>LR812543.1:44224587-44412087 GCA_903798195.1 Danio kyathit
TTTTTACATACATATTGTTTAAAATGTAAGTGTTATATTCTAAAATAAAATTAAAACATCTTGTTTAACTCAAATGTAAAAATGAAGAGGTTTTTTTTTTATATAATAAGGCAATATAAACAAAAATAATAAGTTAACTACAGAAAAGGTGCAACTCACTGTCGTTTAATGTTTAAATCATTTTGGGAAATATTTGCATTGAATATAAAGAGCATCTATTCGTATGTTCAGCGATATCAGGAGGACAGTTTGTGTTTTTCTCATGCACTTATTTATTTATTATTTATTATTTTCGACACACAGTACTCATCTGCCCTCTAGTGGAGGATCTGAGACACTACAACCAGCATTTCTGCATTGACCACAGTCAGTGTTGAGTAAGTTTGTTTCAAAAATGTATAATTGAATCACAAAAATTGCATTAAAATTACTTTTCTAATTACTTTGTCTGAAAAGATACACAATTTCATACACTACGACCAATTTAGTTGATCAATTCCCCTATAGTGCATGTGTTTGGACTGTGGGGGAAACCAGAGCACCCAGAGGAAACCCATGCTAATACGGGGAGAACATGCAAACTCGACACAGAAACACCAACCGACCCAGCTGAGACTCGAACCAGCGACCTTCTTGCTATTAGGTAATCATGCTACCCACTGTGCCACCGTGATGCCCTTGTAAACCTATTACTTAGGTCAGGGGTGTTCAAACTCAGTCCTTGAAGGTCGGTGTCCTGCAAAGTTTAGCTCCAACCCCAATCCGACACACCTGGGCTATAATCAACCTCTTACTAGGCTTTCTAGAAACATCCTTGCAGGTGTGTTGAGCTAAAACATGCCAGACACCGGCTCTTCAGGACCAAGTTTGGACCACCCTGACTTAGGTCATTTATTTTTGTGTCCTAATGCTATACATCCATCCATGATCACTCTAATATGGGTATATTATTATTATTAATGTTGATTGATTCACGTTGTTTCTATTCATTTTTCCCATTCAATCAGAGTTTTTGAGACTTATAAATGTCTTTACTTTTAAATTAATGTGTTCTTGCTTAAGAAAGGTATTAATTCAAGAAAAATATCTGAAAGCAGGGTATATGCAGGAATCCTAAAGGGAATTTAATACCTTTTTAAAGACCTTCTCAGAATATTTTAAGACCTCATCGCCACTTAAAGTTCTAATCAGTATCAAACCTTTAACTTAATAAACAGTTGCGAATAAACAGTTGCGAATAAACAGCTGCAGTTAAATAAATGAATGGAGCACAACCGTGCAACAGAATAAATTAGGTGGTTGTTATCAGCGACAGCTTTTAGCCACTGTTTAAACTCGTCTTTCTCCATCCAGGAGTACGCAAACTTACATTATCCCATTTTGCCGTCTGTTTCGCTCTATGGTTTTGCTACATGTGGAGAGCGTCACATCACCTTCCCACGTTTGTCACAAATAAGTGACATCACCCGGACGGAGGAGCTCAGCTGGACGTGCCCCAGTCCGAACCAATCGCATAGATCAAAGCACGTCGTTGTTAATATTAGGAGGAAAATTAATATATATACATGCTTTTTTGGAGTCAAGCGCTTTGGACAAAGCTTGAACAAAATTTAAGACCTCGTAAAAACGCGATTAAGACTTTTTAATACCTTTTAAGGGCCTTAATTTTCTCATAATTAATTTATCAACTTTTAATACGTCCTCGCGGACACCCTGAAAAGACAAACTATATAAAACACATCTGAACCAGCAGCAGTCACACAATTTAAGAAATAAAATTCCCCACAAAAGCAGCATCTTAACACCATAAACACAGCAGCTGAAGCACGTGCTGAGATTGTTGATGTCTGTAATAAGAGTCATACGCAACATCATGAATCATCCACATCTGTAGACGTGATTACTGACTGACTGATGCTTCATAACTCAATCCTCAATCCTGCAGCTCCACCTGCTGGACAAACACTGAAGCACAGCTCAGCATCTTTGTGTGTGTGTGTCTGCTTGTGTCTGTGTGTTTTTCAGATGCTTGTCCTGCTTGTTTGTAGTAAAACAAACTCAGACGTGTCATGGCATCTATATGTTTCTGCACTTTGGTGATCTGAAGTTCTTATTTTATCTTGATCTGTAAGTGGCTCTGGATAAGAATCAATAAATGTGTGTTTTGTGACACTGACCGATGCCAGAGTTGGCTCCGGTGACGATGATGACCTTGTCGGACAGGTCCTGGCCGTGCAGGATCTCCAGAGCGCCAGTGTTTCCGTCGTAGCGTTTGGGCTTCACCTGCATGTCCTCGACAGTGAAGGCCTGCCGAGGGTCGAAATACGTCTTACGTTTGTTGATGTGACTGAGGAAAAGAGGGAAAGAGACTATAAGAGGAAAGTCAGATTATACCAATAAAATAGTATATAACTATTGTACAATATGGCCTCTAATTGGAGAGACAATGCAAAAACTAAGGGTCTGTAAGGGTCTGTGTGTGTTCATATATGCTCATTTATTTTATATAATTGCAGATGTTACAGTAGACTATTTCACACTGTCATTGATCTGCAGTTATAATCATGTTCATAGACAGGTTAGTAATGAACATTTATACAGTATTTATGTGTATAAAGCATCTGTTTTGTGAGATGTGCTTCTCGTATGATATGTGGATGACCCGCACAGCTTTACTGTAGACATTTCCTCGAGTAAAAATGACGTTGTCTGAAACTCTGTCGTACACATTGGTACCCTTTAGGCCAGGGGTGCTCAACCCTATTCCTGGCGATCGACCTACCTGCAGTTTTCAGTTGCAGCCCTTATCAAACACACCTGCCTGTAATTATGAAGTGCTCCTCACGTTCTAAATAATTGGTTCAGGTGTGTTTGATCAGGGTTGGAGCTGAAATCAGCTGGAAGGTCGATCGCCAGGAACAGGGTTGAGCACCCCTGCTTTAGGCAATGGAAACACAAGCCTGATAAAGGTGACCCGTACTGACCCATACTCTACCATACTTTACCAGTCAGTGGAAATGGGCCAAATAATGTCCTGAAGCTGGATGAGTCAACTTTTTTACAGTGTAGGAAATTTCACAATTACAAAGACACTGCAAATATAATAATAAAACAGTATTTTTATTATTTTTATTATTATTTATCAGCCTCAAAAGCAAAGAGCCACAGACGAAACTTCAATTACAATGTAAAAGAAAGTGTAGCACATTTTTTGCAGTAAAACATACTTTATATAAACGCAACTCATAAAATGAGGCGATGATTTGAAAATCATGTTCAACTCACTCCACATAGAAGATTTGGCCTTTATCATCGGTCTCCTGCTCCCATCCATATGGCAAAGCTATGAAACACAAAACAATCCATTCATTAAGAATTCATTATTTTTCCTTCAGCTTAGTCTCTGATTTGTCAAAGGTCACCACAGCGGAATGAACCGCCAACTATTCCAGCATATGTTTTACACAGTGGATGCCATTCCAGCTGCAACCCAGTTGTGGGAAACACCCATACATACATTCTCTCTCTCTCTCTCTCTCTCTCTCTCTCTCTCTCTCTCACACACACACACACACACACACACTCAATCGATTTATTTTATGTTCGGCTTAGTCCCTTTATCAATCTGGGGTCGCCACAGCGGAATGAACCACCAATCTATCTAGCATATGTTTTACACAGTGGATGCCCTTCCAGCTGCAACCCAGTTGTGGGAAACACCCATACACACATTCTCTCTCTCTCTCTCTCTCTCTCTCTCTCTCTCTCTCTCTCTCTCTCTCTCACACACACACTCAATTCATTTATTTTATGTTCGGCTTAGTCCCTTTATTAATCTGGGGTTGCCACAGCGGAATGAACCGCCAACTTATCCAGCATATGTTTTACACAGCGGATGCCCTTCCAGATGCAACCCAGTTGTGGGAAACACCCATACACATACACACACACACACACACACACACACACACTCTCATTAATTCGTTTATTTTATTTTCGGCTTAGTCCCTTTATTAATCTGGGGTCGCCACAGCGGAATGAACCGCCAATCTATCTAGCATATGTTTTACACAGTGGATGCCCTTCCAGATGCAACCCAGTTATGGGAAACACCCATACACACCTTCACACACACACACACACACACACACACACACACACACACACACACACACACACATTAATTCATTCATTTTCTTTTCGGCTTAGTCCCTTTACTAATCTGGGGTCGCCACAGCGGAATGAACCGCCAACTTATCCAGCATATGTTTTACACAGTGGATGCCCTTCCAGATGCAACCGAGTTGTGGGAAACACCCATACACACATTCACACACACACACACACACACACACACACACACACACACACACACACTCATTAATTCATTTATTTTATTTTCGGCTTAGTCCCTTTATTTATCTGGGGTCGCCACAGCGGAATGAACCGCCAACTTATCTAGCACATGTTTTACACAGCGGATGCCCTTCCAGGCACAACCCAGTACTGGGAAACACCCATACAAACTCATTCACACACACACTCATACACTACGGCCAGTTTTGTTGATCAGTTCCCCTATAGCGCATGTGTTTTAGCTGTTGGGGAAACCGGAGCACCCGGAGGAAACCCACACCAACACAGTCAAAGATTTAGAATAAAAGTTTTCTCTATTTAAAAACAATACAGTGGGTCAGTGGTGAAAGATGACTTCACTAATGTCAGATTGTGTGCTTTCTTGCGCAGCTTGACGTTGAACTCATGAAAAATAATAGTTTGCATCTGCCAAAACTGATTAGCTGAAGCCACAGCGAAGCGACAGCCAGCAGAGCATTCTGCTGTAAGGTGCTGTAAGTGCTTGACTCTTCTAAAGCATAGAAACACTATAATATGTGTGCAGATATTTCAGAAACATGCACAGTGAACATTCTTGTTTATCTGAAAAACAATGCTGAAGTCAGATATTCTGCGTTGAAAATGTGCTTTGTTTTGGTCATTTAACCCGCCCAATGCCAGTTTACCCAATTATATTTCAGCAATATTTTTTAAATGTGACCTCCTGTGGACAGCAGCAGACTCCAAAATGAGACGCAGATTCAGAGTTCCACATGAGGTGGTTATTAATTAGCAAATAATATAAATATTACGAGCGTAAACATTAGGTGAGCAGGTCTCATTGTAACCGCATGTCCTAACAACACGCTACATGACGAGACATGGAGTGATGAGCAATTTGGCTGTTTGCACCAGACGAAATAGGACAGAAATGTAAATACAGCCACTCAGAAGAGCAGAATAGTGCACTCACCACACTCCAAATCAAACGGTAATGTTTATAATCTAATGAATGCATATTAAAGCTCTTTAAAATATATTCATTATCTGTTTTTTGTTCTGTCTCTGTAATTCTGTTGCACTGTAGAAGCTCTGTCACCAAAACAAATTCCTCGTATGTGTGAACATACCTGGCAATAAAGCTCTTTCTGATTCTGATTAACATGATTAAATGTAGATGCTGAATCTCTGATATGTGTTGGTTTGCACTGAGTCTCAGTTCTGAAGCTCAATCTCAGACGGTTTATTTTATTTTCCAGATCTGAGCTGAACTATCTGCTGCTGCTTTCAGTAGTATGGCAATAAACGTCATGTAAAGTGGCATTCAGACTCACATTATTAGCATTTAACACTGAATACAGCACATGAGCTGTACCTGAGCTGATCAGTTTTCTGCTGTTCAGCTGTGAGAAATGGAAGTAGTTTCTAATATTTCAATTCCAGGTGTTGGTTATAACAAAAACTCCTTTTAATATGGAAAATATTCCCTCTACCGCGTGTCGTTGCATATATTTAGAACACGACTTAATCAGCCTTTAGGCTCAATCGTCAGACTCGCTCCTCAATCTGGTAACCTGCGCTTGCACACGTTTTGATCCATGAATGTAATACCTAGCTCAACCACTGGGTGTCAAACTTACATACCGCACCTTTTAAGCCATTTTCATTCATTCATTTTCTTGTCGGCTTTGTCCCTTGCGGGGTCGCCACAGCGGAATGAACCGCCAACTTATCCAGCACGATTTTACGCAGCGGATGCCCTTCCAGCTGCAACCCATCTCTGGGAACTTCCACACACACATTCACACTCATACACTATGGACAATTTAGCTCACCCAATTCACCTGTACTGCATGTCTTTGGACTGTGGGGGAAACCGGAGCACCCGGAGGAAACCCACGCGAACCCAGGGAGAAACATGCAAACTCCACACAGAAACGCCAACTGACCCAGCCCAGCCGAGGTTCGAACCTGCGACCCCAGCGACGTTCTTGCTGTGAGGCAACTTTTAAGCCATTTTACTCTGGGTTATTTTCACAATTAATGATGGCACAGCAGTCAAAATAGGACAAATGACCTCATGTAGGGGACAAATTCTGGATCGCACAGCAAGGAGGTCGCTGGTTTGAGTCCCGGCTGGGTCAGTTGGTGTTTCTGTGTGGGGTTTGAATGTTCTCTCCATGTTGGCGTGGGTTTCCTACACAGTCCAAACACATGCGCTATAGGGGCATTGATGAAGTAAATTGGCCGTAGTGTATGAGTGTGCGTAAATTAGTTTGTATGGGTGTTTCCCAGTACTGGGTTGCAGCTGGAAGGGCATCCGCTGTGTAAAACATATGCTGGAATAGTTAGTGGTATTTGTGGTTAATAACTGGAATTAGCAAATAATACTTTTCTGAAATTATAAGCAGAATGTCTGAATATAAAGCCAACTTTAGCTCAATCAGAAATGTTAACGTGTGTGAAATAAGGTGGACATCAGTGCCTGGATATCTGGACAAGAAACAAGACATGTTTGTGTTTGCGGTGTGAGATGTGTTCGTGTATCTGTGATTGAAATATAAACACCACAGACAGTGTTATTATTAGACATAATGGAACTTTTCTCCTCGTACCTCCAGCACAGCGTTTCTTCTTGCCGGTTTTAGGATGCTCCCACTGGGTCTTCATCTCCTCATGACTGAAATATCAATAACAATGTTTGATTGATTAGCGACAGCTGTCAATCACTCGACAAATCACCTCAGAAACACTCGACAACCGCAATGAACGACGGTGAAAGCAAACATGTCGTGTCGTGTAGTGCAGTATGTGTGTGTGTAAATTAGTGTAGTGCAGTGTGTGTGTGTGTGTGTCTTAAAACTCACTTGGCGTAATAAACCCATCCGTCTTTGGTGGACCTCTCCTCCCAGCCCGGCGGTAGCTCGTCTTCGCTGTCTGTATCCTCCATTCCGGCATATTTGAGAGCCGCCATCGCGAAATTATTAAATTTCCACGCTAATAAATCTCTTTAAACTTCTGAGAGGTGTTTGTTTGGCAGCGCGCACACACACGCGTTACAATAATCCTGACAGGGCACTTCCGCAATCACAACCTGACGCCACTGAGAGGCGGAGTAACGGCACGCGGTCCTCAAGTGGGCGGAGTTTAGCGGTTGTTTTTAGAAGGGATACAGCCGCGGATGGAGGTTAACGAGTAATATTCATGTTATTTATTAAATTACATTGTTTTTATTAACGTCTCCCACTACCACAACCCTAAACCCAACCCTCACAGTAATATACAAACAGTAATTATACTGAATATTATTTATATTATTTATTAAATTAGACATTAATTGTATTTTATTAACGTCAACACCTATCCCAACGCTAAACTAACCCTCACAATAATATAAAAACAGCAATTATAACGAGTACTTTTCATATTATTTATTAAATTAACAATTAATTGTGTTTTATTAATGTCTAGCCCTACCCCAACCCTCACAGTAATGTACATTTTATATAAATTCTAAATGCTGCCTATTGTTTTAATTCTATTTTCTTTTATTCTATTAATTCTTATGATTATGCATGCAAGGCCTATTTAGTTTGTGCATTTTTCTGAACCCAATTAAAAATAAAGTAAATTTAGCTTCATTTTAAGCAATATATGCTTCCTGCATGCTTTATTGGCAAATATCATGTACATATAGGGCTTGTAAATCTCGTTTGAAAAAAGAAAATCAGATCTACTGCATATTTGTAGCATATATATGAATTTCTGCCCAAAATCTTAAACAAAAAAAGCTCATTTTTTTGCTTTTTAATGCGCTCACCTAACACCACCCCTCACAGTGATGTCACTAGCATCATTGAGTGCATTATGTGTGACATTGAATTAATTTTTTTAAAGTTCCCAGGTTCTGCAGGTTGCAGTGTCCCGAATTTTGCTTGCCAATCTTAAGCTTATTGTAATCGATTGATTGTTTTGGTTCAATTTGGAATTTTCCCAACCAGCACAGAGCCCAGGGGACCAGAGTGAGCGCTCCGACTTGCAAACCCCCAACCCCCACCCAGGTCCATGTCTGACATTGCATCACTGAGTTATACAGTCTCAGCTTGCATCATCAACGCTGCATACAGATACTACTGAACACTTTGTTTAGCCCACATAACATTATGATACTAAAAATCCAACATTTAACTCACCTTTGAGCTGATTTCCCTTCATTATGTCTATAAGCTTTGTTTTCAACAACAACAACAACAACAACAACAACAACAACAACAACAACAACAACAAGACGATGCAAAGACTTTCACCTCATTTTATTAAAGGAATTTTACTTTTTTGGTGACAGTAAACAGGTAAATAGAACTTACACATTCACACAGATTCAGCTTACAGGACTGAT
Source organism: Danio kyathit (assembly GCA_903798195.1). Classification (NCBI taxonomy): domain Eukaryota; kingdom Metazoa; phylum Chordata; class Actinopteri; order Cypriniformes; family Danionidae; genus Danio; species Danio kyathit. The sequence continues at coordinate 44,233,322 of LR812543.1, forward strand.
TTGTGTTTCACAGCAAACACAGGACACAAAATATCAGTGTTTTTTCATTGTGCTAGTCAAAAATAAAAGCAAGACCAAATCGTGTGGCTGCTAAAGCTCATTCCTGCAAGCAGATCCAAAAGAAATAAATACATTAAATTTAAATAAAAGCATGGGTAATGTTAATTTAGACTTTTTAATCTCACAATTCTGACTTTCACCTTGCAAATTAAAAATAAAAGATGCATTTGGCAGGAATAAACTAAATTTTGAGTTCAAATTTACACCATTTTGACGTTTATTTTCTACATTTTTACTTTATTTCAAGATTATTGTTTCCAAAAAAAAAAGGATTTTTGCAGTATTAAAACAAAAGTCAAATCTAAATTCAGATTAATTTGTTCATTTCATAATCATCTCACACTCTGTGGCTAAATAAAGCTGCAGGTTTACAAGGAAGTCTCACAATTTTGACTATTTTTCTTCACGTTTTGAGCAAAAAAAAAAAATAATTTACTTCTTAGTTTAATCTTACTATTTATTCCTAAGAATTTGAGTATTTAAAGTCTTTTTTTTTCTTGCAATTAATAAAAAAGAAACAGTTGCATGCATATTCTGACTTTAAGAACAAACTCTTCTGACGGGGGAAACAAAAAAGTGCAAAATTGTGAAATAAAAAGTACTTTAGTATATATTTTTCACTCAATTACGAACAATCCTCCATAAAGTACACAATTCTCAGCTCCTTTCATTGTTAATACCTAAATAACACATAATAAATAACAATATCTAAAGATTAACTTAATCTCTGAGCTCAAACAAACATAAAATCAACATAAAATGAATGAATCGAAGGCCTCGGTTCAGACAATCAGCTTCTCGTTCGCACCAAGCGTGTGCATTTCTCTTTGGGAGTCTGTGTTTTTCATGAGTTCATTATTGATTTGTGATGAGATGTACAAAAATACATTCACGAGCAGAAAAACTAAAGGTTCACAGTGATGTTTGTCTTCATGCGTGCATCATTTGGCTCTCACGGGGTCATACTTTATACTTCTCCTTTGCTCTGTCGCTCAATATACAGATATGCTGGAAGAGAAAACATATGAAAATAAATGGATTATTAAATCACAGTCTAAATGCAGTTATTTAATCTAATCTAATCTGGGGTTTGTTTTAAAAGAGTGCGATTGCTACAGTTCCTTTAAAAGGCACCAGAGGGAGACATAAATCAATATACACGGCTTTATATGTCTTTTACTTTTACTTTCAAATTTGTGATTGTGAGAAATCTGATATATGGAAAGATATAAAATATTGTAAAAGAGGCTGTTTACATATTCATTTTCCAAATATGCACATATATCTTTAAATATATTAACTATAACTTTATATACAGTATACACTCATATATATTAGATTTCCTTATTGACCTCAGAACAGAAAATTAATCATCAAAGCACCAAAACAAACAGCTAATTGCCATTAATCGCAATTATTTCTTAGATAATCAATCATCAGACAAATCTCATAATTGTGACAGCCCTAGTTAGCCCAAGTGTGTATTTAAAACAGCATTAAATCAAAGAAAACTTATTAAACCAAATAAATGAAATCAATAGAAAACACTTACACTCAAATCCCTGAAATATTCATTGTAATCTAAAGCATATCCCACCAGGAACTTATCAGGAACTTCAAATCCGATATCTGAGAGGAAATCCAGTTTAGACACACATGGAGGAGGAAAAAAAAGAGACAAATTATCATTTGGATTAAGCAAATCGAGCACAATCAATCAATCAAATTCTATAACATTATCAATATATATTGATGTTTATGTTCTAAATTGAATTATACAATATTATTGTAATAATACAAGTAATAATATTTATAATTAACAATAAATATTCTTTGAAACGTCAAAGATTAAATTTTCCTAAAATATCTTATTAGAAGTTACTGTAACGAAGATGTAAAATAGTATATATAATAGTAATAAAATAATATATAAATTAGTTTAAACAATCTGCAAAGCTGTTCAACCAAAAAAGTGCATGATAAATAAAGATAATTTCTCTCAAATTAAAGAGTCAACTCGCCTTGAATTGCCTTAATGAGGCATTATCTATTTAATGTTTAAAATCTGTCAATGCAAAGTAACTCATTTGCATAATCCCCGCCCACTCTACATACAAACACTCTGAAATGGGAGCTTCAAGCCGCGGTCACACTAGAGTTTGAGCTTGCGAAATTCTGTTGCACGAAGCTGCGAAAAGGGCCGGGATTAAACAAGATGATTAGACATTTAAAAAAGTGAGCGATTGCTCCATGTTTTAAATTTCTGTCCAGAGAGGTCATGTTTTGATCCTGGATTGGTCTCACGCAGTCAAGTGATGCGATTTCGCAGGTCAGAGTTCACCAAGCTTGAACTCCACGCATGACCCTGCGTTTCCGGTCTGATGCATTCGCGTGCGTTTGAATGGAAGTCCATGGGAAGAAAAGCCCAGTGCGACCGCGGCTTCATTTCAAATACGAAAAGACCAACCAAAACAGACTCAACCAACTGACCAATCAGAGCAGAGCTGGCTTATGGAAGGGGGAGGGGCTTACTTAAGTCTGAACTGATTCAAATGAATCGCATCAAAATGAATAGCAAAGTGAGTTCACCTTAATGAGTCATTATATATTTGAATCTTCAAAATCTACATCAATGCAAAGTAACTCATTTGCATAATACCCGCCCCCTCTAAATACAAACGCTCAGTTTCATATTAGATATGAAAAGACCAATCAAAAACAGACTCGACCAACTGACCAATCAAAGCAGCGCTGGTTTATGGAAGGGGGAGGGGCTTACAGAACTTAAGTCTGAACTGATTCAAACGAATTGCATCAAAATGAATCCTAAAATTGAACACATAGGCTGCGTCCGAAACCGCCTACTACTCAGTAGGTACTGCGTTTGAATTTAAACGTACTACTCGGCCGTTAGAAAAGTACGTTCTATACAGTATGAATGTAAGAAGTATGAATGGAACTACATCGTACTACATCCGCCATTTTGTCATGGTCACGTGACCTACCTGCGTCAGTTGCGTCGATTCACTACCATTCATGAGTTCTCTCGCGGGGCATCATGGGATAGCGCAGCGTGCATGGCATGCGCACTTCAGAATCTCGCCAGAAGTAGTAAGTCATCCGGGTACTTCTCGCATACTGATTTTCCAATTCTATGAATTCGGACACACTACTCGGCTCGCATACTGATTTTAGCGTACTGTATAGTATGGAAGTATGCGGTTTCGGACGCAGCCACAATTTAAGAAAATTACTATTTTTTTACCTCAAACCTGAGACTCAACACAATATTAGGACATGTTAAAACACCACATGACCTGCTCTTTAAGCACATTACAAATATTAGAAAATTATCTATAATTGTAATAATTAAGAATATCAGTTCAATCAATTCAAATGATAACCTCAGTCTAGTTTTTTTTAATTTGTAAATAATTATATTACTTAATGATAAAAGCATAAGCTTACTTGGAAAAAATAACTGTACTAAACTTGAAATATACCAGGAATAAATGTAGATGTAAATGATGTGGGTTGAAATATGCTGAAGCATTGAGTCTGACACATAAACAGTACATAAAGAGCTTAAATGAGCTTGTGTCTAAAAGCATTGCGTAACTGCTCACAGTATCTGATGTCTCTAAGTGAAGCGGATTAAGCACAAAATGTTCATCATATCAGAACAAACTCACAGTCGGGCCGATATCCGGAGCTCCTGGGTGTCCGCTTCACCAGCAGACTGAGATTAAAGTGCAGAACGGTCAGATATATTTATAATACACACAGAACAGCAGCATTAATGCACATAATACACAGAATAATCAACATTAATGCTTATATACAGAACAGCAGCATTAAAGGACACCTATTCTGCCCTGATATACAAGATGTAAAATGTGTCTCTGATGTCTGTAGTGAAGTTTGAGCTAAGAACAGCACACAGATAATGTTCTCTAACTCTCTGAAACTGACCCTTTTAGGCTTAGATCCTAATTGTGGCATTTTGGTGACTGTCGCTTTAAATTCAAATGAGATTGTGCCCTTTTCAAAAGAGGGCGGAGCTACAGATGGCTGTGCATCACCATAGCAACAGATGTAAAACAGCACTAGCTGTGTTGTCAGTGCTGGTCAGGTCTGCATGTTGTGGTTGGTCAGTGTGTGCTTCATGCTTCTGTCAGTCTATGTCGCTCCTGTCGCTGTTCATCTAAAACTCCACATCTATAATCCTCTTAGTCTATGCTCACATTATCTTCAGCAGCTCAAACACTCTAATGGCTAATGGACAGACGGCTGCTTCTCACTCAGGGCTGCTGTTTATGCTAATGAGATGGAGAGATGGGCATTAGTGGGCGGGGCTTTCCCCCTCTGATGACACATATAAAGGGAGAATGTCAATCAAAGTGTTTCTGTTTTTATCAAGTCTGATTAGAACAAATACAATTAATTAATATTTATCATTAGAGGCTGGAGATATTCACACACTGCTGACACACAACTGGGTTTAAATCCCGCATAAATTACATTTTTGCATAATAGGTGCCCTTTACAGCTTCTAATACACAGAATAAACAGCATTAATGCACACAGCAATGGCTCCAGCAGATCCTCACCTCACCACTTTCACCATTTTTGGATGACATTCATGTAAGAGGTTCAGCAGTGTCTCCATCGTTTTTCCAGTCTCTACAATATCCTTATGCACAAAAATACATGAATAAAATTCATGCAGTTCTGTATTTCCCCTCACAGAACACATTATGCATTTATTCATATTATGTACAAGATTATTTGCCCTGCTGTGAAATTTTTATTCTATTTTAAATATTCTCCAAGTGCTGTTTAACAGAGACATGTCTAAGCATCATAGTTTTAATAACTCATTTCTAAAAACTGATTTCTTTTCTCTTTGTCATGATGACAGTAAATAATATTTTACTAGATATTCTTCAAGATATTAGTATTCAGCTTAAAGTGACATTTAAAGGTTTAACTAGGTTAATTAGGTTAATTAGGATAACTTGGCTGATTAGGTTAATTAGGCAAGTTATTGGTTTGTTCTGTAGACCAGGGGTTCTCAAACCTTTCAGCCTGCGACACCCAAAACTACAACTCCAGTGCCTCGCGACCCCTATTATGCTCAGAGGTGGTTATAAACATTCAAATATTGCACACAATGATGCACACACACCAATAGGAACTATATAAACATGAGCATATTGACACAAAGAAGTGCAATAGTCTAATAACCATATAATTTTTTACAGTCATTATTCGTTTGTTTAATTTAATATTTACCTCACTTAATGAGAATGGTGGGCACAATACAGCACAAGACTATTCTTGGTATAATTTTGAAGACCACCACTTGGAGATCATCCTCCATGTTCAGTCGTGGGCTTTATTTTTATTGTATGCGAGTGCTATAAAAGTGTCAAAGTTTAACATTGTGCCATAAAATCAATCTGCTGCAACTAACACTATTGCTGCGACGTTTATCTAGCATAATAACAACATGGATCGCAATTCAATGGAAACAAAAAATTGAAAGACTGATGGCTTTTTACTTGCATGTTGTGTTTTTATGTAACTGTTAAATATGAAGTATATATAAAAAGTATAATTAGTTAAAAACCATTTTTATCTTCTGTAGGTTATGGATAAAATATGGTAATTTTAATAGTTTAATAACATATATGAGATTTTTTTAAATCACCAAGTGACCCCCCTCATGGTCTCATGACCCCCACTTTGAGAACCACTGCTGTAGACAATCATCATTTCTTAAGGGGCTAACAATATGTTAAAACTGCTGTGGTCAATTAATTAATATATAGCTTTGTTATTCCAGCCAAACTAAAAGATATAAGACTCTCTCTAGAAGAAAAATATGATAGGAAATACTGTAAATAAAAGGTCCTTGCTCTGTCAAAAAGCATTTGGGAAATATTAGGGGAAAAAAATACAAATTTCACTGCAGGGGGAATAATTTTGTCTTCAGCTGTACAAAAACTAGACATGAAATAAATTTATATAATGTTTTAAAAATGAAGCTCACCTCGACTATGAGCACATTCTGTAATCAAAAGAGAAGACAATTCTTAATTTACATAAAAAAAAGGCTAGTATTTACATTTAAGCACATTCCAAAACAAACAAACAAACAAACTCCAGACTGACTTTTCCAGCGAGGGCCGATAGCTCGTCTCCTCCGATCACCTTCACACAGTTGGTGGACTGGTCATTCTGGAGAGGAATCAGATCAGATAAAAAGTTTGAAATCCCTTTGAATGATATCATATATTATAATAACAAAATATTATATGATATGAATATGCCCAATTAACCAGGGAGTTACAAGTAGTTTTTCTACAGAATGAGCTTATAGATATACGGCAGATTCTCCAATATTAGCCATTTAATGAGTGAAGAACCACTTTGTTTAGCTCCAATACTATTCCCTCTCTATGTTTTATTTCGGTTTTTCCTCCCTTTGTCTATTTGTATTGCTTTATTTTCTAAATGAATTTAAAAAACAAAAGGTTGAACTAGATATTACAATCCAAATTCAAAACATCAGAGATATTTACACCTAACCCAATCCTCCTTCAACGCTTCTATGCAAACATGGGTTGCCAGATTGACGATACAAACAGGAGTGAGCATACCTTACAATGTAAGCGGATCAGCTAATGTTTACATTTGTCATATCTAAATTGTATGCGAATTAAAAACCACCTCATGTAAGCTGAATCGGTGTCTTATGAAACACCCTTCATGATTAAAATGAAATGCACTGTTTTCCACCAACTGGCAACCCACGGTGCTAAAATATAATTGGCTAAACTTGCAGTGGGCAGAGTTACAGAGATCAAAACAGATAGACATTCCGACCCAGAAAGCACATTTTCAAAGCACAATAACTGTCTTTAGCAATATTTTTCAGGTAAACAAATATGCATTTTTCTTAAATATCTGCAAACATATTCAAGTATTTTTATTTTATTAGTCAGACACTCACAAACAGCAGCTGTAAGTCATAAAGGGTGAAAACTGTTGTAATATGCCCCAGTACCACTCCAGTGTTTTTCCACTGAATGTTTTAGTGAGTGCACGAATGACTGCAGATCTGGCACTCACGCAGTAGCTCTTCAGCCTAATGAAATCCACCGTCAGCGGCACAGATTTATCACTGTGTTGATTCAGAGTCTTGATGAAATCCATCAGGTCAGCAAAGAACTTGTAGCCTCCTTTGAGAACGCAGAGAGCCACGATATGATGACCGCCCATGTCCCGCACGATATCTCTGGCCAAACGCTCCGTCCTGCACAACATTAAAGACATCTTTTAAAACTCACTCATCATTAGCCAATAGACATCCACATATTTTTAAGTGCATTTTGGAATATCAGAGCGTCTCACGCCTCCAAAAGCCACCGCATTCACTGCGTTCATTGCATTTCGTCTTCGTCTTCTGAGGTGCAACTTATTTATTAGAGGAGAACAAACACCACAGTGGCGAATCCCAACAGTGGCTGCACTTCTCTCAGCAATATTTCAGCATGTTTAGCAGGAACTGAGGAGTTTCTTATTGGATGAAAATGCTGCTTTATTCACTAATGTTTTATGCAATATTCCAGTTGGTGCATAAATTCAATTTGAATCTTTGGATGGAAACAGCTTATGACTCAGACTTTTATTTATTTATTAATAATATTAATATAAGTATTACTATGGCATACTAGTTTCATAGTAGGAAAACAAATACTATGGCAGTCAATGGTTACAGGTTTCCAGGGTTCTCTAAAATATCTTCTTATGTGTTTAACATGAGAAAGAAAGTCAAACAGGTTTGGAATAAGTAAAGGATTATTAACTTGTATTTTGGCTGAACTATCCCTTTAAAACTATTCTGAATGACAGAAAAAAAGTCATATCAAGGAGTAAATTATTCTATAGTGCATTTATTATGTATGGCCATACACCCAAAGTGCTTCACAATCATGAGGGGAGTCTCTCCACACCACCACCAGTGTGTAGCATCCACTTGGATGATGCTCCGGCAGCCACAGGACAACAGCGCCAGTGCACTCACCACACACCAGCTATAGGTGGAGTGAAGAGACAGTGATAGAGCCAATTCGGTGGATGGGGATGATTAGGAGGCCATGATGGGAAAGTGCTGATTGAGGGATTTTGGCCAGGACACTGGAGTTACACCCCTACTCTTTACGAGAAGTGTCATGGGATTTTTAATGACCACAGAGAGTCAGGACCTCGGTTTAACGTCTCATCCGAAAGATGATGGGGTAATTTTCATTTTTGGGTGTACTGTCCCTTTGAAACTATTCAGCTTCTGTTTATCGGACAGAAAAAGTCATATATACTGTAGTGCACAGCGTGAATTAGCACACCCCCTTTTTGAAAATAAAACAGATTTATTAAACAGATATATTCATTAAAATAATAGTTTGCTCACCAAACATGTTAAAAAAACGAAAGATAATACATTTAAATTCAAACTAAATATTGCAAAAAAAAAAAAAAAGATTAATTTTTTGTTTCTCTTTATTTTTCCCTTTTAAAAAATGTTTATTTACTATTTTTACCCAAAATATAAATTTGGCTGAACTAATCTTTAGACCGTTATATTTATTTATTCGGCTTAGTCCCTTATTCATCAGGGGTCGCCACAGCGGAATGAACCACTAACTATTCCAGCATATGTTTTACAAAGCGGATACCCTTCCAGCTGCAACCCAGTACTGGGAAACACCCATACACACTCATTCACTACGGCCAATGTAGTTCATCAATTCCCCTGGCTATAGTGCATGTGTTTGGACTGTGGGGGAAACCGGAGCACCCGGAGGAAACCCACGCCATTACGGGGAGAACATGCAAACTCCACACAGAAACACCAACTGGTCCAGTTGGGACTCAAACCAGCAACCCTCTTGCTGTGAGGCCACAGTGCTAACCACTGAGCCACCATGCTACCTTTGATTTGGTACTCCCTTTTGATTTCAGAACTGACTAATCTAATGTACATGAACAAAAATAACATTGTATAGCATCTTAATGATTTTAAAAGATAGATTAATGAGGGCTGAACTCATACATGCTGAGCACGAGTAAATGATGGGGTGGACTGTCCCTTTAACATCAGCACTGGCTGAATAGCACCACGCCAATAATGTGAAGTTTGTTAAACAAATGAATGGGAAAGCTGAATTCAAATCACATGCGTCTCGTACTGGACTAACATCATTAACCTCCTCTACAAAGGGAACACTATGCACTTTTACTACCGAGGGCATCTCACGGCCACGTCTCAACCCGTCAGTGCTTCACAGATGAACACAGATACAGAAACACATACAGTTAAAGTCAAAATCATAAACAAATGTTTCCCAAGTGTTGCTTAAAGAAGATTTCTCAACACATTTATAAACATAACTAATTTCTATTAAATGATTTCTTGTGTTTAAAGCCCTTATAACAGTGTTTTTTGCTAAATTAAAACCCAATATTTGAAAAAATATAAATATTTGACAGGAGGGCGAATAATTTTGCCTTCAGCTGTATTTATCCAGAGCAGAACCTGTCTTTAATGAGGCCGTTGGGGATGATGACGCTGTCCAGATCGTCCTCATAGTGTTTCGGCACACAGAACAGACTCAGCTCGTGTCCTTTACTGTCATCAGAAATCTGTAGGAACAACAATATTAATATACTCCACTGAAGGGTCACAGTTTGCTCACAAAATACTGACATTTTTATACAGTTTATTGCAGCATCAGCAACTATTCCTACTGCTGCTGTGAAATATGATGAAGACCTTTCTGCAGTGATGATGATGATGATGATGATAATGATATATATTTTATTGTTATATCGTTTATTCATTCATTCATTCATTTTCATTCTGTTTGTTCATCAGGGGTCGCTACAGTGGAATGAACCGCCAACTTATATAGCACATGTTTTACGCAGCAGATGCTTTTCCAGCTGCAACCCAGTACTGGGAAACATCCATACACACTCACATTCACACTTATATATGTTTGGACTTGTGGGGGAAACCAGAGCACCCAGAGGAAACCCAGGAAAACACGGGAGAACATGCAAACTCCACACAGAAACACACACTGACCCAGCCGGGACTCCTTTTTGCTGTGAGGCAACAGTGCAAAGCATTATTGGTAAAAAAAATAGCAATAATTGAAGCATTTTTCACTCAAATAAGAATGTTCATTCTATGTACATGCTGCAACAGTTTTAGAGACAATTAAAAAGCAAAGGTGTGGTCACATTTAATATCCTTGGGTGAATTTTCACAGGTAAAATCCAGTCATTGCCTTTGGAATCAGTGACTGGGAGATGTGCATGAGAGCTGAAGATTTCCACTCACAGATTTTGTATTTGAGATGCAAATTTACAACATATGAGTGATGTAAAAAAAATAGTTGTTTATTTTTTATTAAACACTGTCACAATTAACCTGTTTTACATATCCCACTTAAAGGCACAGTTCACCCAAAAATGAAAAATCCTGTAATTGTTTAATCATACTGAAGAATGCTGGAAAAGAAAATGGATGTCATGTCATTTTTTCCCCAGCATTCTTCATAACATCTTGTTTTGTGTTTAACAGAATAAAGAAACTCAACATTTACAAATCACTTTTCAGGTTATTTTAATTTTTAGAGTGAACTGTGCCTTTAAAACAACTTTGTAGTCAGCACACACTTATGATAATTCATATATCATATATGCGTCGATCTTACGAACATTGATGTTCAATAAATAAATCATAGATAGTAGACTGTGTGCGTTTGCTTCAATTATTTTAAAGTAATGCATATGTGAGCATATTTACTGTACAAAACCTGTCAGTGAACTATTAAGAGAAATAAATAAATAAATAATGGTGGCGCAGTGGGTAGCTCTGTCGCCTCACGTCAAGGTCACTGGTTTGAGTCTCGGCTGGGTCAGTTGATGTTTCTGTGTGGAGTTTGCATGTTCTCCCCGTGTTGGTGTGGGTTTCCTCCGGGTGCTCCAGTTTCCCCCACAGTCCAAACACATGTGCTATTGAGGAATTAGATAAACTAAATTGGCAGTACTGTATGTGTGACAATAAAAGTGTATGGGTGTTTCCCAGTAATGGGTTGCAGCTGAAAGGGCATCCGAAGCATAAAACATATGCTGGAATAGTTGGTGGTTCATTCCGCTGTAGCAACCTCTGATTAATAAAGGGACTAATCCGAAAAAAAAATGGTTGAATGGAATAAAATAAGCATTCATTAATCGTAATCGAGTTAAAATGTTCAATTAATCGAGATTTTTGATTTTAGGCTGAATCGCCCAGCCCTAAATTCGCTGTACAAAATCCAGTCATTGGGGTTAGAATAAGTGACAGGGAGATTTGCATGAGAGATTTCCACTCACAGATTTTGTATTTCAGATGCAAATTTACTATATATGAGTGATGCATGATATTCAGTTGTCTATTTTTATTTAACTCTTTTTATTAAACAATTAAAGGAACAGTTCGCCCAAAAATGAGAAAATCCTGTCATCATTTAATCATACTGAAGAATGCAGGAAATAAACGTGACTTCCATAGTCTTTTTAGTCTCTATTATGGATGTCATGTCAGCTTTTCTCCAGCATTCTTCGGAATATCTTGTTTTGTGTTCAAACGAGGAAAGAAACTCACTTCAGTGTGAATAAATGACATTTTAAGGCGAAATGTCCCTTCAAAACAAATAGTTGTCTTCATCTGAAGAACATCATAACCATAAACACATAAATAATGAACTTTCTAGTCAGCACACACTATTGATAATTCATATATCATAACTGTTATATGCGTCGATCTTACGGAGCAGTTTTATGCCCACATTTTGATATTTTATACATTTCTGGAGCTTGACAGAATCATATTCGCTAACTGTACACAAAATCTTGACATTTTGTTGAGTTTATTAATGAGTTTATTGATTAAATCGGTCAAATTGGACAGTTACGTTAAACTCTACGCGCTGAATGAATCAATGGCGTCGCCTTGGCAACACAAAACGGTTTAAAACGCGATAATGGCGGATATCGCTTTATTTCCGTGAATTAATTCGGATTAACATCTTAATTCAGGTGAATCCCAGACTTTAGCAGTGCTGCAGAGTAAAAGTGAAGCAGTTAATGTCTCTTACCTCCAGAAACGCGGCCATCCTGCTGAAGTGTCGCCCGTCAGCTCATCTCATCATATACTCCGCCTGATTCTGTGCTGCTTCTGCTGTGCGTCAGGCCAACGCGACGCTTTCTAAACCCTGACGTCACAATCCATTTTACGCAATAATCTGACTGACCCTCGCCAACCTGTGTAGCACTCAGAATAAGTGCACTAGATAGTGCGCACAGCGGCATCTGCCATCAGCGCGCGTGCCTGAGGGGTTCCGATAACGCGCGTGATGACGTCAGACGGCGCGTATTCCAGGAATATGCTACATAAAAATAATAAACTCTTCTTTTTTAATGTATCTTAACATATTAAGCAAGTTTCTCAGTAAACAAAACTCAAATTTACCTCAAATAAATCCAATCTGACAGGTTTTAACCCTTTAAATTCAGTTGGTTTCATTATTAATGTCGTAAAATGGCTGATTTTACTGATCATCAAGACACGGGAATGTAAACATTTAATTTTTCTTGAGTTTATTTCACATATACACACTTTCTAAATGAAAAATAATATTGTTTTCATAGCTCATCTAAAGTTATTAAATTTATTAGCTGAAATACACAGATTTTATCCAACAATTATGTTCAAAATGAAGATTAATGCTAATGTATACAACAATAAATGACAGGAGACAGCAGGGAAAGAACTTCATGTCTATCTTTATTCATATAGCAGCACATCTTACAGAAATATAACTGCAGGAGTACACAAATGTACTGATTAAAGCAAAATACGGTTATTTTTTTACGTCAAATGTCATTAGTTCACGATACTGCACGTCGTTCTTACACACTGATGAGGGATCAGTTATACAGTAACAGTGGCTCTCGACCAGCAGAGGGCAGCAGATACATTCATTCAATCAATTAAAAAGACAGTACACCCATAATAAAATAATAATAATAATAATGAGGATTAATTCTGCCATCATTTACTTAGTTCCAATATTCTGTCAATGCCAGGAAGAGTGTCAGCATTCACACTGAAAACATCACACATTTACATCTATTACTGCCATAGTAGGAAAAGTAAATACACCCTAAAATAATACAAATGTTGGGTTGCTGTAACTCAATGTCGAGTCAAATATGAATTATATATATGAAGTGTCATTTAAATATAATTGAAAAACAAGTTGCATCCATACTTGATCCAAACACACATTTACACCCATTGTACACTATATAAAATGCTGAGTCATCGTATCACAGCGTTGTGTTATGATGACCCAGCAACTTTATAGTGCATTATGGGTATAAACGCATGTTGAGATCTGCCTTTAGGACTGGAACAAACCTGAGGGCCACAAAAATAATGGCAGAATTTTATTTTTAGGAGTACTGTCCCTTTAAAAAATGCTAAAAACAAAAATATAGGTTAAGAATGCCAATAGAGCGTCTTGTTTCTCACTTCAACTCTAACAAATATTAAATAAAAATCGTTACATTTAAATTATTGATTAATAATTTAATATATGGGTCAAAGGTTATCAAGCTACTATCACCCATTTCTCCATGATTTCCAGTGAAATATCACCAAGTGAAACACTAATCCTGCTAAATGTGTGTAAAACGACTCATTTGATGACCAATTAAAATCGGTTTTCAGTACGAAAATGCTGTTTTGGGTCAAATATGGACAAACCCAATGTTGGGTTAATATTTACAATTAGATTTAAACTACGCTTTGTAACCCAATATGGTTTGTCCATGTTTGACCCAACGTTGGGTTACCCAGCATTTTCAAATATTTTTACACGGAACATTATTTCAGCCTTATTTTACTTCTCCTTAGTTATATTTTAATAAGCACAGCTCAGAAAAAATGAGCATGTCTCTTCATTTTGCACTGTAAGCAATGCTGGGTTGTTGTAACCCAACGTTAGGTAAATTTGTTCAATTGACACTTTTCACCCAATGCTTGGTTTTGTGCATATTTGACCCAAAGTTGTGTTTCAACAACCCAGCATTATTTAAAGTGTTTGTTTGTTTCATTTATTTGTACAGCGACAATCTGCAACTTGACATGTTGTGCCAGAGTTATCTAGAAACCTCACCGTTTCTGACACGTACATGTTATTAAACATCATTTCAAACATATTGACATTTTCACAAAATGAAGTGCAACATTAAAGCTCACACTGGCATTCCAATGCGTTTTCCACGTACAGTTGAAGTCAGAATTATTCGCCCCCCTGAATAATTTTTTTCCCCATTTTCTGTTTATCAGAGAGCAGATTTCTCCATCACATTTCTAATCATAATAGTTTTAATAACTCATCTCTAATAACTGATTTATTTTCTCTTTGTCATGATGACAGTAAATAATATTAAACTAGATATTCTTCAAGACACTTCTATACAGCTTAAAGTGACATTTAAAGGCTTAACTAGGTTAATTAGGTTAATTAGGCAGGTTAGGGGAATTAGGCAAGTTATTGTATAATGATGGTTTGTTCTGTAGACTATCGAGAAAATATATAGCTTAAAGGGGCTAATAATATTGACCTTAAAATGGCTTTTAAAAAATTTAAAACTGCTTTTATTCTAGCTGGAATACATTCTCCAGACTTTCTCCAGAAGAAAAAATATTATCAGACATACTGTGAAAATTTCCTTGCTCTGTTCAACATCATTTGGGAAATATTTAAAAAAGAAAAAAAAAAAGAAAATCAAAGTGAGGCGAATAATTCTGACTTCAGCTGTATATAAAATCATGTTTGTACATTTAATTTGACATCAAAACAGGACATTTGCACTCTATACAAAAGCTGGGTTATTGTAAACCAACATTGGGTCAAATATAAACAAACCCAACCATGAGATTAACAAGTGTAATTCAAATTGAATTGAATTTTAAATAAACTCAACCTTGAGTTTGACCACATTTGACCCAACACTGGTTGACAACAACCCAGCATTTATTAAGAGTGTGACAAATATTTGTTACACTGAATGATGCTGGTCATTATTTCAACCCTATTTTGGTTCTCCTTAGATATATTTTAATATGTACAGCTGGGTTGTTGTAACGCAACGTTGGCTAAAATATGGACAATATTGGGTTAGCATGTTCACTAAATTGAGATGACACTTTTTAACCCAATAGCTGGTTTTGACCATATGTGACCCAATGTTGGGTTAAAAAGTGTCATTTCAATTTAATTAAGTAAACTAACCCAATATTGTACATATTTGATACAACATTGGGTCAAATATGGACAATATTGGGTTAGTTTATTCAATTAAATTGAAATTACAATATTAGGTTAAACGTTCGGTCAAATATGGACAATACTGCGTTAGGTTATTTAATTAATATGAAATTACATATTTAACACAATATTGGGTCATATATGGTCAAAACCAACCATTGGGTTATAAAGTTTCATAAACTAACCCAATATTGTCCACATTTTTCCCAACGTTAGGTCAAATATTAACAATATTGCGTTAGTTCATTCAATTAAATTGAAATTACACTTTTTAACCCAATAGCTGGTTTTGACCATATTTGACCCAACGTTGAGTTACGATATTTTTGTGTGTTCTCTATGCATATAAAATCACATTTGTAAATTTAATTTAACATCAAAACAGGGCATTCTAATTTTTTTTTTTTTTAATGGGTTGTTGTAAACCAATGTTGGGTCAAATACGATGAGGTTAACATGTGCAACTCAAATTTAATTGAGTTCTTTTAAATTTGAAATCAAATTTAACTGAATTTTAAAAGAGCACAACCTTGAGTTTGACCAAATTTGACCCAACATTTTTAGCAAGTGGTCTTTGACCCACAACCCAGCTCTTTTAAAACATATAAACAAGATTAAACAGAATTACTGTATCTGTGAATAATTGATCAGGGTTGAGAACCACCATCAGCTGTATAATAGAGGGACATTAATCACAGCAAACACAAACAAACTCAGGTGTGAGAGGTGTATTTAAAACACACACACACACACACACACACACACACACACACACACACACACACACAAAAGAAAAACACAGGTAACTGCTGGTGTTCAGGGTTTAAGCGCTCTTCAAACCTTTAATTTAACAATAAAAACACCTCAAACTACAGAAAATCTCTCATTATGGAGACACAATCTCATCACCACTGCACATTTTGCTGGACTAGCGGCTCATTTCTTTGATTTTAAACCTTTTATTTCACGTTTTCATACTCACTCAGGGGTGATTATGCTTTATTCCCCCCAAAATAGTGAAAAATCTCATTTCTGAGCCACTTACTGACCAAAATGTGAAGTGGTTTATTTCCCCATAAGCTGGAGGTGCAGAAACCGTGGGTCTTGCTCATTTGAGAGGCGTTTTTATCCAGCAGTGCATGAGGAACGAGAACTTTACAAATCAATTTAAATAAAAATAAAACTGACGCTGCATAGCAGTTTGATGATATATAAACGTTCAGATGTATCTGAGACTACACTGTTAATAATGACCAGACACGATCTCTTGAATTAAACTATTAAAACTGTAGTCTTTTACTTCAGGATCAGGAACTAGTAAAATCCAAACATTTACCTTTATTATTATTATTATATACAAAGGTCCTTTAGAAGAGGAAAAGCTTGCAAAGGCACGAAAGTACTTTCAATCCAAAAAGAAGAAAAGAAAGAAGCACAATAATGATGGAAACCAGTTACAAACAAACAAACAAAAGTCCACATGATGGATTTGTGCAGAAAATATATTTTTGTTCTTTATACATACAGTATGATTCTGACAGAAGCTGGAGCATCATTACCAGAAAAATAAAATAAAATTAAAATAAAAAAATAAAATTAAAATTAAAATTAATTAAATTAAAATGAAAAATAAAATAAAACAAAATTATAAATAAATAAAATTTAATAAAAATAAAAAATTAAATTAAATAAATAAAAATAAAAAGTAAATTAAATAAATAAATAAATTAAATTAAATTAAAATTAAAAATAAAATAAAACAAAATTAAAAATAAATAAAATTAAATAAAAATGAAAAATTAAATTAAATAAATAAAAATAAAAAGTAAATTAAATTAAAAAATTAATTAAATTTAAATTAAATTTAAAAATTACAATTAAAATTTAAAATTAAATTAAAATGAAAATTCAATATAACAAATTAATTAAAAATAAAAATAAAAAATAAAATAAAACTGAAATAAAATCTAAATTAAAAATAAATTAATAAAAAATTATGATTTTTTTATTAAATAAAAATAAAATAAAAATAAAAATTAATTAAAATTTTATTTAATTTAATTAAAAATAAAATAAATAAATAAACAAATATTACATTAAAAATAAAATTAAAATAAAATTTAATAAAAATTAAATAAAATAAAAAATAAAAATAAAAAATAAATAAATTAAAATAAAATAAATTAAATTAAAATAAAAAAAAATAAAAACAAAACAAAACACACAGAGATGATTGCCGACTGAAAAGACGCTGATTTTGCTGCCTGGTTTTATCAAGTGTGGTCTCGAGTTGGTCCTTAGGTTGGATATAGTGTGAATCATGAGGTAAAACACACACATTTGTACTCTTTATGGCTTTACATGGAAGCCTTCAGACACAAACACACACACACACACATGCAGATCTCACAAAGAAATATCCAGATTACATTTCAACACCAAAACCAGAAGAATTCATGTGTACAATTCTGTAGTTTCTGAAACAAACTGAACTAAATCTGTATTGATTTTAACACTGCAAAAAATGCCAGAGTTTGTGTCTTGTTTGTAATTCAAATATATACAAACTCTTAAATCTTGAAGATTTTCGATGAGCAAAAAATATTGTCTTGTTTTCAGAAATAACAAGTGAAAACTAATCATATATATATATATTGTTTTATTTGTGTTTTATTTTGCTTTGAAATTATAATATAATATAACACTGGCAGAACGTTCAGCTTTTTTGCGTTTTAAGGGAAAAACTCACTTAATTTTCACATATTTCTCAAAACAAGACAATATTTTTTGGTTATTTAGAATTTTTGGACTAGAAACAAGACAAAAACTCTTATTTTTTTCAGTGTAGTGCTAATGCACATTTTGTAAAATTTTAATTATTTGCCCTCTTGTGAAATGTTCATTCTTCTTCAAATAATTGCCATTTGTCATAGTATTCCCTATTATATTTGTTTCTGGAAGTAGTCATTTTTGTAGTTTGTTTGGCTAGTTAAGCCTTTAAATGTCACATTAAGCTGTATAGAAGTGTCTTGAAGAATATCTAGTCTAATATTATTTACTGTCATCATGACAAAGAGAAAATAAATCAGTTATTAGAGATGAGTTATTAAAACTATTATGATTAGAAATGTGTTGAAAAAAATCTCTCCGTTAAACAGAAATTGGGGAAAAAAATTAACGGGGGCTAATAATTCTGACTTCAACTGTGTGCATATATATATATATATATACACACACACATTAAAAGGTCAATATTTTTGGAACTCTTAAGAAATATATATATATATATATATATATATATTTAATATATAAATTTTATACATTGGAGGCGGCACTGTGGCCTCACAGCAAGAAGGTCGCTGGTTTGAGTCTCGGCTGGGTCAGTTGGTGTTTCTGTGTGGAGTTTGCATGTTCTCCCCGTGTTGGAGTGGGTTTCCTCCGGGTGCTCCGGTTTCCCCTACAGTCCAAACACATGAGCTGTAGTGTATGAGTGTGCTTGTGAATGAGTGTGTATGGGTGTTTCCCAGTACTGGGTTACAGCTGGAAGGTTATCCGCTGTGTAAAACATGAATGAATGTAATAAACATGTCACACACAAAAAAAGGTGAAACATCACATGGGAAATATAAAAATTTCACAGGAGGGCGAATACTTGTAGTAGGTTCAACTCTAAACGGCTTTTTCTTATAATTACTGCTAATGACTATAATTGATCTACTTTCTTTTGATTTTGAAGTGTAGTATGACTAGTGTTGTCGCAATACTAGAATTTGGTACCATTCAGTACTGAAGTTTTAAAAGCGTCCATTTCCCGCTAACATTTGAGCGTGTTCTTAAACAGTGCTGATTTGCCATAGTATTTACCAGTGGTCAACAGAAATGACTGTGTTCACCTCAACTCACTGCTGTTTACTCAGTGTAACACAGACACAGGGACACTGGAGTGTTTTAAAATCACGTCAATCAGCTGGTTTGTCTATAAGCTGACATACGAGCCATCCGCTGAACAATCATGGCTCCAGTTTCGCTGTATCTGCGTTTACACTCAGTAAACAGCGGTGAGTTAAGTGAACTGATGACCTTCAAGGCCAATCACAGTCATTTCTGTTGAGCACGTGAACACTCTGGCAAATCAGCGCTGTTAAAGGACGCGCTCAAATGTAAGCGGGAAATGGACACTTTTAAAAGTTTAGTACCGATTGGTACTAAATTGTAGCATCATGACAACACTAAATAGGACACAAATAAATGTACAGTCGTGCGTGAGATTCAGCCACACCCAAAAACCAGCTTCGTTTTCTAACAAATTTACAAATTTCACTTACCAAACAAATAACAATCTCCATATTGTAACACAGTGATGGGGACAAAAGCCATCAGTTTCAGCGCTCTCCGAATATCCACATGTGAAGTACAGTACTGCAGAAGGGACGATTGACTTGTAAAATGTACATGGTACATTTGGAAATTCAGTCTTACAAAATACTGTATGTACGCCTCACCGGCGGGCGAGATTATTATGCTTTTACTACAAAGAGAGCACGCTTTTAACAAACTGCTACCTCACAAAGGAACAGCACACGTAAAACAGCTGATCTACTATTTACAATTCAATATGCAAATTTCACAATAAAGCAGATCGTTTTTTTTAAAAAGGCAAGAAAAGGTATGAAGTAAAAATAATTGCAAATACAACTACCTCACATTATGTTTGTCAATGCGAAAGCTGCTTCTTAGAGTACACTGAAAATGTCTTTAAAAGTCGTTCATTTTCTTTAACAGACTGCGTGTGTTTGAGTAAGATGACAAATAAATGTGATTTAATATCAAACGGAGGTGTTGTGATGACTTTAGAAGCTCCAAAATGTGATTAAAACACAAATAATAGACAGCTCAAACCATGAAAAATGAAGACGGATGTAAACAAGCCTTTAGTATTAATTATGACAATGTAAAAACCTTGTACGAGTTCATTTCTTCATGCTGATGACGAGAAATCTTATAGTTTTGCTGAGCTTTGTCTCGCAGGGATGGGATTCTTCATCATAGCTTGCTTTAAAAACGTAGGATTTCATCCTTAAATAACTCCTCATAGACGCGGTTTACTGTAACAAAAACAAACCAATCCCTTCTTAAACCCTCAATGGACCTAAAAGCCACGTTAAGCTGCCTGAAAACACCCAATAGTTGTGATCAGCAACAAACACCCTGTCATTATTTACTCAATACTGATGTCATGCTCAAAATCTGGACCATTGTTTTGTTGAATATTTGCATTAATCTTACAAGAGAAGTCTATAAGAGAAGCTATATTCGTAGTCTTGAGACACAGTTTACAGATGGACACTGCATGAGGGTTTTTTGGATCAGAAAAAAAAGGAAATCAGTCCATCCAGGATTTTGTGAGAAATATTTAGATTTTTCTTTTCTTTTTAGGCATCTCGTTCATTGTTTTGGTGTGAAAATATACGCAAATGTACACAATTTTAACTCTTTATACATGTTTTGACCTCAACAACCATTCATCTGTCATATATATAGTAATGTGCATTACAATATTGCGTTACTCTCCAAAAAGGTAACTAGTTGCATTACTTTTTCCTGATCTTGTCTTGATCTCAGTGTTTTTTCTTCTTGTTTTTTTAACAGAGAAGCTCTGCAATTAATAACACACTTTACAACCTTCATTTAACATTAAATAAATGCATAAAAATATAATAATGTAGGATAATGTTATCTTCTGAGACCTTCCCAGAGCTCTACATGCCGTATATACGGATTAATGAACGTTTAAAGCAGTGTGTTCGCTGCTGTTGTACTTTTAGCCTTGTTAGTGTAGTAAAATCAATCAATTCACTATAACCTTCCATGTGAAGCTGCTTTGACACAATCTACATTGTATAAACGCTGGAGAAATAAAGATGAATTGAATTTAAATTGAATTAAAATCAGTGTTCATTAATCCCATTTTCCTGTTCTTCATGTGTTCAGAATAATGAGAATACTTCCAGCATTGCAGAAAGGGAAGCCAAAGCCATCTTGCTTTCTACCTGTTCCTGCATTCTCTCTATCTCTACATCAACGCCGGATTCAATGTGACGACGCTACTTTTGATTGAGCAATTTATTTTTAAAAAGTTAACATTGTGTGTTTTTCGTAGTTAGAGCGTTGTAAATACTCGCGCTCGCGGCTCTCCTCCCTCGCCATAGTAAGCTATGGCGACATAGCGCATGTGAGATAAATTACGTCAGTACATAATAACCGGTTATGATTATTACTGAACCGATACCGAATTGTCCGCGTCTGCATCGCGGTGCACCGAAGAAACGATTAATTTTGACACCCCTAAAAAAAAACTAAAAACGAACTCGCATAACATTTTTTTTTTAAGTAACTCAAATATTATTACTTAATTTTTTAATGCATTACTTTACTCGTTACTTGGAAAATATATAACATTATATTACTATTATTGTAATGCATTACTCCCTAAGCAAATATTCTACATATAATAGTTATATAATATATACATCATATTTATTTTAACAACAATAGGCTATAATTTATACAGTCATTTATTAATTAGTGTAATTTAATATTAACCTCAGCTAATGAGACTGGTGGGCACAATGTTTTCAGCACGAGTCTATTCTTGGTTTAATTTTGGAGACCGCCTATCAGAGATCGTCCTCAATGTTCAGTTGTATTTATTTTTAATGTATTTGATCGCCATAGAGGTGTCAGAGAGTTTAACCTGGTGTTATAAGATCACTCTTCTGCAGCTGACACTACCGCTGTGCTGTTAATCTAACACACAATCCTATGAGAATCAATTAAAGGCTGGTGGTTATTTATTTACATGTTGATGTTTTTTATGTAACTATTAGCTGCTATTTTTATCTTCTGTGGGTTATGGATACAATATGGTAATTCCAACAGTATAATAACATTTATTTGACTTTTGGAAATCATTCAGCGACCCCCTGCTATTGTCCCGCGCCCCCCACTTTGGAAACCACTGACTTAGAAAATGTATATTATATTATTATTATTATTATTATTACTATTATTGTAAAGCATTACTCCCAACACTGGTCCTGAATGCCTAAAATATGCAGAACATCTGTGGGAATTTAAAAACATTTGCAGGCTCCACAAAATTTTGCAATATTTGCTTTCATTTGCATTAAAATCAGCAAATCACAGAACTGCAAAATCCTGGAGGTTGTGATAAATGCATTTAGACGTGTCCAGTTTTCATCTCTGGAATGTGTTTACATCTGTCTATTTAATAATCAGATGGGTATCTGGTCAAAAAAAAAAATGATGTAAACAGATGTACACAACCAAAAGCTCTTTAGTGACTCTTGAATTTCATAAATTAAAACATTTTCAGTTTCTGTTTGGATATCTGTCCAGTTTAGAAAGACGTGAGCATGAGTAAATAATGATCTGGGTGAACAATCCCTTGCATTTCCACCACAACCAATCATCTTCCAGAGCTTGTGCTTATTTGAATAAACCTCCACAAACCGCATACAATTCAAGACCGTAGCTGCATCTTATATAGTACAAACAGTGATGTGCTCTGTGTAATTCTGCCGAGCACGCACACGCACCGAAGACGCTCTGCTGGAGAATACAATCTGTTTACAGATCTCATCAGCAACGTTGCACAAATTCTCATCCCTGCCTACAAGTTGGACCTCTTAAATAAAATTAAATAAAATAAAACAGGAGGAGTGACTAACATCGAGCATCGCGACTTATGTTGAAAATGGATAAACATTCAAACACATAAAAGAAAAACATGGCTCATAAAATAGACTATATTCATAAAAGAGAATAATGAAACACACAAAAAACACATTATTTTTTTTTAGAAAGCATCATGACTATCAAAAAAAACGCTTCGACGGCCATGTTAGACACGTATGGGTTACAAAGCTAAAAGGGAATCTCCGACAGGAAACCCCCTAAAGTGCTAAATATAGTTCAAATTCATTCACAATGTATTAGTATCTCAACGGCAACAGAGTTTTTGATTATTTTTTTGTGTTTTTTTATATATTCTACTATTGTTGGCTTCTAACGAAAACAGATTAACGATGGTAATAAATGGAGAAGATTCAAGTGGAAGTCAAGAACACAAATACAAAGTTAGCAAAGTGCCAATATACTTAATGGCTTCGTGGGTCACATGATATGTTGACATTATATAAAGTGGACCCTCATTCGTCCATCAAGAAAAGGACGTCCAACACACTACAAGCGTTCAGAAACAGATATAGAAGAGTTCCAGACGACCCCCAGTGTTAGATAATACCCACATAAGACGCCAGATGGAGAAAGGAGCATTAGCAAGCGGTGTGGACGGTGGTCTACTTTCGGATTACCTAGATTTAATGGTCCAAGAAATCCCGCGGGAGCGTCTTTCCCTGCTCCTGAAAACTCTCCAGAAGTTGGTCTATCTTGTCCTCCAGGTTGCTGGACGGATCCAGTAAGGTCTGAATCTGTGCGCTAGTCTGAAGTTGGGTCTGATTCTGATCCGCACCGGGATGACCCAAAGTGACCAGCTGATCGGACAACGGCGGACCGGGAGAGTTTATTAACGTTCCACAATCTAGTCAGACACAAACAACAGGGAAGGTTTATTGGGACTAGATCACACTCTAAAACATATATATAAATTAACCATCTGACCTATTTTGATTCACGTTTTCTTGTGATCTTTCCTCCAACAACTTTTGATGTTGAAAAGTTTGACTTTTATTGCCATTTTTAATAGTTTGACTGCGACTTAAACATGCACACACACTGAAATGTAATGAAGTAACATTTGCTATTGTTGATTAATCGTTTTATTTAATTTTATTTGTGTGATCTGTCAAAGATGTAGACCAGTGGTGTCCAAACTCAGTCCTGGAGTGTCGGTGTCCTGGAGAGTTTGGCTCCAACCCCAATTAAACACACCTAACCCAGCTAATCAAGCTTTTACTAGATATACTAGAAACTGGCAGGTGTGTTGAAGCAAGTTGGAGCTAAACTCAGCAGGGCATTGGCCCTCCAGGAATAAGTTTGGACACCCCTGATGTAGACCAACGGTCTTAAACTTGATTCCTGGAGGGCCACAGCTCTGCACAGTTTAGCTCCAACCACCTCCACCTGCTTTATAGTTTCTAGTAGTCTTGGACACCTTGATTACTTGGATCAAGTGTGTTTAATTAAGGTTAGAGCAAAACTGTGCAGAGCTGTGGCCCACCAGGAGATTGAGACCAATGATGTCAGATAATTACAGTTAATAAAAAAATAAACTTACATAAATATAGGCTTGAAATATAGTTAAAATCTGTGTTCAGATTGACGATAAACCAGGGGTTAAGTGGAATGAGCAAACCGTAATGCTGCGTTCACACCAGACTCCGGATAAAGCATCAAGCGCGAGTGATTTACATGTTAAGTCAATACAAAGACGTGAATAGACATCCTGCAGCACATGCGTGCGAATGAGGTGGCGCGAATGACACTATTTGTGCTAATGAAGCAGCGCGAGTTGAGCGTTTTCCACATACCGCTCAAGTTGAAAAAATCTGAACTTCAGGGGACATTGGCACCCCGTGAACCAATCATGAGCTTTGTCTTGTAAGGGCGTGATTATGACGTAGTGCCTGTTGTTGGTGTCCCGGGGGGAAATCCGACAATGGAAACAGTTCATCAAACTGGACTCAGCTCAGTCTGAAGCACCGCGGAAAGCCTCCATCATCCAGGTATAGTTTCTCGAGGAGTTTATGAACTAACAGAGCTGGGTGCACCTCTGAATGGATCTAGTGGACCCAGACACAGCTCCAAATGTATCGACGCTGTTTTTCAGCCTTCATAAAAACGCATAAACACAGCTATTCTCTCAATAAAATCCATGTTAGCCATTTAGCAACAAAGCTAGAGTCACCGAGTGGACAGAAGCCCCGCCCATGATGCGAATCCGCATCTACTGTGAAGCGAATTGGATGCGCAAATGAAGAGAATTTGACATGCGAATGACGCGAGTAAACTCAAAACGTTCACGTGTCTATTTACACGCGAATAGCACGATTTATCTGTGCATGCCACTTCTGGTGTGAACACAGCATAACAAATTGTCCCAAAGCTAATGTGTCCTGTGAACTGCTTTAAAATGTGCATTTTATTTGATGTTTGATGTAATCTTAACTGAAACAGTAACAGAGGGCGTAGCATAAAGCAGCCCCTGCCCTTTTTAAGCTAGCTCTGCCAGTAAGATTGGTCGCATCAAATGAAAAGCAAATGAAAAGAGTCTTGAAGGAGGTGGGGCATGTCAAATACTAGAGAGCAATTGATTGGATAATATTTGATTGCACGTGGTGACGTGAAAAAAATTTTTTTGATCCATTTAGGCCAGGGGTGCTTAACCCTGTTCCTGGAGATCTACCCTCCTGTAGAGTTCAGCTCCAACCCTGATCAAACATACCTGAATCAATTAATTAGGACTTGAACAGCACTTGATAATTACAGGCAGGTGTGTTTGATATGGGTTGCAATTGAAACCTGCAGGATAGCAGAACTCCAGGAACAGAGTTGTTCACCGCTGATTAAGGCGATAGTGACAAACTGCAAGCTTTGGGTGCTTAGGTAACTAACTAACATACTAACATATTGATACTAACATCTCAATGTACATGTCACGAGACCTTTAAATGACTGCACTTACCACTGGGAATCTCAAAGAGAAACAGGCCTGCTGGTCCTGGTGGTCCCGGCTGGCTTAGGGTTCCCCCAATAGCGGTCTGGAAGAGTTGGCTGGGCGGTTGTGGAGGGGCGGTCGGGGTGGCGTTCTGCAGTCCAGCTACCGACACACCAGTCTGCCCACTAAACATGGTGGCGGCTGCGGCGGCTGGAGGTAAATCCTGAGCACTTACACCACCCTGCAAGGCCGAAATTGCTGACGGAGGCAAGTAAATGTTGACGGAAGGTTGGTCCGAAGGAGAGACGGGGGTTACGCTTGCTGCACTGGGCACAACCTGCATGGGCTGCTGGTCCTGAAACAGTTCTGTCCGTGTTGAAGGCAAACTGGCAGAGGATTCATTGACACCGGTGCTCTGGTCTTGAAAAGACATGGGTTCTGCAGAGTCTTGCTGAGCAACATTCACCACACTGGTTTGTGTGAAAATAATCGATGGGTTCTGAGCGGCCTGCGCTGCTGGGACTGCGGGCTGGTTCGAAGGATTGTTGGAAGAAACATTTTCAGAGCTGGGAACAACTTGCATGGGCTGCTGCTCCTGAAAGATATTCTCTGGGAGTCGATCGGTTCCTAGTGACGCCTGATTCTGGCCACTGAACAGCAGGGCTTGCGGGAGATCATGAGGATTGATCGTTGTGGTACAGAACAGTATTCCCGTCTGAGTTGGCTGCTGTGCTTGATTAGGGGATATTGTGGTGATATTTGGGAATAGAGGGGCTTGTTGAGCGGTTGGCATCTGCTGCTGTTGAGGAGACTGCTGTTGCTCCATTGGGGTGGACAACTGCGTTTGTCCTTGGAAAAGCGAGACTGTCTGGGGTTCGGCTCCCGAGGTCTGCATGGGCGTGAGGAAGGTGATCTGCTGCTGCTGCTGGCTCTGGGTGTTATCCGATGCTGGTAACACACTCTGCGCAATAAACAGGCTAGCTGAAGGAGCCTGCTGCTCTGTGGGGAGATTGCTGCTTGTTAGCATTGTCATGGTACTGGGGAATAAGGCTGCTTGGACCTGTGGTGGCTTTGTGGCTCCGAAGAGTACAGTCTGAGAGTCTTGAGTTTCCGTCAAGGGGTTGTGGCTCTGGAAAAGCGGCTGAGGAGGCGATGGCTGAGCGGATGGCTGCTGCAGAAAACCAGAGGTCTGTATGGTCATGATCCCGCCGGTCTGCTGGAAAAGTGCAGTCTGCTGCTGTGGGGGGTTCTGGAGAAATCCCTCTGAGGACTGCGGGAGAGCGCTAGCCTGCGTGGAGCTTTGCTGATCACTAGCGAAGCTAGGAGTGCACTGCATTGGTATCTGAGTCTGCATGAGCTCTGACTGCAGCTGCTGCTTCAGGCTCTCCAACACCTCCTGATGCTGAAGAGTTTCTAGGTTTATTTGGTGCTGTTGCTGCTGTTGGAGATTGTCCAAAACCTTCTGATGCTGCAGAGTCACGATTGAACTTTGCTGCTGAATGTTCTCCAGAACTTTCTGGTGCTGTTGCTGATGCTGCAGATTCTCCAGAACTTTGTGTGTTTGTTGCTGCTGGATGTTGCCAAGAGCATGTTGCTGGAGGTTTTCCAAGACTATCTGATGTTGCTGGAGATTTTCAAGGACAGTTTGTTGATGCTGTAGATCCACGAGTGCCTTCTGCTGCTGCTGTTGCAGATTCTCCAGTATATTCTGCTCTTGCTGCTGCTGTTGCTGGTTGGTTAGAGTCGTCTCATTTCCACCCAACCGCAAGCTGTTCATGTTTTCCTGCACATGCTGCTGAAGGCTTTCTGCAGATGGAGTCGGGCTGTAAAGTACAGAATTAAGCTGCTGTTGTGCCTGCAGCTCTCTCACTGCTCGCTCCAGCTGTGCAACCCCATCCTGGGGTAGAAGAGCCTGGACCTGTTGGCGTTGGGATGGAGGATTCCGGTCTATGCCCACCAGTACCATTCCAGCCCCATCTGCACTGCTGTCTTCTGGAGACAGTGTTTCTGGTGTTTCCCGCAAGAACTGCTGCGGGACCTGAGGGGGAACGGGCTGAAGAACGGTTGTGTCTTCCGACAAGGACACTTGAAATGACGTGGGTGAAGGAATGTCCTGCTTTTGAATGGTGGCTAATGTTTCTTGAGCTGTGAAGATTTGAGCCGGCGCCTGCTGGGAGTCAACTGGTTGGAGAACCACAGGGCTTGGAAAAGATTTGGTGGCAGACGGAAGGACAGTACTGATCTCCAATATTTGCTGGGTTGAACTAAGGGCCTCTACAGGCTGAATTGCGAAAATAAGAAAAAAAAATGGTTACAATTCATGTATTTAAATGATGATGGTCCAGGATCAACATTAGTGAATTTACACTGTATTTAAATGATGATGGTCCAGGATCAACATTAGAGAAATTACACTGTATTTAAATGATGATGGTCCAGGATCAACATTAGTGAATTTACACTGTATTTAAATGATGATGGTCCAGGATCAACATTAGTGAATTTACATTTATTTAAATGATGATGGTCCAGGATCAACATTAGTGAATTTACACTGTATTTAAATGATGATGGTCCAGGATCAACATTAGTGAATTTACACTGTATTTAAATGATGATGGTCCAGGATCAACATTAGCGAATTTACACTGTATTTAAATGATGATGGTCCAGGATCAACATTAGTGAATTTACACTGTATTTAAATGATGATGGTCCAGTATCAACATTAGTGAATTTACACTGTATTTAAATGATGATGGTCCAGGATCAACATTAGCGAATTTACACTGTATTTAAATAATGATTGTCCAGGATCAACATTAGTGAATTTACACTGTATTTAAATGATGATGGTCCAGGATCAACATTAGTGAATTTACACTGTATTTAAATGATGATGGTCCAGGATCAACATTAGAGAATTTACACTGTATTTAAATGATGATGGTCCAGGATCAACATTAGTGAATTTACACTGTATTTAAATGATGATGGTCCAGGATCAACACTAGTGAATTTACACTGTATTTAAATGATGATGGTCCAGGATCAACATTAGTGAATTTACACTGTATTTAAATGATGATGGTCCAGGATCAACATTAGTGAATTTACACTGTATTTAAATGATGATGGTCCAGGATCAACATTAGTGAATTTACACTGTATTTAAATGATGATGATGGTCCAGGATCAACATTAGTGAATTTACACTGTATTTAAATGATGATGATGGTCCAGGATCAACATTAGTGAATTTACACTGTATTTAAATGATGATGGTCCAGGATCAACATTAGTGAATTTACACTGTATTTAAATGATGATGGTCCAGGATCAACATTAGTGAATTTACACTGTATTTAAATGATGATGGTCCAGGATCAACATTAGTGAATTTACACTGTATTTAAATGATGATGGTCCAGGATCAACATTAGTGAATTTACACTGTATTTAAATGATGATGGTCCAGGATCAACATTAGTGAATTTACTGTATTTAAATGATGATGGTCCAGGATCAACTTTAGTGAATTTACACTGTATTTAAATGATGATGGTCCAGGATCAACATTAGTGAATTTACACTGTATTTAAATGATGATGGTCCAGGATCAACATTAGTGAAATTACACTGTATTTAAATGATGATGATGGTCCAGGATCAACATTAGTGAAATTACACTGTATTTAAATGATGATGGTCCAGGATCAACATTAGTGAATTTACTGTATTTAAATAATGATGGTCCAGGGTCAACATTAGTGAATTTACACTGTATTTAAATGATGATGGTCCAGGATCAACATTAGTGAATTTACACTGTATTTAAATGATGATGATGGTCCAGGATCAACATTTGCGAATTTACACTGTATTTAAATGATGATGGTCCAGGATCAACATTAGTGAATTTACACTGTATTTAAATGATGATGGTCCAGGATCAACATTAGTGAATTTACACTGTATTTAAATGATGATGGTCCAGGATCAACATTAGTGAATTTACACTGTATTTAAATGATGATGGTCCAGGATCAACATTAGTGAATTTACACTGTATTTAAATGATGATGGTCCAGGATCAACATTAGTAAATTTACACTGTATTTAAATGATGATGGTCCAGGATCAACATTAGTAAATTTACACTGTATTTAAATGATGATGGTCCAGGATCAACATTAGTAAATTTACACTGTATTTAAATGATGATGATCCAGGATCAACATTAGTGAAATTACACTGTATTTAAATGATGATGGTCCAGGATCAACATTAGTGAATTTACACTGTATTTAAATGATGATGGTCCAGGATCAACATTAGTGAATTTACACTGTATTTAAATGATGATGGTCTAGGATCAACATTATTGAATTTGCTGTATTTAAATGATGATGGTCCAGGATCAACATTAGTGAAATTACACTGTATTTAAATGATGATGGTCCAGGATCAACATTAGTGAATTTACACTGTATTTAAATAATGATGGTCCAGGATCAACATTAGTGAATTTACTGTATTTAAATGATGATGGTCCAGGATCAACATTAGTGAATTTACACTGTATTTAAATGATGATGGTCCAGGATCAACATTAGTGAATTTACACTGTATTTAAATGATGATGGTCCAGGATCAACATTAGTGAATTTACACTGTATTTAAATGATGATGGTCCAGGATCAACTTTAGTGAATTTACACTGTATTTAAATGATGATGGTCTAGGATCAACATTATTGAATTTGCTGTATTTAAATGATGATGGTCCAGGATCAACATTAGTGAAATTACACTGTATTTAAATGATGATGGTCCAGGATCAACATTAGTGAATTTACACTGTATTTAAATAATGATGGTCCAGGATCAACATTAGTGAATTTACTGTATTTAAATGATGATGGTCCAGGATCAACATTAGTGAAATTACACTGTATTTAAATGATGATGATGGTCCAGGATCAACATTAGTGAAAATACACTGTATTTAAATGATGATGATGGTCCAGGATCAACATTAGTGAAAATACACTGTATTTAAATGATGATGGTCCAGGATCAACATTAGTGAATTTACACTGTATTTAAATGATGATGATGGTCCAGGATCAACATTAGTGAATTTACACTGTATTTAAATGATGATGATGGTCCAGGATCAACTTTAGTGAATTTACACTGTATTTAAATGATGATGGTCCAGGATCAACATTAGTGAATTTACACTGTATTTAAATGATGATGGTCCAGGATCAACATTAGTGAATTTACACTGTATTTAAATGATGATGGTCCAGGATCAACATTAGTGAAATTACACTGTATTTAAATGATGATGATGGTCCAGGATCAACATTAGTGAAATTACACTGTATTTAAATGATGATGATCCAGGATCAACATTAGTGAATTTACACTGTATTTAAATGATGATGGTCCAGGATCAACATTATTGAATTTGCTGTATTTAAATGATGATGATCCAGGATCAACATTAGTGAATTTACACTGTATTTAAATGATGACGGTCCAGGATCAACATTAGTGAATTTACACTGTATTTAAATGATGATGGTCCAGGATCAACATTAGTGAATTTACACTGTATTTAAATGATGATGATGGTCCAGGATCAACATTAGTGAATTTACACTGTATTTAAATGATGATGGTCCAGGATCAACATTAGTGAATTTACACTGTATTTAAATGATGATGGTCCAGGATCAACATTAGTGAATTTACACTGTATTTAAATGATGATGATGGTCCAGGATCAACATTAGTAAATTTACACTGTATTTAAATGATGATGGTCCAGGATCAACATTAGTGAATTTACACTGTATTTAAATGATGATGGTCCAGGATCAACATTAGTGAATTTACACTGTATTTAAATGATGATGGTCCAGGATCAACATTAGACAATTTACACTGTATTTAAATGATGATGGTCCAGGATCAACATTAGTGAATTTACACTGTATTTAAATGATGATGGTCCAGGATCAACTTTAGTGAATTTACACTGTATTTAAATGATGATGGTCCAGGATCAACTTTAGTGAATTTACACTGTATTTAAATGATGATGGTCCAGGATGAACATTAGTGAATTTACACTGTATTTAAATGATGATGGTCTAGGATCAACATTATTGAATTTGCTGTATTTAAATGATGATGATCCAGGATCAACATTAGTGAATTTACACTGTATTTAAATGATGATGGTCCAGGATCAACATTAGACAATTTACACTGTATTTAAATGATGATAGTCCAGGATCAACATTAGTGAATTTACACTGTATTTAAATGATGATGGTCCAGGATCAACTTTAGTGAATTTACACTGTATTTAAATGATGATGGTCCAGGATCAACATTAGTGAATTTACACTGTATTTAAATGATGATGGTCCAGGATCAACATTAGTGAATTTACACTGTATTTAAACGATGATGATGGTCCAGGAGCAACATTAGTGAATTTACACTGTATTTAAATGATGATGGTCCAGGATCAACATTAGTGAATTTACACTGTATTTAAATGATGATGGTCCAGGATCAACATTAGTGAATTTAAACTGTATTTAAATGATGATGGTCCAGGGTCAACATTAGTGAATTTACACTGTATTTAAACGATGATGATGGTCCAGGAGCAACATTAGTGAATTTACACTGTATTTAAATGATGATGGTCCAGGATCAACATTAGTGAATTTACACTGTATTTAAATGATGATGGTCCAGGATCAACATTAGTGAATTTACACTGTATTTAAATGATGATGATGGTCCAGGAGCAACATTAGTGAATTTACACTGTATTTAAATGATGATGGTCCAGGATCAACATTAGTGAATTTACACTGTATTTAAATGATGATGGTCCAGGATCAACATTAGTGAATTTACTGTATTTAAATGATGATGGTCCAGGATCAACATTAGTGAATTTACACTGTATTTAAATGATGATGGTCCAGGGTCAACATTAGTGAATTTATACTGTATTTAAATGATGATGGTCCAGGATCAACATTAGTGAATTTACACTGTATTTAAATGATGATGGTCCAGGATCAACATTAGTGAATTTACACTGTATTTAAATGATGATGGTCCAGGATCAACATTAGTGAATTTACACTGTATTTAAATGATGATGGTCCAGGATCAACATTAGTGAATTTACTGTATTTAAATGATGATGGTCCAGGATCAACATTAGTGAATTTACACTGTATTTAAATGATGATGGTCCAGGATCAACATTAGTGAATTTACACTGTATTTAAATGATGATGGTCCAGGATCAACATTAGTGAATTTAAACTGTATTTAAATGATGATGGTCCAGAGTCAACATTAGTGAATTTACACTGTATTTAAATGATGATGATGGTCCAGGATCAACATTAGTGAATTTACTGTATTTAAATGATGATGGTCCAGGATCAACTTTAGTGAATTTACACTGTATTTAAATGATGATGATGGTCCAGGAGCAACATTAGTGAATTTACACTGTATTTAAATGATGATGGTCCAGGATCAACATTAGTGAATTTACACTGTATTTAAATGATGATGATGGTCCAGGAGCAACATTAGTGAATTTACACTGTATTTAAATGATGATGGTCCAGGATCAACATTAGTGAATTTACACTGTATTTATATGATGATGGTCCAGGATCAACATTAGTGAATTTACACTGTATTTAAATGATGATGATGGTCCAGGATCAACATTAGTGAATTTACACTGTATTTAAATGATGATGGCCCAGGATCAACATTAGTGAATTTACACTGTATTTAAATGATGATGGTCCAGGATCAACATTAGTGAATTTACACTGTATTTAAATGATGATGATGGTCCAGGAGCAACATTAGTGAATTTACACTGTATTTAAATGATGATGGTCCAGGATCAACATTAGTGAATTTACACTGTATTTAAATGATGATGGTCCAGGATCAACATTAGTGAATTTACACTGTATTTAAATGATGATGGTCCAGGATCAACATTAGTGAATTTACTGTATTTAAATGATGATGGTCCAGGATCAACATTAGTGAATTTACACTGTATTTAAATGATGATGGTCCAGGATCAACATTAGTGAATTTACACTGTATTTAAATGATGATGGTCCAGGATCAACATTAGTGAATTTAAACTGTATTTAAATGATGATGGTCCAGAGTCAACATTAGTGAATTTACACTGTATTTAAATGATGATGATGGTCCAGGATCAACATTAGTGAATTTACTGTATTTAAATGATGATGGTCCAGGATCAACTTTAGTGAATTTACACTGTATTTAAATGATGATGATGGTCCAGGAGCAACATTAGTGAATTTACACTGTATTTAAATGATGATGGTCCAGGATCAACATTAGTGAATTTACACTGTATTTAAATGATGATGATGGTCCAGGAGCAACATTAGTGAATTTACACTGTATTTAAATGATGATGGTCCAGGATCAACATTAGTGAATTTACACTGTATTTATATGATGATGGTCCAGGATCAACATTAGTGAATTTACACTGTATTTAAATGATGATGGTCCAGGATCAACATTAGTAAATTTACACTGTATTTAAATGATGATGGTCCAGGATCAACATTAGTGAATTTACACTGTATTTAAATGATGATGGTCCAGGATCAACATTAGTGAAATTACACTGCATTTAAATGATGATGATGGTCCAGGATCAACATTAGTGAAATTACACTGTATTTAAATGATGATGGTCCAGGATCAACATTAGTGAATGTACACTGTATTTAAATGATGATGGTCCAGGATCAACATTAGTGAATTTACACTGTATTTAAATGATGATGGTCCAGGATCAACATTAGTGAATTTACACTGTATTTAAATGATGATGATGGTCCAGGATCAACATTAGTGAATTTACACTGTATTTAAATGATGATGATGGTCCAGGATCAACATTAGTGAATTACACTGTATTTAAATGATGATGATGGTCCAGGATCAACATTAGTGAATTACACTGCATTTAAATGATGATGGTCCAGGATCAACATTAGTGAATGTACACTGTATTTAAATGATGATGGTCCAGGATCAACTTTAGTGAATTTACACTGTATTTAAATGATGATGGTCCAGGATCAACATTAGTGAATTTACACTGTATTTAAATGATGATGGTCCAGGATCAACATTAGTGAATTTACACTGTATTTAAATGATGATGGTCCAGGATCAACATTAGTGAATTTACACTGTATTTAAATGATGATGGTCCAGGATCAACATTAGTGAATTTACACTGTATTTAAATGATGATGGTCCAGGATCAACATTAGTGAATTTACACTGTATTTAAATGATGATGGTCCAGGATCAACATTAGTGATATTACACTGTATTTAAATAATGATGGTCCAGGATCAACATTAGTGAATTTACACTGTATTTAAATGATGATGATGGTCCAGGATCATTATTAGTGAATTTACACTGTATTTAAATGATGATGGTCCAGGATCAACATTAGTAAATTTACACTGTATTTAAATGATGATGGTCCAGGATCAACATTAGTAAATTTACACTGTATTTAAATGATGATGGTCCAGGATCAACATTAGTGAATTTAGACTGTATTTAAATGATGATGGTCCAGGATCAACATTAGTGAATTTACACTGTATTTAAATGATGATGGTCCAGGATCAACATTAGTGAATTTACACTGTATTTAAATGATGATGGTCCAGGATCAACATTAGTGAATTTACACTGTATTTAAATGATGATGGTCCAGGATCAACATTAGTGAATTTACACTGTATTTAAATGATGATGGTCCAGGATCAACATTAGTGAATTTACACTGTATTTAAATGATGATGGTCCAGGATCAACATTAGTGAATTTACACTGTATTTAAATGATGATGGTCCAGGATCAACATTAGTGAAATTACACTGTATTTAAATGATGATGGTCCAGGATCAACATTAGTGAATTTACACTGTATTTAAATGATGATGATGGTCCAGGATCAACATTAGTGAATTTACACTGTATTTAAATGATGATGGTCCAGGATCAACATTAGTGAATTTACACTGTATTTAAATGATGATGGTCCAGGATCAACATTAGTGAAATTACACTGTATTTAAATGATGATGGTCCAGGATCAACATTAGTGAATTTACACTGTATTTAAATGATGATGGTCCAGGATCAACATTAGTGAAATTACACTGTATTTAAATGATGATGGTCCAGGATCAACATTAGTGAATTTACACTGTATTTAAATGATGATGGTCCAGGATCAACATTAGTGAATTTACACTGCATTTAAATGATGACGATGGTCCAGGATCAACATTAGTGAATTTACACTGTATTTAAATGATGATGGTCCAGGATCAACATTAGTGAATGTACACTGTATTTAAATGATGATGGTCCAGGATCAACTTTAGTGAATTTACACTGTATTTAAATGATGATGGTCCAGGATCAACATTAGTGAATTTACACTGTATTTAAATGATGATGGTCCAGGACCAACATTAGTGAATTTACACTGTATTTAAATGATGATGGTCCAGGATCAACATTAGTGAATTTACACTGTATTTAAATAATGATGGTCCAGGATCAACATTAGTGAATTTACACTGTATTTAAATGATGATGATGGTCCAGGATCAATTATTAGTGAATTTACACTGTATTTAAATGATGATGGTCCAGGATCAACATTAGTGAATTTACACTGTATTTAAATGATGATGGTCCAGGATCAACATTAGTGAAATTACACTGTATTTAAATGATGATGGTCCAGGATCAACATTAGTGAATTTACACTGTATTTAAATGATGATGGTCCAGGATCAACATTAGTGAATTTACACTGTATTTAAATGATGATGGTCCAGGATCAACATTAGTGAATTTACACTGTATTTAAATGATGATGGTCCAGGATCAACATTAGTGAATTTACACTGTATTTAAATGATGATGGTCCAGGATCAACATTAGTGAATTTACACTGTATTTAAATGATGATGGTCCAGGATCAACATTAGTGAATTTACACTGTATTTAAATGATGATGGTCCAGGATCAACATTAGTGAATTTACACTGTATTTAAATGATGATGGTCCAGGATCAACATTAGTGAATTTACACTGTATTTAAATGATGATGGTCCAGGATCAACATTAGTGAATTTACACTGTATTTAAATGATGATGGTCCAGGATCAACATTAGTGAATTTACACTGTATTTAAATGATGATGGTCCAGGACCAACATTAGTGAATTTACACTGTATTTAAATGATGATGGTCCAGGATCAACATTAGTGAATTTACACTGTATTTAAATAATGATGGTCCAGGATCAACATTAGTGAATTTACACTGTATTTAAATGATGATGATGGTCCAGGATCATTATTAGTGAATTTACACTGTATTTAAATGATGATGGTCCAGGATCAACATTAGTGAATTTACACTGTATTTAAATGATGATGGTCCAGGACCAACATTAGTGAATTTACACTGTATTTAAATGATGATGGTCCAGGATCAACATTAGTGAATTTACACTGTATTTAAATAATGATGGTCCAGGATCAACATTAGTGAATTTACACTGTATTTAAATGATGATGATGGTCCAGGATCATTATTAGTGAATTTACACTGTATTTAAATGATGATGGTCCAGGATCAACATTAGTGAATTTACACTGTATTTAAATGATGATGATGGTCCAGGATCATTATTAGTGAATTTACACTGTATTTAAATGATGATGGTCCAGGATCAACATTAGTGAATTTACACTGTATTTAAATAATGATGGTCCAGGATCAACATTAGTGAAATTACACTGTATTTAAATGATGATGGTCCAGGATCAACATTAGTGAATTTACACTGTATTTAAATGATGATGGTCCAGGATCAACATTAGTGAATTTACACTGCATTTAAATGATGATGGTCCAGGATCAACATTAGTGAATTTACACTGTATTTAAATGATGATGGTCCAGGATCAACATTAGTGAATTTACACTGTATTTAAATGATGATGGTCCAGGATCAACATTAGTGAATTTACACTGTATTTAAATGATGATGGTCCAGGATCAACATTAGTGAATTTACACTGTATTTAAATGATGATGGTCCAGGATCAACATTAGTGAATTTACACTGTATTTAAATGATGATGGTCCAGGATCAACATTAGTGAATTTACACTGTATTTAAATGATGATGGTCCAGGATCAACATTAGTGAATTTACACTGTATTTAAATGATGATGGTCCAGGATCAACATTAGTGAATTTACACTGTATTTAAATGATGATGGTCCAGGATCAACATTAGTGAATTTACTGTATTTAAATGATGATGGTCCAGGATCAACATTAGTGAATTTACACTGTATTTAAATGATGATGGTCCAGGATCAACATTAGTGAATTTACACTGTATTTAAATGATGATGGTCCAGGATCAACATTAGTGAATTTACACTGTATTTAAATGATGATGGTCCAGGATCAACATTAGTGAATTTACACTGTATTTAAATGATGATGGTCCAGGATCAACATTAGTGAATTTAGACTGTATTTAAATGATGATGGTCCAGGATCAACTTTAGTGAATTTACACTGTATTTAAATGATGATGGTCCAGGATCAACTTTAGTGAATTTACACTGTATTTAAATGATGATGGTCCAGGATCAACATTAGTGAATTTAGACTGTATTTAAATGATGATGGTCCAGGATCAACATTAGTAATTTACACTGTATTTAAATGATGATGGTCCAGGATCAACATTAGTGAATTTACACTGTATTTAAATGATGATGGTCCAGGATCAACATTAGTGAATTTACACTGTATTTAAATGATGATGGTCCAGGATCAACATTAGTGAATTTACACTGTATTTAAATGATGATGGTCCAGGATCAACATTAGTGAATTTACACTGTATTTAAATGATGATGGTCCAGGATCAACATTAGTAAATTTACACTGTATTTAAATGATGATGGTCCAGGATCAACATTAGTGAATTTACACTGTATTTAAATGATGATGATGGTCCAGGATCAACATTAGTGAAATTACACTGTATTTAAATGATGATGATGGTCCAGGATCAACATTAGTGAAATTACACTGCATTTAAATGATGATGGTCCAGGATCAACATTAGTGAATTTACACTGTATTTAAATGATGATGGTCCAGGATCAACATTAGTGAATTTACTGTATTTAAATGATGATGGTCCAGGATCAACATTAGTGAATTTACACTGTATTTAAATGATGATGGTCCAGGATCAACATTAGTGAATTTACACTGTATTTAAATGATGATGGTCCAGGATCAACATTAGTGAATTTAAACTGTATTTAAATGATGATGGTCCAGAGTCAACATTAGTGAATTTACACTGTATTTAAATGATGATGATGGTCCAGGATCAACATTAGTGAATTTACTGTATTTAAATGATGATGGTCCAGGATCAACATTAGTGAATTTACACTGTATTTAAATGATGATGGTCCAGGATCAACATTAGTGAATTTACACTGTATTTAAATGATGATGATGGTCCAGGATCAACATTAGTGAATTTACACTGTATTTAAATGATGATGATGGTCCAGGATCAACATTAGTGAATTTACACTGTATTTAAATGATGATGGTCCAGGATCAACATTAGTGAATTTACACTGTATTTAAATGATGATGGTCCAGGATCAACATTTGCGAATTTACACTGTATTTAAATGATGATGGTCCAGGATCAACATTAGTGAATTTACTGTATTTAAATGATGATGGTCCAGGATCAACATTTGCGAATTTACACTGTATTTAAATGATGATGGTCCAGGATCAACATTAGTGAATTTACACTGTATTTAAATGATGATGGTCCAGGATCAACATTAGTGAATTTACACTGTATTTAAATGATGATGGTCCAGGATCAACATTAGTGAATTTACACTGTATTTAAATGATGATGGTCCAGGATCAACATTAGAGAATTTACACTGTATTTAAATGATGATGGTCCAGGATCAACATTAGTGAATTTACACTGTATTTAAATGATGATGATGGTCCAGAATCAACATTAGCGAATTTACACTGTATTTAAATGATGATGATGGTCCAGGATCAACATTAGCGAATTTACACTGTATTTAAATGATGATGATGGTCCAGGATCAACATTAGTGAATTTACACTGTATTTAAATGATGATGATGGTCCAGGATCAACATTAGTGAAATTACACTGCATTTAAATGATGATGGTCCAGGATCAACATTAGTGAATGTACACTGTATTTAAATGATGATGGTCCAGGATCAACTTTAGTGAATTTACACTGTATTTAAATGATGATGGTCCAGGATCAACATTAGTGAATTTACACTGTATTTAAATGATGATGGTCCAGGATCAACATTAGTGAATTTACACTGTATTTAAATGATGATGGTCCAGGATCAACATTAGTGAATTTACACTGTATTTAAATGATGATGGTCCAGGATCAACATTAGTGAATTTACACTGTATTTAAATGATGATGGTCCAGGATCAACATTAGTGAATTTACACTGTATTTAAATAATGATGGACCAGGATCAACATTAGTGAATTTACACTGTATTTAAATGATGATGGTCCAGGATCAACATTAGTGAATTTACACTGTATTTAAATGATGATGGTCCAGGATCAACATTAGTGAATTTACACTGTATTTAAATGATGATGGTCCAGGATCAACATTAGTGAATTTACACTGTATTTAAATGATGATGGTCCAGGATCAACATTAGTGAATTTACACTGTATTTAAATAATGATGGTCCAGGATCAACATTAGTGAATTTACACTGTATTTAAATGATGATGGTCCAGGATCAACATTAGTGAATTTACACTGTATTTAAATGATGATGGTCCAGGATCAACATTAGTGAATTTACACTGTATTTAAATGATGATGGTCCAGGATCAACATTAGTGAATTTACACTGTATTTAAATGATGATGGTCCAGGATCAACATTAGTGAATTTACTGTATTTAAATGATGATGGTCCAGGATCAACATTTGCGAATTTACACTGTATTTAAATGATGATGGTCCAGGATCAACATTAGTGAATTTAACTGTATTTAAATGATGATGGTCCAGGATCAACATTAGCGAATTTACACTGTATTTAAATGATGATGGTCCAGGATCAACATTAGTGAATTTACACTGTATTTAAATGATGATGGTCCAGGATCAACATTAGTGAATTTACACCGTATTTAAATGATGATGATGGTCCAGGATCAACATTAGTGAATTTACACTGTATTTAAATGATGATGGTCCAGGATCAACATTTGCGAATTTACACTGTATTTAAATGATGATGGTCCAGGATCAACATTAGTGAATTTACACTGTATTTAAATGATGATGGTCCAGGATCAACATTAGTGAATTTACACCGTATTTAAATGATGATGGTCCAGGATCAACATTAGTGAATTTACACCGTATTTAAATGATGATGGTCCAGGATCAACATTAGTGAATTTACACTGTATTTAAATGATGATGGTCCAGGATCAACATTAGTGAATTTACACTGTATTTAAATGATGATGATGGTCCAGGATCAACATTAGTGAATTTACACTGTATTTAAATGATGATGGTCCAGGATCAACATTAGTGAATTTACACTGTATTTAAATGATGATGGTCCAGGATCAACATTAGTGAATTTACACTGTATTTAAATGATGATGATGGTCCAGGATCAACATTTGCGAATTTACACTGTATTTAAATGATGATGGTCCAGGATCAACATTAGTGAATTTACTGTATTTAAATGATGATGGTCCAGGATCAACATTTGCGAATTTACACTGTATTTAAATGATGATGGTCCAGGATCAACATTAGTGAATTTACACTGTATTTAAATGATGATGGTCCAGGATCAACATTAGTGAATTTACACCGTATTTAAATGATGATGATGGTCCAGGATCAACATTAGTGAATTTACACTGTATTTAAATGATGATGGTCCAGGATCAACATTAGTGAATTTACACTGTATTTAAATGATGATGATCCAGGATCAACATTAGTGAATTTACACTGTATTTAAATGATGATGGTCCAGGATCAACATTAGTGAATTTACACTGTATTTAAATGATGATGGTCCAGGATCAACATTAGTGAATTTACACTGTATTTATATGATGATGGTCCAGGATCAACATTAGTGAATTTACACTGTATTTATATGATGATGGTCCAGGATCAACATTAGTGAATTTACACTGTATTTATATGATGATGGTCCAGGATCAACTTTAGTGAATTTACACTGTATTTAAATGATGATGGTCCAGGATCAACTTTAGTGAATTTACACTGTATTTAAATGATGATGGTCCAGGATCAACATTAGTGAATTTACACTGTATTTATATGATGATGGTCCAGGATCAACATTAGTGAATTTACACTGTATTTATATGATGATGGTCCAGGATCAACATTAGTGAATTTACACTGTATTTAAATGATGATGGTCCAGGATCAACATTAGTGAATTTACACTGTATTTAAATGATGATGGTCCAGGATCAACATTAGTGAAATTACACTGCATTTAAATGATGATGGTCCAGGATCAACATTAGTGAAATTACACTGCATTTAAATGATGATGATGGTCCAGGATCAACATTAGTGAAATTACACTGTATTTAAATGATGATGGTCCAGGATCAACATTAGTGAATGTACACTGTATTTAAATGATGATGGTCCAGGATCAACATTAGTGAATTTACACTGTATTTAAATGATGATGGTCCAGGATCAACATTAGTGAATTTACACTGTATTTAAATGATGATGGTGGTCCAGGATCAACATTAGTGAATTTACACTGTATTTAAATGATGATGGTCCAGGATCAACATTAGTGAATGTACACTGTATTTAAATGATGATGGTCCAGGATCAACTTTAGTAAATTTACACTGTATTTAAATGATGATGGTCCAGGATCAACATTAGTGA
Source organism: Danio kyathit (assembly GCA_903798195.1). Classification (NCBI taxonomy): domain Eukaryota; kingdom Metazoa; phylum Chordata; class Actinopteri; order Cypriniformes; family Danionidae; genus Danio; species Danio kyathit. The sequence continues at coordinate 44,276,803 of LR812543.1, forward strand.
ATTTACACTGTTTTTAAATGATGATGGTCCAGGATCAACATTAGTGAATTTACACTGTATTTAAATGATGATGGTCCAGGATCAACATTAGTGAATTTACACTGTATTTAAATGATGATGGTCCAGGATCAACATTAGTGAATTTACACTGTATTTAAATAATGATGGTCCAGGATCAACATTAGTGAATTTACACTGTATTTAAATGATGATGGTCCAGGATCAACATTAGTAAATTTACACTGTATTTAAATGATGATGGTCCAGGATCAACATTAGTGAAATTACACTGTATTTAAATGATGATGGTCCAGGATCAACATTAGTGAATTTACACTGTATTTAAATGATGATGGTCCAGGATCAACATTAGTGAATTTACACTGTATTTAAATGATGATGGTCCAGGATCAACATTAGTGAATTTACACTGTATTTAAATGATGATGGTCCAGGATCAACATTAGTGAATTTACACTGTATTTAAATGATGATGGTCCAGGATCAACATTAGTGAATTTACACTGTATTTAAATGATGATGGTCCAGGATCAACATTAGAGAATTTACACTGTATTTAAATGATAATGGTCCAGGATCAACATTAGTAAATTTACACTGTATTTAAATGATGATGGTCCAGGATCAACATGAGTGAATTTACACTGTATTTAAATGATGATGGTCCAGGATCAACATGAGTAAATTTACACTGTATTTAAATGATGATGGTCCAGGATCAACATTAGTGAATTTACTGTATTTAAATGATGATGGTCCAGGATCAACATTAGTGAATTTACACTGTATTTAAATGATGATGGTCCAGGATCAACATTAGTGAAATTACACTGTATTTAAATGATGATGGTCCAGGATCAACATTAGTGAATTTACACTGTATTTAAATGATGATGGTCCAGGATCAACATTAGTGAATTTACACTGTATTTAAATGATGATGGTCCAGGATCAACATTAGTGAATTTACACTGTATTTAAATGATGATGGTCCAGGATCAACATTAGTGAATTTACACTGTATTTAAATGATGATGGTCCAGGATCAACATTAGTGAATTTACACTGTATTTAAATGATGATGATGGTCCAGGATCAACATTTGCAAATTTACACTGTATTTAAATGATGATGGTCCAGGATCAACATTAGTGAATTTACTGTATTTAAATGATGATGGTCCAGGATCAACATTTGCGAATTTACACTGTATTTAAATGATGATGGTCCAGGATCAACATTAGTGAATTTACACTGTATTTAAATGATGATGGTCCAGGATCAACATTAGTGAATTTACACCGTATTTAAATGATGATGATGGTCCAGGATCAACATTAGTGAATTTACACTGTATTTAAATGATGATGGTCCAGGATCAACATTAGTGAATTTACACTGTATTTAATGATGATGATGGTCCAGGATCAACATTTGCGAATTTACACTGTATTTAAATGATGATGGTCCAGGATCAACATTAGTGAATTTACTGTATTTAAATGATGATGGTCCAGGATCAACATTAGTGAATTTACACTGTATTTAAATGATGATGGTCCAGGATCAACATTAGTGAATTTACACCGTATTTAAATGATGATGATGGTCCAGGATCAACATTAGTGAATTTACACTGTATTTAAATGATGATGGTCCAGGATCAACATTAGTGAATTTACACTGTATTTAAATGATGATGATCCAGGATCAACATTAGTGAATTTACACTGTATTTATATGATGATGGTCCAGGATCAACATTAGTGAATTTACACTGTATTTAAATGATGATGGTCCAGGATCAACATTAGTGAATTTACACTGTATTTAAATGATGATGATCCAGGATCAACATTAGTGAATTTACACTGTATTTATATGATGATGGTCCAGGATCAACATTAGTGAATTTACACTGTATTTATATGATGATGGTCCAGGATCAACATTAGTGAAATTACACTGCATTTAAATGATGATGATGGTCCAGGATCAACATTAGTGAATTTACACTGTATTTATATGATGATGGTCCAGGATCAACATTAGTGAATTTACACTGTATTTATATGATGATGGTCCAGGATCAACATTAGTGAATTTACACTGTATTTAAATGATGATGGTCCAGGATCAACATTAGTGAATTTACACTGCATTTAAATGATGATGATGGTCCAGGATCAACATTAGTGAAATTACACTGCATTTAAATGATGATGGTCCAGGATCAACATTAGTGAAATTACACTGTATTTAAATGATGATGATGGTCCAGGATCAACATTAGTGAATTTACACTGTATTTAAATGATGATGATGGTCCAGGATCAACATTAGTGAAATTACACTGTATTAAATGATGATGATGGTCCAGGATCAACATTAGTGAATTTACACTGTATTTAAATGATGATGGTCCAGGATCAACATTAGTGAATTTACACTGTATTTAAATGATGATGATGGTCCAGGATCAACATTAGTGAATTTACACTGTATTTAAATGATGATGATGGTCCAGGATCAACATTAGTGAAATTACACTGTATTTAAATGATGATGATGGTCCAGGATCATTATTAGTGAATTTACACTGTATTTAAATGATGATGGTCCAGGATCAACATTAGTAAATTTACACTGTATTTAAATGATGATGGTCCAGGATCAACATTAGTGAATTTACACTGTATTTAAATGATGATGGTCCAGGATCAACATTAGTGAATTTACACTGTATTTAAATGATGATGGTCCAGGATCAACATTAGTGAAATTACACTGTATTTAAATGATGATGATGGTCCAGGATCAACATTAGTGAATTTACACTGTATTTAAATGATGATGGTCCAGGATCAACATTAGTGAAATTACACTGTATTTAAATGATGATGGTCCAGGATCAACATTAGTGAATTTACACTGTATTTAAATGATGATGGTCCAGGATCAACATTAGTGAATTTACACTGCATTTAAATGATGATGATGGTCCAGGATCAACATTAGTGAATTTACACTGTATTTAAATGATGATGATGGTCCAGGATCAACATTAGTGAATTTACACTGTATTTAAATGATGATGGTCCAGGATCAACATTAGTGAATTTACACTGTATTTAAATGATGATGGTCCAGGATCAACATTAGTGAATTTACACTGTATTTAAATGATGATGGTCCAGGATCAACATTAGTGAAATTACACTGTATTTAAATGATGATGGTCCAGGATCAACATTAGTGAAATTACACTGTATTTAAATGATGATGGTCCAGGATCAACATTAGTGAATTTACACTGTATTTAAATGATGATGGTCCAGGATCAACATTAGTGAATTTACACTGTATTTAAATGATGATGGTCCAGGATCAACATTAGTGAATTTACACTGTATTTAAATGATGATGGTCCAGGATCAACATTAGTGAATTTACACTGTATTTAAATGATGATGGTCCAGGATCAACATTAGTGAATTTACACTGTATTTAAATGATGATGGTCCAGGATCAACATTAGTGAATTTACACTGTATTTAAATGATGATGGTCCAGGATCAACATTAGTAAATTTACACTGTATTTAAATGATGATGGTCCAGGATCAACATGAGTGAATTTACACTGTATTTAAATGATGATGGTCCAGGATCAACATTAGTAAATTTACACTGTATTTAAATGATGATGGTCCAGGATCAACATTAGTGAATTTACTGTATTTAAATGATGATGGTCCAGGATCAACATTAGTGAATTTACACTGTATTTAAATGATGATGGTCCAGGATCAACATTAGTGAATTTACACTGTATTTAAATGATGATGGTCCAGGATCAACATTAGTGAATTTACACTGTATTTAAATGATGATGGTCCAGGATCAACATTAGTGAATTTACACTGTATTTAAATGATGATGGTCCAGGATCAACATTAGTGAATTTACACTGTATTTAAATGATGATGGTCCAGGATCAACATTAGTGAATTTACACTGTATTTAAATGATGATGATGGTCCAGGATCAACATTTGCAATTTACACTGTATTTAAATGATGATGGTCCAGGATCAACATTAGTGAATTTACACTGTATTTAAATGATGATGGTCCAGGATCAACATTTGCGAATTTACACTGTATTTAAATGATGATGGTCCAGGATCAACATTAGTGAATTTACACTGTATTTAAATGATGATGGTCCAGGATCAACATTAGTGAATTTACACCGTATTTAAATGATGATGATGGTCCAGGATCAACATTAGTGAATTTACACTGTATTTAAATGATGATGGTCCAGGATCAACATTAGTGAATTTACACTGTATTTAAATGATGATGGTCCAGGATCAACATTAGTGAATTTACACTGTATTTAAATGATGATGATGGTCCAGGATCAACATTTGCGAATTTACACTGTATTTAAATGATGATGGTCCAGGATCAACATTAGTGAATTTACTGTATTTAAATGATGATGGTCCAGGATCAACATTTGCGAATTTACACTGTATTTAAATGATGATGGTCCAGGATCAACATTAGTGAATTTACACTGTATTTAAATGATGATGGTCCAGGATCAACATTAGTGAATTTACACCGTATTTAAATGATGATGATGGTCCAGGATCAACATTAGTGAATTTACACTGTATTTAAATGATGATGGTCCAGGATCAACATTAGTGAATTTACACTGTATTTAAATGATGATGGTCCAGGATCAACATTAGAGAATTTACACTGTATTTAAATGATGATGGTCCAGGATCAACATTAGTGAATTTACACTGTATTTAAATGATGATGGTCCAGGATCAACATTAGTGAATTTACTGTATTTAAATGATGATGGTCCAGGATCAACATTAGTGAATTTACACTGTATTTAAATGATGATGGTCCAGGATCAACATTAGTGAATTTACACTGTATTTAAATGATGATGGTCCAGGATCAACATTAGTGAATTTACACTGTATTTAAATGATGATGGTCCAGGATCAACATTAGTGAATTTACACTGTATTTATATGATGATGGTCCAGGATCAACATTAGTGAATTTACACTGTATTTATATGATGATGGTCCAGGATCAACTTTAGTGAATTTACACTGTATTTAAATGATGATGGTCCAGGATCAACTTTAGTGAATTTACACTGTATTTAAATGATGATGGTCCAGGATCAACATTAGTGAATTTACACTGTATTTAAATGATGATGGTCCAGGATCAACTTTAGTGAATTTACACTGTATTTAAATGATGATGGTCCAGGATCAACATTAGTGAATTTACACTGTATTTAAATGATGATGGTCCAGGATCAACATTAGTGAATTTACACTGTATTTATATGATGATGGTCCAGGATCAACATTAGTGAATTTACACTGTATTTATATGATGATGGTCCAGGATCAACATTAGTGAATTTACACTGTATTTATATGATGATGGTCCAGGATCAACTTTAGTGAATTTACACTGTATTTAAATGATGATGGTCCAGGATCAACATGAGTGAATTTACACTGTATTTAAATGATGATGGTCCAGGATCAACATTAGTGAATTTACACTGTATTTAAATGATGATGGTCCAGGATCAACATTAGTGAATTTACACTGTATTTAAATGATGATGGTCCAGGATCAACTTTAGTGAATTTACACTGTATTTAAATGATGATGGTCCAGGATCAACATTAGTGAATTTACACTGTATTTAAATGATGATGGTCCAGGATCAACATTAGTGAATTTACACTGTATTTAAATGATGATGGTCCAGGATCAACTTTAGTGAATTTACACTGTATTTAAATGATGATGGTCCAGGATCAACATTAGTGAATTTACACTGTATTTATATGATGATGGTCCAGGATCAACATTAGTGAATTTACACTGTATTTATATGATGATGGTCCAGGATCAACATTAGTGAATTTACACTGTATTTAAATGATGATGGTCCAGGATCAACATTAGTGAATTTACACTGTATTTATATGATGATGGTCCAGGATCAACTTTAGTGAATTTACACTGTATTTATATGATGATGGTCCAGGATCAACTTAGTGAATTTACACTGTATTTATATGATGATGGTCCAGGATCAACTTTAGTGAATTTACACTGTATTTAAATGATGATGGTCCAGGATCAACTTTAGTGAATTTACACTGTATTTAAATGATGATGATGGCCCAGGATCAACATTAGTGAATTTACACTGTATTTAAATGATGATGGTCCAGGATCAACATTAGTGAATTTACACTGTATTTAAATGATGATGGTCCAGGATCAACATTAGTGAATTTACACTGTATTTAAATGATGATGGTCCAGGATCAACATTAGTGAATTTACTGTATTTAAATGATGATGGTCCAGGATCAACATGAGTGAATTTACACTGTATTTAAATGATGATGGTCCAGGATCAACATTAGTGAATTTACACTGTATTTAAATGATGATGGTCCAGGATCAACATTAGTGAATTTACACTGTATTTAAATGATGATGGTCCAGGATCAACTTTAGTGAATTTACACTGTATTTAAATGATGATGGTCCAGGATCAACATTAGTGAATTTACACTGTATTTAAATGATGATGGTCCAGGATCAACATTAGTGAATTTACACTGTATTTAAATGATGATGGTCCAGGATCAACTTTAGTGAATTTACACTGTATTTAAATGATGATGGTCCAGGATCAACATTAGTGAATTTACACTGTATTTATATGATGATGGTCCAGGATCAACATTAGTGAATTTACACTGTATTTATATGATGATGGTCCAGGATCAACATTAGTGAATTTACACTGTATTTAAATGATGATGGTCCAGGATCAACATTAGTGAATTTACACTGTATTTATATGATGATGGTCCAGGATCAACTTTAGTGAATTTACACTGTATTTATATGATGATGGTCCAGGATCAACTTTAGTGAATTTACACTGTATTTATATGATGATGGTCCAGGATCAACTTTAGTGAATTTACACTGTATTTAAATGATGATGGTCCAGGATCAACTTTAGTGAATTTACACTGTATTTAAATGATGATGATGGCCCAGGATCAACATTAGTGAATTTACACTGTATTTAAATGATGATGGTCCAGGATCAACATTAGTGAATTTACACTGTATTTAAATGATGATGGTCCAGGATCAACATTAGTGAATTTACACTGTATTTAAATGATGATGGTCCAGGATCAACATTAGTGAATTTACACTGTATTTAAATGATGATGATGGTCCAGGATCAACATTAGTGAAATTACACTGTATTTAAATGATGATGATGGTCCAGGATCAACATTAGTGAATTTACACTGTATTTAAATGATGATGATGGTCCAGGATCAACATTAGTGAAATTACACTGTATTTAAATGATGATGATGGTCCAGGATCAACATTAGTGAATTTACACTGTATTTAAATGATGATGGTCCAGGATCAACATTAGTGAATTTACACTGTATTTAAATGATGATGATGGTCCAGGATCAACATTAGTGAAATTACACTGTATTTAAATGATGATGGTCCAGGATCAACATTAGAGAATTTACACTGTATTTAAATGATGATGGTCCAGGATCAACATTAGTGAATTTACACTGTATTTAAATGATGATGGTCCAGGATCAACATTAGTGAAATTACACTGTATTTAAATGATGATGGTCCAGGATCAACATTAGTGAATTTACACTGTATTTAAATGATGATGATGGTCCAGGATCAACATTAGTGAATTTACACTGTATTTAAATGATGATGGTCCAGGATCAACATTAGTGAATTTACACTGTATTTAAATGATGATGATGGTCCAGGATCAACATTAGTGAATTTACACTGTATTTAAATGATGATGATGGTCCAGGATCAACATTAGTGAATTTACACTGTATTTAAATGATGATGATGGTCCAGGATCAACATTAGTGAATTTACACTGTATTTAAATGATGATGGTCCAGGATCAACATTAGTGAATTTACACTGTATTTAAATGATGATGGTCCAGGATCAACATTAGTGAAATTACACTGTATTTAAATGATGATGGTCCAGGATCAACATTAGTGAATTTACACTGTATTTAAATGATGATGGTCCAGGATCAACATTAGTGAATTTACACTGTATTTAAATGATGATGGTCCAGGATCAACATTAGTGAATTTACACTGTATTTAAATGATGATGGTCCAGGATCAACATTAGTGAATTTACACTGTATTTAAATGTTTATGATGGTCCAGGATCAACTTTAGTGAATTTACACTGTATTTAAATGTTTATGATGGTCCAGGATCAACATTAGTGAATTTACACTGTATTTAAATGTTTATGATGGTCCAGGATCAACATTAGTGAATTTACACTGTATTTAAATGTTTATGATGGTCCAGGATCAACTTTAGTGAATTTACTGTATTTAAATGATGATGATCCTGTGTCATTTATTGAAATCAATAACTTGCTTAGGTTTACCTTCTAAAGCAAGGATAGGCAAATTCGGTCCAGGAAAGCTGCAAACTTGCCTGTAGCTTTCAAGTTACATTCAGGTCGAATATGAAATCAGAATTGTACAAATTTCTCTATGGTTGCAAGATTTTCAGGCTTCTCAAACTTATTGGTCTTACTTAAAACCTAACGAGCTCTTTATTAGCAATAACATTACTTCTTAAGTATTTTTCTGTTATGTAAACAAACATTTTATTAACAATTACAAAGTAAATTAATTAAAAACGTACACCGATAGGATTTTGCTGTGAATGCCATCTTGTGGTCAGATGTGGAAATTTATTCAGTCTGCAAACTTTCACAGTGCATTAGGGTTATTCTCTAGCCGTTGAGCACATATCGGTTGTACACTCGTTATTGCGGTGCATTGTGGGATTTATTGAGTGAACTACAATGGTTTCAGACACTGTTAAATATGGCTGCTCCCTCTAATAGTGCACAATTTACAGGAAATGGGGGGTGATTTTGGATACAACCTCAGAACTTGATTATCTTCTCCAGGTTTGTTTGATTAGGGAAGGACTGCAACTCTCAAGGACCTTGTCTGCTAAAGGACTTGCCTACCCCTGGTCTAAGTTAAATAAATTAAAAATGATATTACCTTAAAAATGTCAGAAGGAGTAGCATTGCAGGAGACTTCCATAGGCTCTTCCCGCTTGACCATAGGTAACATTATAACATTATTTAGACAGCTGGTCTCGGTTTGCATCGCTGTAAACAAAGACATGGAACTTAGACAAAACACAGTTGTCTTAAATATAATGTTCAGCAGTAAAACATGAAATATTGATAATGCCACACCTTTGATCTGCTCTTCAAAGGTACAAGCCTTGACTGTGGCGGGCAGTTCTGACTTCACCGGAATTTCAACTTTCTCTGTATTGAAAAAGTTTAAATATTGAATGACGGCATCATTGTTGTTGCAGAAGTGCATTAAACTCTGTCCAATAAAGGGGTGTAACCAAACCAAAAATATTCACTACCTTTATCCAAAGGTACTTCCATAGAATTCAGACACAAATTCAAAATTCCTGCTTAATCTGCTTTACCAAAACTAGCTTTACTTGATGCACCCAAGTACACTTGATCTTCCCTAGTAAGTTATGCATTGCTCCTCATCCTTTGTTGGTCATACAAATTATTCCTATGTAATAACCACAAGTTACAGTATCTCTAACATAAAAAAGTAGGCCCATGTAATTGGTTCTTTAAAGGAACACTCCACTTGTTTGCTCATTTTATAACTTGCTTAGAGTTGAGATTTAACATTTTTGAATCCATTCAGCTGATCTCTGGGTCTGGATTAGAAAGTCTGCATCTTGCTCAAAAATGAGCAAAAAGTTTCAATAGTTTTCCTAATTAATGCTATGCTCTTCAGTAAATACTAATGGTCGAATCCAATTCTATGATCTATACTAAACTAAGCTAAATTATTAGCAGAATAGTTCAAAAATATAGTAAAATTCAACCGTTTAACTCTGTAAATCGAGCCTTTTTCCAAAAAAAAGTGGAGTGTTCCTTTAAGCACTGTTTCCCCAACACTAAAATAAAAGCTCCAACTTCACATCTAGGAATTTACAATGGAGAATTAATCAATAATTAACAAATATAGCCTATTTTTTGTCCAAACCTGTTAGAGGAGTGTAAGTAAAAGTCTGTAAATCATGTGTTCTTCCTGCGTTTGTCACAACGGCGATCCCTACAGACACCGGGGCAGCCACGGTCTGGTCATGATATGGAGGAACCTTCACCACTAGATGATTCTGGATTGAAAAATGTTGAGATGGTGATTATGGTAAGATACTTATGAACAATAAACACGCACTGATAGAAGTACAAACTCTAAAAGCATGTCTTGCACTTGCCTGATGAAAAAGTTCCATGTCGATTTCTGCTTCAGCCTGCCAGCCACTCTCATCTGAAAAGAAATGCAAATGCAATCACCTATTTTGTATTACAGTGGGTATTATGTCCTTATAATGTATTATAATAATGATATAATGTGAAATGTACACATAACAACGCTGCGACATGCAATAAAAGCCATCTTTTCCATGTTCCAAACAACAGCATTAACTACTAAGACAATTCAGCTGCTAATTATGAGCTTTTTTTCAGTGTTAAATGCTACTTATGTAAGCTTGAACCCCGTTTAACATGATATTTATTGCCTGAAAGCGGCAGCAAATAGTTTACCTCAGATCTTGACAACAAAATAGCAAAGATACAGTTTGCAAATGAACATTAAAACTGTGAGTCAGTGCAAATTAACACATATCAGGAACGCCGCATGCACTTTCATTAATGTTAAAGAGGTTTAATATGCATTTATTAGATTATAAACCTGTCTGTTTGGGATTGCAGTGCACTTTTCTGTGCTTCTCAATGAAAATTTAAATGTTTCTGTCATGTTGCGTCTGCTGCGGATACACAAATTGCTTGTTGCTGGAATCTTGTCATTAGGACATGGTGTTAGCATTACGTTTTTGACATATATTGTCTATAATTGCAGTACCTGAAGAGTTTTCCTGAAAAAGAACTTTGGTTCCCTTGAGAAAGTTCTTGCCGATTATGAAGACCTCGTCTCCTCCTGCTACAGAACCACTGTGAAGACTCTTCTTGAGGATTTCAGGCACTCCAGCTGGTTGAGCTATCAACAAGAGACAAAAATACAGTTATAAACAGTAATATTCCATATACTCCATATAAAAGCCAGAAACTAAGCTTTTTTGCACTGCAAATGATGTTCAACAGTAAAAATGAAAAGCTCTACCTTCTCCCAACAGGTAAAACCAGCAACAGTCAAGAATGCATGATTATACGCTGTTATGGCTTTGCAATTAAAAAAATCGTCATTATAATGGAAGTCAATGGGGCAAAAACAGCCCCCAACACAATGAAAGGGTAGTCAATTTCCCCACAGGGTGTATTTTTTAATTTTTGGACATTTTCAAAGCATTTCCCCAAATTATGTGTCAAAATAAGATTTGCCACCAAAAATCTTCCCATTTGTTGAAACAGAGAAAGTTGTGGCCAAATTAAGACTCAAAATCAGCCCAGAGTGGATGTAAACGTCCCCAACAGCACACAAGGATTAATATCAAATCTATTCCCTTCCGCACTTACTGCATAATATAGGAGAGGAGAGAGCTTGGAGGGTCAGGACCGATCCGTCAGGTCTCGGGATGTTGACTCTGAAGGCCAGACGTGCGCGAGTGCTTTTCTTTTTGGATCCTGCAACTCCGATACGAGCTTCAACATCTGCATTCCTCAGCTTCAAGATGCCAACACAGTCCACGCTGCACACACACGGCACATTACACCGTCCATGACTTGGCACACAAATGCATGTCACATAAAATGAATTTAATGTATTGCACTTCTCTGCAATATGCATATACTATTATTGGAATCATTTTTGTGCAGCCATAGTAACTAAATCCCATTAGAGGTGACATAATAGATGCTTACGGCAGGGTCATAGAGTTGGTCGGTTCAAGGTTTACTTCGATTACCGTGGTCCCCTCGATGTCCACCTCCTTACAGGCCGTGGTGTTGCGTCCGGTTACTCTGCAGGCCTGGTAAAAGCCATGCGGCTTCACACGTCCAGCATCATTGGCCACAAACACTTGGAGCATCACTGGCTCAGTGACGCCCTCGAGCTGAGGTTTCATATTTACACACACATTACCACATGACCTGCATTATTCAACTAACATGCATTGGTACAGTTTAGGGATGCACTGAATATTGGGCCTTTCAGTTGTTTGAACGAAAGAGAAAAATGGCTAAATATAATCCTATAAAAGGCATAAAATGAAATGCATATGAAAAAGCAGTGTTCAGCGTGCTGGTTTCCATATCTGTGCGGTCTGAATCAGCTTTCTCACTGAACGCGGAAAGCACTGCGCTATGAAATGCATCCATTTGAATGCAGGGTTCATACACAGTTTTCCTACTAAAATGCCATGGCTTTGGGTAATTATTTATAAGCTAATGTTTTATGGAATGTCTATGTATACATAATAAATAAAATATAATACAAAATAAAATCTATTTATATAATACTCAGCAACACTTTTAGCTAAATTTATGTGAGGGCATATGAACAGAAAAGAAGCAGCAATGCTGGTAAAATAATGCCTTTTTCTGTCAATAAAATGGCAATTTTATTGACTCAACTGATTGATTTCACTTTATTAATTCCACAGGGAAATTAACTTGTTGGCACACATAACATAAAATACAATTTTAAATATACCATATAATAAACAGATTAAAAATCAGTTTAAAAAAGCGGCAAAGTGTTTAAATGTATATACAGTTGAAACCAGAAGTTTACATACACTCTAAAAAAGAAACATAACAATTTTTTAAAAGTGTCTGATGGTAAATCTTACTAAACGTTTACTATTTTAGGTCTGTTAGGATTACCTAAATCATTTGCATTTGCTAAATGCCAGAATAATGTGAGAACTTTGTTTTTGAGAATGCTTTATTAATTTCTAGACAGTCTAAAGTTTACACACATTTCCTTGGTATTTCTTTAGCTTTGCTTTTAAACTGTATAACTTTGGTCAAATGTTTTGGGTCTCCTTCCACAAGCTTCTCACAATAGTTTAAAGGTATTTTGGTGCATTCCTCCTGACAGAATTGGACAAGCTTTTTCAACTCTGCCCACAAATTTTCTATAGGATTGAGCTCCGGGCTTTGTGATGGCCACTCCAAAACATTCACTCTGTTGTCCTTAAAGCACATGTTAACTAATTTGGCAGTATGTTTAGGGTCATGGTCTGTTTGGAAGACCAATTTGTGACCAAGTTTTAATTTTCTGGCTGATGTCTTGAGATGTTGCTTCAGTATTTCTACATAATGTTCTTTCTTCATGATGCCATCTATGCTGTGAAGTGGACCAGTCCCTCCTGCAGTAAAACAGCCCCACAACATGATGCTGCCGCCCCCATACTTCACAGTTGGGATAATGTTCCTAGGCTTGTAAGCTTTCCCCGTTGTCTTCCAAATGTAACACTGGTCATTATGGCCAAACAGTTCAATCTTAGCTCCATCAGACCACAGGACATGTCTCCAAACATTAGTCTTTTAATTTAGCAAATTGTAATCTGGCTTTATTGTTGATTCTGGCTTGTTGATTTTCCCATGTTGTCACACAAGGAAGCAGTGTGTTTGAGGTTTTCCTTCAATACTATTCTACAGTTGTGCCTCCAGTTAACTCAAATGTTGTCAATTAGCCAATCAGAAACTTCCAAAACCTTGACATCATCATCTGAGCTTTTTCAGAGGCAGAATAATCTTATTGTGTGTAAACTTGACTTTCAAGAAGAGTTACAACAATTTCTCAAACAATATCTCTCTCATTATTCTGCTATTAAGCAGAACAGAAACAAATGTGATCATCCTAACTTACCTAAAAGAGGAAAAGTTTAGTCACATTAACATCTGATTTTATTTAAATGGTGATGTGCCTTTTTATACAGTGTATGTAAACTTCTGGTTTCAACTGTATTTATATAAGTTTTTTTAATTAAAGCTGTATAATTTAAGTTCAATTCAAATAGTCTTTAATAATAATAAATAATATCACTGTTGCCATCAGAATATTACTTTCATCATTAACAACTTTAGAATTATTACTGATCTCATAATTGACTATAAATGCTAAATATTACCAATAATCTTCTGATTGTCATTGCCTTTTATCCACATTCATGTTATTTCCACTTCTGTTCTACTGTTGTTTGTGTGTTCTGTGTTTACAGTAGGTTTTGCACACTTATTAAATAAAATGTAAATAAAATAATTAATACCATTACACAACTACCGTAAATTATTTAGTAAAATAACAAAATAAAATAAAATACATAATTAATACAATGCATTTTTAGTTTTTGACCAAGTGCATTCAGATTCTTTGGTTTTGGCCCAGAATTTTGGTTTTGATGCATCCCTAATCCAGTATGTCATGTATTTAATACAATATTTCTGAAACTCTTACTTTGATTGTAGGGAATCCCTGTTGCGTGCGGTCTTTGACAGATCCTCTGCTTCCCTCAGTGAGGTATCGCGCTCTGTGCTGCGTCTCCGGCTGGACCAGAATCTTCAGCTCCTTCCCTTCGCTCTTCTGCGGGTACTGAATGGACAAAACTCCTCCTTTCTGGCTGTTTGACACTTCCAGGGAGCTACAGGTATAATGTTGAAAAAAGTATATACATAAAATTCACTGCTAAAGTAAATTAAAGCATCCCGCTACTGGGACCGTGGCCATAAAAAAACCTTTTATGAGGTCATACATTAGGAAAAAACCAACCTGGCTTTAGGTGTGACTTTGGCGTCTGAACCCAGCTGTGAGAGCACAAAGTGTGGAGCTTTAGCACTGTCGGCGTCGAACACATCCATGCCGGCCTCCTCTCGGGCTGCGGTTTTGGAGCCGGGCCGCTGGCGGGGCGTCCTCTTGCGGGACTTTCTGGGCACCTCCGTGTTGTCGTTGTAGGAGCTGCTGCTGCCCATGCTGAAGTTGGACACTGAATCCTCCAGCCAGATGGTGCTGCTCTGCTCTGAGTCCAGATTCGGGAGTGTGTCGTCCTGGCAGGACATCCGGCTGTCATCCAGCAGGTCCTCCGGCGGCGGCGAGATGCTCAGGACGGTGCGGCGTTTGGAGGGGGTGGCCTGACTCTGTGCGGCATCTGATGCGGGCTCCATGCGCTCCGGCTGTGGCTCCGGCGTCTGCTCCGGGGCTGAGGTAGCAGAGAGCATGCTGGGACAGGAGGGAAGCGTACTGCTGAGGGCCCCTGGGGAGGAGGCAGCGGCGCACGGGGCAGCGGCATCTGGAGTGTGCACAATAAAGGAGGTTAAAAACACAGGATCGTTCACGTCTGGCTCGCAGTCCTGCAATCTCCACATCATATCTGCTCATTGGCTTTTATTATCTGTGCTAATAAAAGCGCTAATTACAGCAGAGCCCTGATAAAGCTGATATAATATTCAGTCCCCTATTATTAAGCCCCTCATTATTCGCCCTAATGAGAAATTTGTATTTTTTCTAACACAGTTTAAAACCTAACTAATTTCTGGTCACACTTTAAGTGGCCTATTCTGCCACTTTTTACGAGATGTAAAATATGTTTCTTCTGTCTCTAAAGTGTGTAGTAAAGTTTGAGCTGAAAATAACACACAAATAATGTCTATAGCTCTCTGAAACTGACCCTTTTACGCTTTGATCCTAACTGTGGCGTTTTGGTGACTGTCGCTTTAAATGCAAATGAGATTTTTCTCTTTTTAAAAGAGGGCGGAGCAACAAATGCCTGTGTGTCAGCATAGTGGCGGATTAAAAAACTAACATCCTAAGCTAATAGGGGAGATATGGACACTAGTGGGCGGGGCTTTCCCCCTCTGATGACACGTACAAAGGCAGAATGTCAATCAAAGTGTTTCTGCAGGCTGTTTTCATCAAGTCTGACTACAACAAATACAATTTATTAATGTTTACCATTGGAGGCTGGAGATATTCACACACTGCTGACACACAACTATGCTTAAACCCCTTATAAATGTGATTTCTGCATAATAGGTGCCCTTTAAATGTACAATTTACACTGTTAACAAATCATTAACTATGAATTTTTGCTCAATAAACTACTAATTAGCTGCTTATTAATAGTTGGTTGGGTTTAGGTATTGATTAGGGATGTACAATAAGATCATACTGCTAAAAAACAGTTAATACCTTAATAATAGGCAGGTAATCAGACAGTAGTAAATACTGTAAATTGATACTTTAACTAAAGTGTTATGTAACTTATTTTGCCTTTGTCATGATGATAGTACATAATATTTGACTAGTTATATTGTAGGATACCAATGTAACCCACCGGTCCTACTGCACCCACCCGGTCTGAGCTGGGATTGAACTGGCGATTCTTTGTATGGCAGTCGGTTGCCCTAACATGGAGGCTAAAGACCATGGCATTTAACATCTGTCACTAGAGCACCTTTTGAGGTCAGAGGAGTGAGGTTTACCTGCATAGCACTTTGCTAGCTGGCCTCCGTTACACTCACCCCCCTAAACCTCACTCACATCCCGGACGAGCCCCCACATGTAACCCACTGGTCCTATTGCACCCAACTGATGATTCTTTGTATGGGAGTCGGTTGCTCTTACAAGGAGGCTAAAGACTATGGCCTCTAGCATGTCACTAGATCACCCTTTTGAGGTAAGAGGAGTAAGGTTTACCTGCACTGCACTTCGCTAGCTGGACTCCTTTACACTCACCCCTCCTAAACCTGACTCCCATCCCGGACGAGCCCCCGCATGTAACCCACCTGTCCTGCACCCAACCCGGTCTGAGCTGGGATCGAACTGGCGATTCTTTGTATGAGAGCTGGTTGCTCTAACAGGGGGCTAAAGACCATGGCTTTTAGCATCTGTCGCTAGAGCACCATTAGTGGTCAGAAGAGTGAGGTTTACCTGCATAGCACTTGGCTAGCTGGCCTTCGTTACACTCACCCCCCTAAACCTCACTTACATCCCGGGCGAGCCCCCACATGTAACCGACCCGTCTGAGCTAGGATTGAACCGGCAAATTTTTGCATAGGAGTCGGTTGCTCGAACAAGGAGGCTAAAGACCACAGACTTTAACGTCTGTTGCTAAAGCACCTTTAGTGGTCAGAGGAGCGAACTTTACCTGCATAGAACTTTGCTAGCTGGCCTTCGTTACTCACCACCCCTAAACCTTGCTCCCATCCCGGACGAGCCCCCACGTGTAACCCACCGGACCTACTGCCCCCAACCCGGTCTGAGCTGTGACTAAACCAGTGATTCTTTGTATGGGAGTTGGTTACAGGTTTATCTGCAAAGAACTTCGCTAGCTAGCCTTCATTCCACTAGCATTCATTTTAAAGAGTAATTTAAAGGCTTAACTAGGTAATAAAGTTAATTAGGTAAGTTACTGAACAACAGTGATTAAGAGGGCTAATAATACTGACATCACAATAGATTTCTATTCCAGCCAAACTAAAAAGAAATGAGACTTTTAATTTCATTGCGCTGTTAAAACATCAATTGAACAATTTCACAGAAGGGCGAATAACATTGACTTCAACTGTCTATAGATTAACCCTAATATATAATCTCAAAAGTGACCCAAAAGCGATCATAAAATGCAATGCATGCATAAGGGCTACACAGAACACTAGCTGTGACTCCTGCGTATCCCAGTGCTGATCGCTTTAACTCTATTGGACAATTTAATGCATGCCAATCGAGCGATCTGATTGGTCAGCCTATTCAAACAGCCTCTCATAGACACATTAAACACAGGTTTGGAAAATGCATGCCAATTGGAGGATCTGGTTGGGACTGAGCGTAGCCATGGAGACAGAATAAACAAGCTTCTGACCTACGAAGCAGAGAACTGCAGACCATTTTATATGCAGACGCTCCCTGATTCAGAGGGAACTCCCTGAAATAAAAACCACAAATGACAGCCAATAAACAAGAAGCGCTGGTCATCCCATGTAGACATCAGCAAAAAAATAAATGAAAATTGGTCAGAATATTTTGAGCAAAAATCACCATAGTCATAAGGACATCTGTATTTTTTTAAGTTTACTATTTAATTGGGCCAGTTTTTTCATACAGATTGTATTTTTTCCTAGTTTGGTGCTTGATTTGATTGTTTTACCTCCAATGTATCACTGCAAAAACATTAATATTTGTCTGTGCTGCTTCACTTAATGATCCTTCAGCTTCCTGCCCAAACGGGAAGTTGTGTAGCGTCATCCTGGCTACTTGCAAACAAATTTGCAATCACAGTAATGCCTTTTAATTAGGGTTAAGCAAATGAGTGAAAACTACTTTAATGATTAAAGCAAAGTTGTTCAAATTAAAGTTATTTAAATCATTAAGCAATATATTTATATAAACGTGCTTGATTAAATGAAGTAATTGATGGAATGTTGCTCATGTGGCACTGGAATATTTTATTACTAAGCATTTCTTAATGTTAAAAAAACGACGTTATAAACTACTCTTGCGGCTTTGTTGTGATGCATTTTATAATAAAGAAATACAGTTGCAATCAGAATTATTCAACCCCCTGATTTATTAGCCCCCTGTTAATTTTTTCCCCAATTTTATTATATATATTATCTTTGTCATGATGACAGTAAATAATATTTGACTAGATATTTTTCAAGACACTTCTATACAGCTTAAAGTGACATTTAAAGGCTTCACTAGGTTAATTAGGTTAACTAGGCAGGTTAGGGTAATTAGGCAAGTTATTGTATAATGATGGTTTGTTCTGTAGACTATGGAAAAATATATAGATTAAAGGGGCTAATAATATTGACCTTAAAATGGGTTTAAAAAAATTAAAAACTGCTTTTATTCTAGCCGAAATAAAACAAATAAGACTTTCTCCAGAAGAAAAAATATTATCAGACATACTGTGAAAATTTCCTTGTTCTATTAAACATAATTTGGGAAATATTTAAAAAAGAAAAAAAAATTCAAAGGGGGGCGAATAATTCTGATTGCAACTTTATGTAATAGGGTTGGGTTGATAGACGATGCCATTGTTCATCGCCGATGGCGATAGACATCGTGATGCTGAGCCGGCATCGCAATCCTCCGCCCCGCCCACACTAATATGTCTATGGCATTTTAGAATGAAAACGATCCACGTCCTCACTAGCATTTCACCTAGCATTTCTGAAAACATCTCCGCCCACGCTATACTGCTGAAAACGCACATCATGTGACCACACACACAAACACTCTGGCATATTACAGTGTGACGTCTGAGCACCAGCAGTCTTGCACACAAAACCCCAGAGAGCAGTGCACGTCAGACAGCTTATCAAGGATGTACCACTGGATGGCGTCTCACTGTAGTTGTTAAACGTGATATTTAATTAATCTTGTCTCTATCTAACGACTCTTCGGTCTTTTGAATCTATTAGGTAACGTGTAACAGCGTCAGTACACTGCTTCAGTCTTTCGCTTTCACGCTTGAACTTAGTCATTTTGGTGAAATCCTCAGATACTGTTGGTTGGTTCCTGTTGGTTGTGCACCTTTTTTACCAACCAAGTTTGTCGACGCCATTATAACGACACAGGTCACTCTGCCTATTCATGCCAGAGTCCCGCGGAAAAAGTGACTGACAGGTGGTAATCTGTGTGTAACTTATTTTTATTTATTTATGATTTGGTTATGGGTAAAACAAAGACCATGCGGGTCAGGTAGTGGAAACGGTAGGCTACAAATAATTAATTTGTTAATTAATTAATTATGCATAAATGATAATTATCCATCGTGATGTTTCGCATTAGACATCGTACGATGCCAAATTCGTCGACATCGCCCAACCCTAGTATGCAAGAAACATAAGACAGGAATTAATTCAATCGCTAATATTTGACTGAATTATATAAACACTGACGCATCAACCAATCTACAGAAATCAACCAATTTTGATATTCATTATCCATAATGACCTTATTATCGACAATGCTGCTTCCTTCCTGAATGAATCTGACTTTGAACGAATCACTCAGTCAGTGATTCAGTGATCCATTCATAAGCATAACACATCCATTCTGTGCATTAAACAGCACTTGGGAAGCATTTGAAAAAGATTTTGAATTGAAATTTCGGTACGTTTGTCATTCTTCAGAAAAAAATATGATCAAAATGCTAAATTTGAGCTGAGGATCTCTGGTTGAGTTGACAAGTAATGACCATAATGATCTAAACAGTCTGAAGAAATAAAAGTGAAAACTAGGAGCGTCAGAGCGTGCAGATGGTCTTAAAGAGCACATAAAGCATGACAGAGTGAAATAGGAAGCACAATCAGCAGCACTAGAAAGCACAGCACACCAAACAAACCCATAAACATAGAGAGAAAATATGAACGAGCTGAAGGGGAAATTATTCACTTTCCTGTGAGATTTAAACTCTTTTATAAATATTTCCCAGCGCTGTTTAACAGAGAAGATTTTGTAAACACATTTTTAAACAATCATTTCAATATCCAATATTTATTTTATCTTTGTCATGATGACAGCACATCATGCACTACCTGACAAAAGCCTTGAGGCCTATCCAAGTTTTAGGAACAAAAATAATAACTGGTCTTCTAGTTGATGATTTGGTGTCAGAAGTGTCTCTATGAAAGGCAAAGGCCTCTAGATTTAGCTTATTTGAGCACAATAAAATATGATCATGTCTTGATGTTGAATGATTTCATTAGGACAGTAAGGTCTGACTCTGCTCTGAACCTTCAATAATGTCCAGTATAGAATATAAAGTGATGCTGCAGTGGAAACAGAATGAATATTGTGTCTGACTCCATCATGAGCTTGGAGGACTGCATCATACATCTCTGACTCAAATCACGCATTAATAAAATCATCTGGAATGGCAAAGAAAGCGTTCTTGCAGGACTCCCAGAGTTCATCATGACTCTGTGTTCATCTTCAACGCCTCCTCCTTCATCAGCTCAATAATGTTCATGTCTGGTGACTGGGCTGGCCAATCCTGGAGCAGCTTGACCTTCTTTGCTTTCAGGAGCTTTGATGTGGAGGCTGAAGTATGAGAAGGAGCGCTATCCTGCTGGAGAATTGTCCCTCTCCTGTGGTTTGTAATGTAATGGGCAGCTCAAATGTCTTGATACCTCAGGCTGTTGATGTTGATCATCCACTCTGCAGATCTCTCGCACGCCCCCATACTGAATGAACCCCAAACCATGATTTCTCCTTCACCAAACTTGACTGATTTCTGTGGGAATCTTGGTCCATGCTGGTTCCAGTAGGTCTTCTGCAGTATTGGTGATGATTGATGCAGATCAGCAGATGATCCATGGAGAAATCCACCTTCTGACACTTTATGATCAACTAGAAGTCGAGTTATTATTATTTGTTTGTACAACTGAGATCAACAGCAAGACTTTCGTCAGGAAGAGTATTTTACTAGGTTTTTATACAAGACCTTATAAAAGACATTTTAAGGCTTAACTAGGTTAATTAAATAACTAGGCAAGTTATTGGACGACAGTGTGTTGTTCTGCAGACAATGGAAAGAATAATAATTTCTTATGGCTGGTAATAATATTGAGCTTAAAATATATTTAACATTCATTAAACTCCTTTTATTCCAGACAAACTAAAAGAAATAAGACTTTCTCCAGAAGAAAACACATCATTGGGAAATACTGGGAAAAATGCTTGCTCTGTTAAACATCATTTGGGAAATATTTGTCAAATAGTTAATTTCACAGGGGGGTGAATAATTCTGCCTTCAACTGTAAAGATAAAAGGACGAGAGCAGAGCAACAGATAGAAAAGCGCAATAAAAACAAAAATGAGCTTCACAGGAAGTCACATCAACATCATACACACAGACACGCACACACACAGACTGACACACAGCCAAACTGACACACGCAAACACACAAACGCATGTACACACCCAAACAGACAGACAGACACACACACAAATATGCACGTCCAAACACACAGAGACAGACACACATATACACACACACACACAAAAATATAGACCCCCAAACACACACACACACACACACACACACACACACACACACACACACACATAGACCCAAACAGACAGACAGATGCATACACACACACACACACACACACACAGAGACTGACACACAGCCAAACTGACACGCACATACACACAAACGCATGTACAGACATGACAGACACACAAATATGCATGTCCAAACACACAGAGACAGACACACATATATACATACACACACACACACACACACACACACACACACACACACACACACACACACAAATATAGACCCCCAAACAGACACAGACACACACACACACACACACACACACACAGACCCAAACAGACAGACAGATGCATACACACACACACACACACACACACACACACACACACACACACACAGAGACTGACACACAGCCAAACTGACACACGCAAACGCATGTACACACCCAAACAGACAGACAGACACACACACAAATATGCACGTCCAAACACACAGAGACAGACACACATACACACACACACACACACACACACACACAAAAATATAGACCGCCAAACAGACACACACACACACACACCCACAAACAGACAGACACACACATAGACCCAAACAGACAGACAGATGCATATACACACACAGACTGACACACACATAGACCCAAACAGACAGACAGATGCATATACACACACAGACTGACACACAGCCAAACTGACACACGCACACATAAACGCATATACACACCCAAACAGACACACACCCAGACACCCAGACACACACACAAATATGCACATACAAAAATATGCACAAACGCGCAGATACACGCAGGCAGACACACACACACACACACACACACACACAAACAGACACACACATAGACCCAAACAGACACAGACAGACAGATGCATATACACACACAGACTGACACAGAGCCAAACTGACACACACATACACACAAACGCATGTACACACCCAAACAGACACACAGAGACAGACAGATGCATATAAACACACACACAAATATAGACCCCCAAACAGACACACACAGAAAGACAAATTACAAGACACAGATATTCACACACTCACAAACGTGTAGATGCATGCAGACACACACGTGCAGACAGACAGACAGACAGACAGACAGACAGACACACCCAAACAGACACACACACAGACAGACAAATTCACACACACTGACATATGCGCAGATGCATCCAGACACACACGTGCAAACAGAGAGACAGACACACACACAGACACTTGCGCAAAAGCAGACACACACACACCCAAATAGACACATAGACCCAAAACAGACACAGACACACGGACAGATGCATACATACACACACACACACACACACACACACACACACACACACACAGTAAAGCTGTACCTGTGGTCAGCGCAGCAGCAGAAACACACTGACAGACACACACAAACAGACAAAGACACACACAGACAGACAGACAGTAAGGCTATACCAGTGGCCAGTGCAGCACCAAACACACACACACATAGACACACACACAGACACAGACACACACACACACACACACACACAGACACACACACACCCCTGTACCTGTGGGCAGTGCAGCAGCAGCAGCAGCAGCAGCAGGAGGAGGAGGTCCGGCTTCTCCACCGCTCTTCTGGCTCATGCTGGAGTTTTCCTGCTGGACGAGCGACGGCAGCTGCAGCTCTGCAGGCAGCAGGTCATACACAGACTCTGAAACACACAACATTGACTACGTTTACATGGACATCAGCAATCGAATGATTTACCTTCATCTGAAGAAGACAATAACATGATGAAGGCGTTTACATGAGCTGCTTATCAATGTTCCTGTTAGAGCACACAGTGTGATTAACGTCATTACGTCAGCATTCAACGCTAGTTTCCCTCTTTGGTCACACTCTTCATCAGCTCTGCTCAAATTGACACACAAGTACTTCTTAAAGTATAAACCCATGTTGCTCGATGAGCGGGGGGAAACACAAGGAGAAGAATGCTGAAGGCAGCAATGACTCCCATCATATCAGTGTGTTTTGCTGGAGCACAGAGCAGTCTGAATATCTTGTTCTGATTCTTCTTCTCACAACACGGATCACATGTTTGGTCAGTTTTGGAGAGCAGCTGCTCTTTCGACCACACGAGTGTTTACATTGGGGGAAAAAACTAATCTAATGTTTTTTAACACTGCTCAAAGCATTTACACCTGTATTAAAGGCACAGTTCACCCAAAAAGATCATCCAAACGTCCTCATCCTACAAACCTCTTTGAGTTTCTTTCTCTTATTGAACACAAAGGAAGACATGCTGAAGAGTGATGGAAAAATCCGCCATGTTTCCATTCACCTATTTTATGTGTATTTTGGATTATCCCATTAAAAAAAGAAATGCATAATGGAAATGCCAAGATGTGTATGCATTTTGAAAATGCACATTAAAAAATGTATTCACACCACTGAATAGGTTTTTATTTGATAAGCTCTGCTGTATACACATTCATCAGTCTGCAAGCTGTTATGTATTTTTTGCCAGATGCTGATCAGATATAAATGTGTGTGTGAGGGTCTTTGTGTCATTAATGTTGGTTTGCAGATATAAGTGTGTGTGTGTGTGTGAGGGTCTTTGTGTCATTAATGTTGGTTTGCAGATATAAATGTGCGTGTGAGGGTCTTTGAGTCATTAATGTTGGTTTGACAGATATAAGTGTGTGTGTGTGTGAGGGTCTTTGTGTCATTAATGTTGGTTTGACAGATATAAATGTGTGTGTGAGGGTCTTTGAGTCATTAGTGTTGGTCTGCAGATATAAATGTGTGTGTGAGGGTCTTTGAGTCATTAATGTTGGTTTGCAGATATAAGTGTGTGTGTGTGTGTGTGTGTGTGTGTGAGGGTCTTTGTGTCATTAATGTTGGTCTGCAGATATAAATGTGTGTGTGAGGGTCTTTGAGTCATTAATGTTGGTTTGCAGATATAAGTGTGTGTGTGTGTGTGTGTGAGGGTCTTTGTGTCATTAATGTTGGTTTGCAGATATAAGTGTGTGCGTGTGTGTGTGTGTGTGTGAGGGTCTTTGTGTCATTAATGTTGGTTTGCAGATATAAGTGTGTGTGTGTGTGTGTGTGTGTGTGTGTGTGTGTGTGTGTGTGTGTGTGTGTGTGTGTGTGTGTGTGTGAGGGTCTTTGTGTCATTAATGTTGGTTTGCAGATATAAATGTGTGTGTGAGGGTCTTTGAGTCATTAATGTTGGTTTGCAGATATAAATGGGTGTGTGAGGGTCTTTGTGTCATTAATGTTGGTTTGCAGATATAAATGTGTGTGTGAGGGTCTTTGAGTCATTAATGTTGGTTTGCAGATATAAATGTGTGTGTGAGGGTCTTTGAGTCATTAATGTTGGTTTGCAGATATAAATGTGTGTGTGAGGGTCTTTGTGTCATTAATGTTGGTTTGCAGATATAAATGTGTGTGTGAGGGTCTTTGTGTCATTAATGTTGGTTTGCAGATATAAATCTGTGTGTGTGAGGGTCTTTGTGTCATTAATGTTGGTTTGCAGATATAAATGTGTGTGTGTGAGGGTCTTTGTGTCATTAATGTTGGTTTGCAGATATAAATGTGTGTGTGTGAGGGTCTTTGTGTCATTAATGTTGGTTTGCAGATATAAACGTGTGTGTGTGAGGGTCTTTGTGTCATTAATGTTGGTTTGCAGATATAAATGTGTGTGTGTGAGGGTCTTTGTGTCATTAATGTTGGTTTGCAGATATAAATGTGTGTGTGTGAGGGTCTTTGTGTCATTAATGTTGGTTTGCAGATATAAATGTGTGTGTGTGAGGGTCTTTGTGTCATTAATGTTGGTTTGCAGATATAAATGTGTGTGTGTGTGAGGGTCTTTGTGTCATTAATGTTGGTTTGCAGATATAAATGTGTGTGTGTGAGGGTCTTTGTGTCATTAATGTTGGTTTGCAGATATAAATGTGTGTGTGTGAGGGTCTTTGTGTCATTAATGTTGGTTTGCAGATATAAATGTGTGTGTGTGAGGGTCTTTGTGTCATTAATGTTGGTTTGCAGATATAAATGTGTGTGTGTGAGGGTCTTTGTGTCATTAATGTTGGTTTGCAGATATAAACGTGTGTGTGTGAGGGTCTTTGTGTCATTAATGTTGGTTTGCAGATATAAACGTGTGTGTGTGAGGGTCTTTGTGTCATTAATGTTGGTTTGCAGATATAAATGTGTGTGTGTGAGGGTCTTTGTGTCATTAATGTTGGTTTGCAGATATAAATGTGTGTGTGTGAGGGTCTTTGTGTCATTAATGTTGGTTTGCAGATATAAATGTGTGTGTGTGAGGGTCTTTGTGTCATTAATGTTGGTTTGCAGATATAAATGTGTGTGTGTGAGGGTCTTTGTGTCATTAATGTTGGTTTGCAGATATAAATCTTGTGTGTGAGGGTCTTTGTGTCATTAATGTTGGTTTGCAGATATAAATGTGTGTGTGTGAGGGTCTTTGTGTCATTAATGTTGGTTTGCAGATATAAATGTGTGTGTGTGAGGGTCTTTGTGTCATTAATGTTGGTTTGCAGATATAAATGTGTGTGTGTGAGGGTCTTTGTGTCATTAATGTTGGTCTGCAGATATAAATGTGTGTGTGTGAGGGTCTTTGTGTCATTAATGTTGGTCTGCAGATATAAATGTGTGTGTGTGAGGGTCTTTGTGTCATTAATGTTGGTTTGCAGATATAAATCTGTGTGTGTGAGGGTCTTTGTGTCATTAATGTTGGTTTGCAGATATAAATGTGTGTGTGTGAGGGTCTTTGTGTCATTAATGTTGGTTTGCAGATATAAATGTGTGTGTGTGAGGGTCTTTGTGTCATTAATGTTGGTTTGCAGATATAAATGTGTGTGTGTGAGGGTCTTTGTGTCATTAATGTTGGTCTGCAGATATAAATGTGTGTGTGTGAGGGTCTTTGTGTCATTAATGTTGGTCTGCAGATATAAATGTGTGTGTGTGAGGGTCTTTGTGTCATTAAATATGAGTTTGCAGCTCTCCATGTTTCCAGCTTTCCATTTTTGCAGATCTAAAACGCTGTTCTGCTGATTGTAGAAGGCCTCAGCCCTCCGTCAGTCCGTCATCACACTGCTTATCCCTTATCTATCTATCTATCTATCTATCTATCTATCTATCTATCTATCTATCTATCTATCTATCTATCTATCTATCTATCTATCTATCTATCTATCTATCTATCTATCTATCTATCTATCTATGCGTCTATCTATCTATCTATCTATCTATCTATCTATCTATCTATCTATCTATCTATCTATCTATCTATCTATCTATCTATCTATCTATCTATCTGTCTGTCTATCTATCTATCTATCTGTCTGTTTATCTATCTATGCGTCTATCTATCTATCTATCTATCTATCTATCTATCTATCTCTCTATGCGTCTATCTATCTATCTATCTATCTATCTATCTATGCATCTATCTATCTGCCTATCTATCTATCTGTCTATCTATCTGTTTATCTATCTATCTATCTATGCGTCTATCTATCTATCTATCTATCTATCTATCTATCTATCTATCTATCTATCTATCTATCTATCTATCTATCTATCTATCTATCCGTCTATCTATCTATCTATCTATCTATCTATCTATCTATCTATCTATCTATCTATCTATCTATCTATCTATCTATCTATCTGTCTGTCTGTCTGTCTGTCTGTCTGTCTATCTATCTATCTATCTGTCTGTTTATCTATCTATGCGTCTATCTATCTATCTATCTATCTATCTATCTATCTATCTATCTATCTATCTATGCATCTATCTATCTGTCTATCTATCTATCTGTCTATCTATCTGTTTATCTATCTATCTATCTATGCGTCTATCTATCTATCTATCTATCTATGCGTCTATCTATCTATCTATCTATCTATCTATCTATCTATCTATCTATCTATCTATCTATCTATCTATCTATCTATCTAGTGTTTAATCCTGCTAAGAAGTGTCAAGCCTTAGCAGAAACTCACCCTACAGGGGGCGCTTAGGAAGGTTATATAGGGTTTAGGGCAGGGATGTCAAACTCAATTCCTGGAGGGCCGCAGCCCTGCACAGTTTAGTTTCAACCCTGCTTCAACACACTTACTGGTAGGCTTCAAACAAGCCTGAATGACTCAATTAGTTTGATCAGGTGTGTTTAATTAGGGTTGGAACTAAACTGTGCAGGGCTGCAGCCCTCCAGGAATTGAGATTGACATCCCTGGTTTAGGGTTTAGTGTTAAGGTTTTGGGTTATTTGGTGTTAGGGGTTATTATTATTCCCTTCAGAACAGTCTTGAGCATCTGTCTGTGCTCCCGTCTCACGCCTCCACGCATTCACAGTGTTCATTTCGTTTGGCCTTGTTCCTCTGTGGCGCAACTTATTAGAGGAGAACATACACCACAGAGGCGAATCCCAACAGTGACTAATACACTCCTCTCAGCAATGATTCTGCAGGTTTAGCAGGAGCTGAGGAGTTTGTTTTGTTTCTCATTGACTGGAAACGCTGCTGTATTCACTAATTATTTATGAAATATTACAGTTTTGTGCATAACTCTACCTCACATCTTTGAATGGAAACACAGCTAGTGACAACATCAGCATGTAATATTATTGACCAAAAAAAAATGTACTCAAACAGACAAAAACTAGCCAAAAATCTCTGTATTTTGTGATATAATCCGCTGTTCATTCCTTAAACGAGTGGATGAGAGCGTGCAGAGCTTTCGGTCATGATCACCGGTGCAGAAAACCTGTCCATTTCTGTTTGTTTGAAGCCATAGATATTTCATAAGAAGAAAAACAAAGATATGTCAACTAACCGCAAGTGCCCGAGTCTTACTTGTTTGCTCTACTTTAAAGACAAGATCATCTGCCATCATGTTGGAGCCACTAACATGCACATGATATTAATAAAACACTTGATTACCATCGCTGTCGGTTCAAAGTCAAACATAATGCCGAAAACAAACACATCCACAGTTAGAGAGTTGAGATTTAATAGTCAAATGTACAGCATATGCAAGAAATGCAAAATGGCAATGCAATATGTAAAACGCATTTCTGTATATAAATGAGCATTTTCCAAAATATTAGTGCAAAGTTTGGTGCAAAATGAAAATTGTATTAAATCATTTACATTTGCCATTTCCAACAATGAATTTAAGATGTAAATTACATACTAATTTTAATGCTTTAAGTGTCGTAAAATTAAACTGAACATGTAATAGCCAAATTTAACTCATGTGTGTAAATGTACAAGCAGAAATGGCAGCAAAATGATCAATTAAAACAGTGTTTCTCAACCACGTTCCTGGAGGACCACCAGCTCTGCATATTTTCCATGTCTCCTTAAACCAAACACACCTGATTCAGATCATCAGCTCATTAGAAGACTGAAAGACTTGTAGTGGGTGTGACAGACAAAGGAGACATCCAAAACATGCAGTGCTGGTGGTCCTCCAGGAACGTGGTTGAGAAACACTGAATGTAAGTTGTTTCAGTTTAAGGTTATTTCATTATTATTATTATTATTATTATTATTATTATAGGGGTGGCATGGTGGTTCAGTGGTTAGCACTGAGGCCTCATAGCAAGAAGGTCACTGGTTTGAGTCCCGGCTGGGTCAGTTGGCGTTTCTGTGTGGAGTTTGCATGTTCTCCCCATGTTGGCGTGGGTTTCCTCCGGGTGCTCCGGTTTCCCCCACAGTCCAAACACATGCACTATAGGGGAATTGATTAACTAAATTGGCCGTGGTGTATAAGTGTGTGTGTGAATGAGTGTGTATGGATGTTTCATAGTACTGGGTGGCAGCTGAAAGGGCATCCGCTGTGTAAAACATATGCTGGAATAGTTGCCGGTTCATTTTGCTGTGGTGACCACTAATAAATCAGAGACTAATCCGAAGGAAAATGAATGAATGAATGAATGAATAATAATCTTATTGCTAATATGTCAAGTATTCTTCGACTAAAACTAGATCAAATTGCAGAGACCTTCGGTCAACTAAAGCTTGACTAAAAAAAAGGATATGGTTGATTAAATATGATAAATACTAACATTTATATTTAACACAAGACTAAGACTAACAGCTAACAATATTACGCATCTGCATAAAAGAGAGATGAGAGTTTGTAGATTGTACAGCACATTTCACCAACTGGGTTTACTAAAAAGATTTGACGCTTATGATAAATGTTGTTTATAGTGGTAGTTTCTATCATTTCAGTGTGCTTTATTCTACTTTTCTGTTTTTAATATCTCTTAAATTAAATATAAAGGATTTGTTGTGGAGTCAGGGGAAATAAGAGCCTACCAAATATATGCAAATATATTCAGAAGTAATCAAAAATCATACACCAATGAAAGAGGTTTTTTTTCCACTCTCAAAAATTCATTTTTGAAACCGAGTCAAGCTGTTTTTAACTCGCTGTTAAAGGAAGAAAAAAAAACTTATTTAACACTGACGGTCTTTAAAATAAATTAATAATAAAAAAGCCCACGTGTGTATACAGTTGAAATCACAATTATTAGCCCCCCTGTATATTTTTCCACAATTTCTGTTTAGCGGAAAGAAGATTTTTTTAACGCATTTCTAAACATAATTAATAACTAATTTCTAATAACTGATTTATTTTATCTTTGTCATGAGGACAGCACATAATATTAGACTAGAAGAGACTAGTATTCAGCTTAAAGTGAAAGGCTTAACTAGGGTAATTAGGGTAAAGTTAGGGTAATTAGGCAAGTCATTGTATAACAGTGGTTTATTCTGGAGACAATCCAAAACTAATATTGCTGAAGGAGGCTAATAATATTGACCTCAAAATGGCTTTAAAACAACATTAAAATCTGCTTTTATTCCAGCCGAAATAAAACAAATTAGACTTTCTCCAGAAGAAAAAATATTAGAGGAAATACTGTAAAAAATTCCTGAATCTGTTCAACATCATTTGGGAAATAATTGAAAAAGAAATTCACGGGGGGGAGGATTTTGACTTCAACTATATATATATATATATATATATATATATATATATATATATATATATATATATATATATATATATATATATATATATACATATATACACACATATATCATTTATATACACACATATATCATTCATTCATTCATTTTCTTGTCGGCTTTGTCCCTTGCGGGGTCGCCACAGCGGAATGAACCGCCAACTTATCCAGCACAATTTTACGCAGCGGATGCCCTTCCAGCCGCAACCCATCTCTGGGAACTTCCACACACACATTCACACTCATACACTATGGACAATTTAGCTTACCCAATTCACCTGTACTGCATGTCTTTGGACTGTGGGGGAAACCGGAGCACCCGGAGGAAACCCACGCGAACGCAGGGAGAACATGCAAACTCCACACAGAAACGCCAACTGACCCAGCCCAGCCGAGGTTTGAACCTGCGACCCAGCGACGTTCTTGCTGTGAGGCAACAGCACTACCTACTGCGCCACTGCGTTGCCCCACATATATCATATATATATATATATATATATCATATATATATATATATATATCATATATATATATATATATATATATATATATATATATATATATATCATATATATATATATATATATATATCATATATATATATATATATATATCATATATATATATATCATATATATATATATATATATATATATATATATATATATATATATATATATATATATATATATGTTTATTAAGGCCCAGTTTCACAAACAGGGCTTAGCTTAAGCCAGGACTAGGCCTTAGTTAAATTAGGCTATTTAAGCCACATTTATAAAAATAGCCTTAGAAAAATATTACTGGTGTGCACCTGGAGAAAAAAAATGACACTGATGTATTTTAGGACATCTCACTGCAAGTTATTTTGAGTTGAGACAGCTCAAAGAATCAATTTAATCTTGACTAGCCTTAAACCTTGTTTGTGAAACCAGGGGATATTGTTCCAATCTGTTTGACTACATTAAGTTTAATGAATATGTAGAAAAATCCAATTATCAGTGTGTTCCTGCTAAATTACAGTCTGAGAAACATGCAGGCGAGTTTAAATGCAACAAATTATCATCATCTACCTTTACTGCATTTGTTGTTTATTAGCAGCTCATAACTGACGTCACACACATTTACAAACAACATATTGGACCTATCCTCTATCATGAGCAGCAGCAGATATTTAATAAGCAGACGAGGTGTTTATGGTGCGCCGCGTCCCATGATGCATCTGTGCTGCTGAAGAGATATTACCATGACAGCTTCTCTCACGATACCAGTAAACCACAGAAAACACAACACACACACACACACACTTCCCATAATAACAAACAGAACAATACTTTTCTGTCAGAGATTACAGTATTTAACACACACACAAGAGCTCAGCGCTTTCACTAAATCACGTGTGTGTAGTAGTTTATAAAGGAAAGAACATTAATGTGAATAAACTCCAATGACAAAACTAGAAGATGTTTTATGATGGGTGGCACAGTGGCTCAGTGGTTAGCACTGCAACCTCACAGGAAGAAGGTCACTGGTTCGAGTCCCAGCTGGGCCAGTTGGTGTTTCCCCACAGTCCAAACACATGCGCTATGGGGGAATTGATTAGCTAAATTGGCCGTAGTGTATGTGTGTGAATGAGTGTGTATGGGTGTTTCCCAGTGATGGGTTGCAGCTGGAAAGACATCCACTGCGTTAAACATATGCTTGATAAGTAGGCAGTTCATTCCGCTGTGGCAACCCCAGATTAATAAAGGGACTAAGCCAAAAAGAAAATGAATGAATGAATAACAGCATACGCAATATCCTTCCCTCAGAGAAGTGTGGTAAATGAAATGTATTTTATGTGCCAAGTACTTGTATTTTTCATGCATATATGATAGAAAGAATTGAAAACGATAGCGCAGACATGCAGCGTTTTATCGATGCTGAAACTATATATTGTGCAGCCCTACAGTGTCAAGCACACTTTTTTTTTTTTCCTCACTGATAAAAGGTGCCAGCTCACAATGGCAGAAACCAAAGCGTTGGAGCTCAGAGAGAGGAATGAGACTCTGGATCAACACTGGCTTCAGAAATGCTTTGTAAATAAAAGGCTGTAGTGAAACCCAAGCCGCGGTCAGCAGCTCTGCATTCCACATGTTCGGCATTCCTGCTATTTTACCACCAACATCCCTGGACAACAGACAGATAATGGGACGGTGTGGTTCTCCTTCGCCTAGACCACGTTTTAGAGTGCGGGGATTAATTAATTATGTTTTAATGCCATATCAGCAGCATTGACTATATATTCATGGCAAAACCTATACTAAATAGGGCTGCAACTAACGGTTATTTTAATAATCGATTACTTTGTCAATTATTCGATGAATCAGATAAAAAAAAAAAAGGAAAGCCTTCATTTCCAACCCAAACTTTATTCAAAAACAGAACTAAAATCTTTAGAAAGTGCACAAACACTGTCCTTGAACATTCATGAGCTGTTATAATAATAATAATAATAATAATAATAATAATAATAATAATAAAAAACGAACTTAGTAGTTCTGTCCTGTTTTCAATCTAAATATCTAATCAAATCTTAAATTAAGACACATACTAGACAGATGAAAAAGCATAAGAAATGTCTTGTTTTCTGAAAAAAAAAAAACACCTCAAAATTAAGTGATTGTTTGCTTAAAACAAGCTAAATTATTTGCCAATGGGTGAGAAAAATAATCTAAATGAGAGATAATGTCAAACAGAAGTTAAGCATCACTTAGTTGAATTTTCTCATGCCATTTTTCTTGTCTTGATTTAAGATTAACAAGACGAAATGACTAAGTAAGAAAAGCTTTTCTGCAGTGCAGATATACAAGTCTTGCAATGCAAAGTGCAGAATAACTCTACCAGCGCTGCTTTACTGTAATAACCCTTTCACTGCTGAGTTTAAAAGATTATATCTGGCCTCGGGAGAGAGTTTTGTTAGGCGATCATTATTTTAGAGCGTTCACCCTTAATGTTTCTGTGGCGACGCGTCATGTTTGTATCGTGACACACCGCAGCCACAATAGCGCTGTATGACAGATGTGCCCCTTTTATTATGCCTTTCCCTTTTAATACAAAATATATAAGTGAGTGTTTTTTGTTGTTTATAAGACATAAATGATCTTGATCGTGATCTATGACGTGAGATATGCATCTCCATGTTTACTCGCAGCTGCACGTTTGCCTCCTTTATAATAGCAGAACACACAGGATTCAGCACCTCAATTCATTAGTTACTCCCAAAATGCTTCCAAGCAAGTGTCGGGCCAGCTGGGAGAAAAATAGACTGAACCTTATTGTTACTTTCACTACGTGTATCTGATATGAATAATGCACACCGGCAAATTATATTTGAATGAATTGTTAGACTTCCATAGACTTTCTTGTGTGTTTTACAAACTCTAAATGTTTTGTTTTAATAGTGCCTGTGTGTATTTCCATGTCTATAACATAAAATAAGCATTGGCTGGTTAAAAACACTGCATTATTGTGATAATATGACACGTCTTTCTCTGGTTTAGCACCAGCAAACAAAGCTCAGTTTGAATTTTTCACATCATGCTTGTCAAGCTGAATAACAAGTACTTCAAAACAGAACAACAGCAGGATTCTGTAGTGATTTACCCTGCTGTTGCTCGCTTCCTCCTCATCAAAGACTCCAACATGTTTGTGTTTCAGATGCTGGATCACTGCTGTGGTGCTCCCGTCATCACTTTTGCATATTTGGCCGTTAATACGCTTCTTTTGTTTATTTAGTGTGAAATGCTCCCACACCTTGGATGACTAGGGTCGCACAGATTTCTCTGCCTTCGCCATGATTTCTCTCCTCTAACGTTACCTCTGCTCGTTTTTTTGCTCCGTCCTGCCTATAAGTCGAGAGAGGCAGAGTGCGTTCACTCCGCTCCATGCTCAACTAAAGTTTTTTTTAATAATCAAACGTCTCCGCGTTGCGCGACATGACGAATCGATTATGAAAATCATTGCCAATAGTAATCGATTTTAATCGATTTAATCGATTAGTTGTTGCAGCCCTACTAAATATACAATATATAACATCCAATCATATCGGTTTCTTTCATTGTACAATAAATAAACAAACAACAACAACCCTGAAAAGAGTCATATGCAATCATTTAGTTTGATTAATGATAAATATTCTAAAGTTCTTCCAGAAGACACCTTTTTGAACATTTCCCTTAAAATATTACCTGAAAAAAAATGCTCTCTAAAAAAAACACACATTCTTTTAAAATGTTTTATCAATTTGTTTAAATGCATGAAACATTATTGGCTAAATTCACAGAGAAATAGCTAAAAATATTCATTTTCAAAAGGCGGTGTACTCATTTATGCTGAGCGGTGTATAAAAACTAACTAGAAATGTTCACAAAATAAAAACTAAAAACTATTAATGAACTTTACAGCTAATTTTTAAAAAATAGTACTGAAATAAAAACTGAGCTAAAACTACACTAACCTTGGATTAAAGCAGCGCAAAAGAATCTGAAAGGACAGAAAAACTGCCCCTGAAGCTGCAAATGAGGCCGAAGTGTCACAATAATTACACGCTTCATGTCTGCGATCGCTGGCTTTGTGAAACGCAGGAGGCACCGAATAATGGAGACAATTACCAGCAGAGCACTTCCTATGCGGAACTATTAAACACGTCTGCACTACAAAGTTGTCTGAAGTGATTGAAGCACAAAAGCATGACCCCGTGACCCAGGTCAAAGAGTTTGAGGACTATAAATATGCCATTTTCAGAAAGAAAGTGTGCTGATACAAAGCTGGCCAACATGATGCTAATGTGTTGTGGGTTG
This sequence comes from Danio kyathit, assembly GCA_903798195.1. Lineage (NCBI taxonomy): Eukaryota > Metazoa > Chordata > Actinopteri > Cypriniformes > Danionidae > Danio > Danio kyathit. The sequence continues at coordinate 44,312,940 of LR812543.1, forward strand.
TGTTCAGGACTGTGCTACTCCATTCATGGCATGATTTAAAGGGACAGTTCACTCAAACATGAAAGTTCTGTCATCATTGTAACCTGTTAAACACTAAAGAAGAGACTTTGAAGAATGCTGAAAAGCTGTAACCATTGACTTCCATAGTATTTGTTTATTCTACTATGAATATCAGTGGTTCCCAGTTTTTAATATTCTTCAAATTATCTTCTCTTGTGTTTAACAAAAAAATGAAACTCAAAATGATTTTCCCATGTTGTCACAGAAGGAAGCAGTGTGTTTGAGGTTTTCCTTCAATACTATTCTACAGTTGTGCCTCCAGTTAACTCAAATGTTGTCAATTAGCCAATCAGAAATTTCCAAAACCTTGACACCATCATCTGAGCTTTTTCAGAGGCAGAATAATCTTATTGTATGTAAACTTGACTTTCAAGAAGAGTTATAACAATTTCTCAAACAATATCTCTCTCATTATTCTGCTATTAAGCAAAACAGAAACACATGTGATCATCCTGACTTACCTACAAGAGGAAAAGTTTAGTCACATTAACATCTGACTTTTTTTAAATGGTTATATGCCTTTTATATAGTGTATGTAAACTTCTGGTTTCAGCTGTATATTTCAACCACAATTTTATCATATTAATTTGCATACCATGACATACAGGTAAACCCCACAACATACTCCATCCTTCATAATACACTGTGTTATTTTGCATGTTAATAGCAATATTATTATAGATGTCAGCTCTAATTTAAACAAAGCATAATCAATGTTTTAATACGTAAGAAAAGAACTGCAGCTCTTCTGAATAACGGCAAGGATGTATGTCATTCATGCCAGCAGCGCAAGCAATAAAGGTGATGATTGCACAATAGCGAGCGCTACAAATTAATCTGACAGTTCAGGATTAACACAAAAATCTCCATTACATTCAAATCTGCATGTAAACAGAGATGTTATCAACTTCCCAGTGACCGACCACAACTGTATCTGTCATCTGCATCACTGTACACTCGCTGTCAGAGAATTCACACATGATCAGAATATGAATATCAGACACAAGCCAGATCTGTGAGCTGCTTAGCTTTGAATACACCAGGCCAACACTGGCAGCTAGATTACATGCTGCAGATGAAATATTAATTATGATAGGTGAGGATCACTTTCTGCATATGCCATTCAGTAAAACAGCAGGAGTGTGTGTGTGTGTGTGCGTGCAAGAGAGAGTGAAAGAGTGTATACTGTGCTTACTCAGCATATATAAGTACACCCCTCACAAATCTATTTTTAAATTCATATTTACAATATTATATTTGTGCATATTCATTAGATTAGTCAGTGCTGAAGCCAAATCTGGAGCCTGTCGAACAGAATAACATACGATAATGCTCCAAAAACTAGTACAGCCAAATTTATATGTTATAGAAAAATATTAAATACTAATTTTAAAAAGAGGAAAAACAAAATTAGCAAAAAAAATGAAAAATTAGTTGAAATTTTGTAGGTTGTAATTTTTTTTTTGCAATATTTTGCTTGAATTTATGACATTATCGTTCCGTTTCTAAATATGTGTAGTGACTGAAATATTATTTTAATAAATATATCTGTTTTGTTTAAATTCACCAAAATACATTGCCTATATTCACAGAGAAATAGATAAAAATATTTAATCAGCAAAATGGGGTGTACTCAATAATGCTGAGCACTGTATGTGTGTGTGTGTGTGTGAGAGAGAAACTTCACTATATATGTGGTGAGGATAACATGGAAGCTAAAATAGCTGCAAAATATGTGTACACAGCCCACACCAGAATAAATTATTAATCTATTGAATTAATTTGCCTTATTTAAATAATCTACACTGTTTATAATTGTGATTATGGTAAGATATTGTCTGGTTTTATTCCCCTTTTCAGTCATTTTCTTCTTTTTTAATACACATTTTATTTATTTTCTAGTGTAAATACATTCCATATTTTATACATAGGTGAAATGAATTACCAATACTGTAAAATTAAGAGAGAAATAGATAAACTCATGTACATTATGTGTGTGTGTAATGTGTGCATTACTGCATGTTTCCCTACTCTCCACCACAGTAACCCTTAGTCTCTGTGTGTGTTTATATGTTAAACACTGTGGTTTGAAAGGTTTTTCTTTGCTATATTGCTTATTTAAGTTTAAATTGTTCTGATATTTTGTTGCTATTCTTTTACTTTAATATTTTGAGAGAGAGAGAGAGAGAGAGAGAGAGAGAGAGAGCCACGAGTCACCTACATTGTGTGTAAATGTAAACAAACACACACCCACTCTCTCACGCTCATACACACGCACACATCCACACACATGTATAGATATAAACTCGTGCTCACTCACACACAGCGACTCAGACACACACACAGGTTTATAAATACACTCACGCATACACACACACACACACACACACACACACACACAGAGAGAGCGGCAGCGCGTGCTCTTCTCTTCTCGCGCTAAGTGACGTTAGCGATTATTCACACTCATGCACAGCCAAACACCTCCACACACACACACGCGCGCGAGTAAAAATGAATAAAATCAGAAGGCTGTATCACAATGAGGAGCTCTTACCTTTGGAATAGAGAGATTTGGGAGAACTGGGGTCGATATCGGCGCTCAGGAGAGATATAAAATCAGAGGGCATGCTAGCATGCTAAAGCCTCATGAGCTCAAAGGAAGCGACTCTCTCACCCTCGGCTTGAAGAGCAGAGCGCACAGAAAGAGAGATGAACTCAGTCATAAAATCCTCATCGAGGCTTTACAGCACGTGTAGTGTGGTCAGCTTCACACTCGGGAGGCTTTTCGTGTGCTTTTTCTCCATCTGATCAGCTTAGCAGCCACAACAGCCATTCACCTTTTTTTCAGCGACTCCTCCCCCTTCCTGCGCATGCGCACGAGCGCCGCTCCACTGGATCTGACAGATTATTATTGTTCGACTGTACGCAGGCCTGAGTGATCATTAGCGCTAGACTTTACCATGTGATTATGGCTAACTCTAACAGTGCTTGTTTTTCTTCCATAACTAATATAACTTATAACTAATGAAAGTTCCTGACACATTTTTATATCTTTTTTGCTTAGTTTAATTGTATTATTTTTAAAACACAATACGTTTATAATACATTCTTAAAAGAACACTACACTTTTTTGGAAATATTTACATTTTTCAAGTCAACTATAATTAAATAGTTGATCAATTTGTAATCAGCCAATCTTCAGGTTTAGCTTAGCTTAGCATAATTGATTGAATCAGATTAGACCATTAGCATCTCATTCAAAACAATTGCAAAAAAAAAAAAAGAGTATTGATAATTTTTCTATTTAAAGCTTACCTTTTCTGTAGTAACGTTGATTTCTTATAGCATTGCGCTGCTGCAGCTGTGGTTTGACAGCAGTTACTTGATTATTAAGCTTGATTATGAAAACATATTTCTAGCCATATCGTCCTAGAAAATAGCGACTTTTCATTTCTGTCGTTCTTAGTAAACAAATGTAACTACAGAAGAGTCCGGCTTTAAATAGGAAAAATATCAAAACTCATTTTATTTGTTTGAGTGAAATGCTAACGGTCTAATCCGATTCAATGATTTATGCTAAGCTAAGCTAAAAGTGCTCCTGCCAGACCCAGAGATCAGCTGAATGGATTTAAAAATGGTAAAACTCAACTGTTCACCTATATAAAATGAGCCTATGTGTGTGCATTAAATGTGGAGTGTTTCTTTCATGCTTTAATGTTACAATAAATGCACTTTATTAATGCAAATAAATGTTCAAGTATGCCAGATGACCAATTTTTGGACCATGTTTAAATTCTAAACACATTTTCAACAGTAATAAACACTGAATACATCCAAACAGTATATTCTGAGTATGTTTCTATAGTGTTTTCAATTTGTTCCCAAAAATAACCAAATGAGCCTATGTGTTTTCTGGATGGCTCTTATTGGTATTAGTCTAAAATATCGTTATATATTTATAAATATTGATACTGAAGTATTTTAAATGATACCGTCCTGCTTCTGGTTAGTATCGGTTTTAATAATTAATAAAAAATATTAGGATCTAACACTTTTGTTTTCACTTTTTACTTAATTTGCACACTTTTAATGTTGCAAAATATGTTTCTCCATGGTATCTAAAATGGTATTGAATATCAATATTTTTCAAGGTATCATATCAAAGTTGGAAATTCCAGTATCGTGACAACACTACACTGCTAAAAATATCCGTAAATCAGCAGTTTTTTATATTTTTTTATTCATGTCCTTTTATTTCTGCTTTTGAACTGCAATATGGGATCTTGATCTTTCTTCCATCAACTTTTAACCTTGAAAAGTGACTTTCATGAACATTTTTAATAATGTAAAGTGCTATATTGACTGGGTTGGTGTTGTATATCACACTCCAAAAGCCTTGTAATAAACTGCAGCACATTTTCTGTTATTTTACACACTTATATAGTACTTCTTATACATTAAATTATCTCAAACTCCTAAAATGTCACTAAAAGTCACTTTGTTAAACTGTAGAGTTGAATTTTCAGCATCAGAAGTGAACAGAGCAGAACCTGAGCCTTCACCACCACAAATAAACAGAAATACTTGTATGGAAATTGTGAATTTACAGATATTTTTTACAGTGTAGCTCATATAAATGAGACTGAGCTGAAGAGACGAATGGGGTTTTCAGCGCTTCTCCTGCTGAATTCTCCCTCTCTCTCTGTGTGACGCAGAAATGAAGCTTCATATCTTCTGTCATTCCTGTCCGCCGCTGTAATCGAGTGCCAAAACAGAAGATCAAACGCTAAAAGACTCTTTTGAATTCCTCAGAAAAACTCCCACAACGAGAAACAAAATCTCGCCCACAGTTTGAGAATAAATCATGGGAAGGTCTTTCAGAAAACTTAAAAGCAGAAAAATAACAAGCTGCTCTGGGGGAAAACATGTCATTTCAACAGCAAAGACCGGAAATATGAGAAAGAGTTTATACCATGCAAGTTAATACACCTACAAATAAACACTCACCGGCCACTTTATTAGGTACACCTGTCCAACTGCTCCTTAACACAAATTCTACTCAGCCAATCACATGGCAGCAGCTCACTGCATTTAGGCATGTAGACATGGTCAAGACGATCTGCTGCAGGTCAAAGCGAGCATCAGAATGGGGAAGAAAGGGGATTTAAGTGACTTTGAACGTGGCATGGTTGTTGCTGCCAGACGGGCTGCTCTGAGTATTTCAGAAACTGCTGATCTACTGGGATTTTCACGCACAACCATCTCTAGGGTTTACAGAGAATGATCCGACAAAGAGGAAATATCCAGTGAGCGGCAGTTCTGTGGGCGCAAATGCCTTGTTGATGCCAGAGGTCAGAGGAGAATGGCCAGACTGGTTCCAGCTGATAGAAAGGCAACAGTAACTCAAATAAGCACTCGTTACAACCGAGGTCTGCAGAAGAGCATCTCTGAACACACAACACGTCCAACCTTGAGGCGGATGGGCTACAGCAGCAGAAGACCACACCGGGTGCCGCTCCTGTCAGCTAAGAACAGGAAACTGAGGCTACAATTCACACAGGCTCACCAAAACTGGACAAGAGAAGATTGGAGAAACGTTGCCTGGTCTGATGAGTCTCCATTTCTGCTGCCACATTCGGATGGTCGGGTCACAATTTGGCCTCAACAACATGAAAGCATGGATCATCCTGCCTTGTATCAGCGGTTCAGGCTGGTGGTGGTGGTGTAATGGTGTGGGGGAGATTTTCTTGGCACACTTTGGGTCCATTAGTACCAATTGAGCATGGTGTCAACGCCACAGCCTACCTGAGTATTGTTGCTGACCATGTCCATCCCTTTATGACCACAGTGTCTCCATCTTCTGATGGCTACTTCCAGCAGGATAACGCACCATGTCATAAAGCGCCAATCATCTCAGACTGTTTCTTGAACATGACAATGAGTTCACTGTACTCAAATGGCCTCCACAGTCACCAGAGCTCAATCCAATAGAGCACCTTTGGGATGTGGTGGAACGGGAGATTGGCATCATGAATGTGCAGCCGACAAATCTGCAGCAACTGTGTGATGCTATCATGACAATATGGAGCAAAATCTCTGAGGAATATTTCCAGTAGCTTGTTGAATCTCTGCCATGAAGGATTAAGGCAGATCTGAAGGCAAAAGGGGTCCAACCCGGTGCTAGTAAGGTGTACCTAATAAAGTGGCCGGTGAGTGTATAAACATATATTAATCTTCAACGTGTGACCATTTGCTTCTGCATTTAGACTGGCTCCATCTCTGATAACGCCAGTTTGACGCTTCAACAACAACATTTTTAACCACGCCCCTCTTACCATTAGTTTGCTGCGTCCGAAACCGCCTACTACTCAGTAGGCACTGCATTTAAACCTACTCGGCCGCTAGAAAAGTACGTTCTATACAGTATGAATGGAATTTGGATGTACTACATCCACCATTTTGTTATGGTCACATGACCTACCTGCATCAGTTGCGTCGATTCACTCCCATTCATGAATTCTCTCGCGGGGCATCATGAGATAGCACAGCGTGCATGGGATGCGCACTTCAGAATCTCGCCAGAAGTAGTAAGTCATCCGGGTACTTCTCGCATACTAATTCAAACATACTACTCTACTCGCATAATGATTTTAGCGCACTATATAGTATGGAAGAATGCGGTGTCGGACACACCCTTGCACATAAGCCATGCCCCTAATCAATATTTAGTTTCAAGTACATCAACATACTGAAATAAAAGCTTCAAACACACTAATTTAACGCAGACTTACGCAGAATCTCTATTTCACACATAACTCTATCGCCCTCTTGAGCACTGGAGTTGTTACTGCCAGAGTAAAACTTTAATGTAAAAACCTGATATCAATATATCAGCTAACCATCCCTACTCATCCTATTTGCCTAACCTCTGACTACAACAAATAGCCAGTTGGCTCTCTGATCCAAAATTCATATATTTTCTTAATCTAAACTCAAATGCACATCTTTGTTCCCCATACACTTCTTCTTATAGCCAAAACGGTGTTGATAGATGAATAGCCCTCCGCCTCCTGTATATAAATCCTCTTTATTGCCTATGGGCACCACCCTCTCTCTCTCTCCCTCTCGTCCCCTGTTTTGGTGTGTCATGCAGTGTGTGCGAGTACTCTCTAGTGGGACTCTTTATGTGTCTCTGTTGTGTGTGTGTGAGTGTGTGCGTGCTGCAGTGACAATGGCAGTGGATGTGTGACTGTGCATGTAGGGGTGGGAAAAAGAGAGAGACAGAAAGAGAGATAGAGAGCGTGCACGAGGCAGGAGGCGCTCCCTCTAATCCCGGCTGCGACGCCAACCAGCACTGCAATAGACTTAATGGAGGCTCAGGCAGACTCCAGTGCTGCAGGTAAGAGCGAACACTTCTTCAGCCGGACACGCTGCCATGCATTTAAACGCGTGCATTCAATAGCCTGCTGTTGTAACGCTGCCACCGTGCCCTTTTTTTCTTGGACGCACAGACAAAGCAGGCAGTCAGAGGAAGCCGGTAGTGCTTGGCGGTGATCAGCCTGCACTGATGCACATGGGAAATGGCACAGAAACTATTTCTTTATGCATTAATATAGCTGAAAGGTTTTGGATGTGACCCTTTTTCCAGATTTGACATTGAGTTGCATCTTTTGCAGCGGCTGCTTTGGGACAATGGGAGTTGGGTACCACTGGGTGATGCTAAAAATATAGTGCATCTTGGCGTGTACGGGTTGCACTGAGAGCCTTTTGGAATAAGCAAATGTATTGCAATGCACGCAGCAATATTTGCATGAGCGGCACGCACAGAAAGAGCAGCAGGCTGAGGAATCTGCTGTGTGTGGGCTAATGAGAGGTGTGCGGTGGGGAGGGATGACCCGCAGACTGCGGAGAACGGGAAAACTCTGGATCGTCACATCACTAAATGTGCGACTAAACATCCTGCTGATATAAAGTTAAGAGATTGGAGGAATTTGGTTCAATCTACCTCCAAAAATGTGAGGTCTGTCATTTGAATGTTAATTTAATGTAATTATTATTATTATTTGTATTCTTTAAATGGTCAAATTCACATCAAAATATAGGGGATATATGGATATTATTCATAGTTTGTGAAAATAAGTTCAGGTTTAGACAAAAAGTGTACTCGAAAATGTCAATATGGGGACAGATAAGGGGATAAAACAATTAATTCATAGTAATTAATTAAGAGTCAACAATCAGCACAGCCCCTGCTGGTACCAGAGGATAATGGCCTCATTCTCTCTTCAATATAAATATTTATGCTGGTGTTTATCGTAAATGTTTGGTAAACACTTTAGCTCAACTAACAATTCTCATTATTTATTACCTGGCTATTATTAATAGATGAACTGTTTATTAGTAGTTATAAAGTATGATCTTATTCTACATCGCTAATTAATATCTAAACCCAAATATTACCTTTCTAACTCAAAATTAACAGCAAATTAGAAGTTTATTGAGCTAAAAGTCATAGCTGATGGTTTGTTAATAGTGTGAATTGTACATTAAAATAAAGTGTGAGCAAATATTTTGTTTGGGAAATTTTAGAGAGAAAAACAATGAATTTAATTAGTTTTGGAGCTAAGAAAATGCAGTGTTGTTGTTAAAATAATGATTAAAACTGCAGAACATTTTCTCACATGCAGGGAAATGTTTCCAGATCCAGTCGTGCACTTGTTTTCATGTCCCATGTGTGTAATTGAACTGCCCTCGACGATAGAAAGCGTTCGTCTGCTTTGACTACTGCCGCAAGAAATCAATAGATGTCTGGAAGCTCTTTAAACACAAGCATCTTCTGTTTCAACCGCTGACAAACCCATTAGAGAAGCACACATGAGAGCTGAACTGTGACTGAGCAAACTCCAGAAACCCCACAGGCTACCACAAAAGCAGAACACACACTGAATTACCTGTTTACTAGCAGCTAAACTGACCAGAAACCTCCAGCAGCTCCATAGCCAAAACAAACACTCAGAACAGCATAGAAACTGCATAGTAGTGCACTAACAGCTGTCCACATCACCCTGGCAACAGCACACTGTAGAAGTGCACTAACAACCATCAGAGCCCATAAAAGCTTCTTAAAGGTACAATATGTAATTTTGTCTACTAGAGGGCACGTATTTACAACAAACTAGACACTAAAAACTAGCCTAGAGCAACATCTGTTGTTAAAAACTAGCCTAGAATGCCGTTTGCTGTTAAAAGCTAGTCTTAGAGCGCCATCTGCTGTTTAAACATTAAACTGGAGCAACATCTGCTGTTAAACACTAGCCTTAGAGCACCGTCTGCTAATAAACACTAGCACATAGCGACAACTATTGTGAAAAACTAGCCTAGAGCAACGTCTGCTGTTAAACACTAGCCTAGAGCGCCATCTGCTGTTAAAAATTAGGCTAGAGCGCCATCTGCTGTTAAAAACTAGCTTAGAGCGCCCTCTGCTGTTAAAAACTAGCCTAGAGCGCCATCTGCTGTTAAAAACTAGTCTGTTAAAAACTAGCCTAGAGCACCATCTGCTGTTAAACTCTAGCCTAGAGCGCCATCTGCGGTTAAAAACTAGCCTAGAGCACCATCTGCTGTTAAAAACTAGTCTTTTAAAAACTAGGCTAGAGCGCCGTCTGCTGTTAAACACTAGCCTAGAGCGCCGTCTGCTGTTAAACACTAGCCTAGAGCGCCATCTGCTGTTAAACACTAGCCTAGAGCGCCATCTGCTGTTAAAAACTAGTCTTTTAAAAACTAGGCTAGAGCGCCATCTGCTGTTAAACACTAGCCTAGAGCGCCATCTGCTTTTAAACACTAGCCTAGAGCGCCATCTGCTGTTTAAAACTAGCCTAGAGCACCATCTGCTGTTAAAAACTAGCCTAGAGCGCCCTCTGCTGTTAAACACTAGCCTAGAGCGCCATCTGCTGTTAAACACTAGCCTAGAGCGGCATCTGCTGTTAAACACTAGCCTAGAGCGCCCTCTGCTGTTAAAAACTAGCCTAGAGCGCCATCTGCTGTTAAACACTAGCCTAGAGCGGCATCTGCTGTTAAACACTAGCCTAGAGCGGCATCTGCTGTTAAACACTAGCCTAGAGCGCCATCTGCTGTTAAACACTAGCCTAGAGCGCCATCTGCTGTTGAAAACTAGCCTAGAGCACCATCTGCTGTTAAACACTAGCCTAGAGCGCCATCTGCTGTTAAAAACTAGCCTAGAGCGCCATCTGCTGTTAAAAACTAGCCTAGAATGCCGTTTGCTGTTAAAAGCTAGTCTTAGAGCGCCATCTGCTGTTAAACACTAGCCTAGAGCACCATCTGCTGTTAAACACTAGCCTAGAGCGCCACCTGCTGTTAAACACTAGCCTAGAGCGCCACCTGCTGTTAAACACTAGCCTAGAGCGCCATCTGCTGTTAAACACTAGCCTAGAGCGCCATCTGCTGTTAAACACTAGCCTAGAGCGCCATCTGCTGTTAAACACTAGCCTAAAGCGCCATCTGCTGTTAAACACTAGCCTAGAGCACCATCTGCTGTTAAACACTAGCCTAGAGCGCCACCTGCTGTTAAAAACTAGCCTAGAGCGCCACCTGCTGTTAAACACTAGCCTAAAGCGCCATCTGCTGTTAAACACTAGCCTAGAGCGCCATCTGCTGTTAAACACTAGCCTAGAGCGCCATCTGCTGTTAAACACTAGCCTAGAGCGCCATCTGCTGTTAAACACTAGCCTAGAGCGCCATCTGCTGTTAAAAACTAGCCTAGAGCGCCATCTGCTGTTAAACACTAGCCTAGAGCGCCATCTGCTGTTAAACACTAGCCTAGAGCGCCATCTGCTGTTAAACACTAGCCTAAAGCGCCATCTGCTGTTAAACACTAGCCTAGAGCGCCATCTGCTGTTAAACACTAGCCTAGAGCGCCACCTGCTGTTAAACACTAGCCTAGAGCGCCACCTGCTGTTAAACACTAGCCTAGAGCGCCATCTGCTGTTAAACACTAGCCTAGAGCGCCATCTGCTGTTAAACACTAGCCTAGAGCGCCACCTGCTGTTAAACACTAGCCTAGAGCGCCACCTGCTGTTAAACACTAGCCTAGAGCGCCATCTGCTGTTAAACACTAGCCTAGAGCGCCATCTGCTGTTAAACACTAGCCTAGAGCGCCACCTGCTGTTAAACACTAGCCTAGAGCGCCATCTGCTGTTAAACACTAGCCTAGAGCGCCACCTGCTGTTAAAAACTAGCCTAGAGCGCCACCTGCTGTTAAACACTAGCCTAAAGCGCCATCTGCTGTTAAACACTAGCCTAGAGCGCCACCTGCTGTTAAAAACTAGCCTAGAGCGCCACCTGCTGTTAAACACTAGCCTAAAGCGCCATCTGCTGTTAAACACTAGCCTAGAGCGCCACCTGCTGTTAAACACTAGCCTAGAGCGCCATCTGCTGTTAAACACTAGCCTAGAGCCCCATCTGCTGTTAAACACTAGACGTTCAGAATCAATTCAAGAGAGAATAGCAATGCATTGTGAATTAATGCAGAATCAATTTCTCAAATGATTTTGAACCACAGCATGAGATTGTACCTCTTGAAATGTTTAGGTGCCTCTGAGGTACCAATTGGGACCGTTCAGGCACAAGTGTATACCTCTTAAACAGTGACTTGACAGCTTTTGTGATGCTAATTCTGGGAGTGTACAGTGTTTCAGCTCAGCCCATGTAGTGTTTTCCGCTTTTCTGCAGAGCCTCTTAGAGACAGAGAGTTCCAGAAGCTTCTGAAGTCCTCCAGCTCTGCCAGTCTCACCAGCGAGGCGTCCCATAATGCCTCAGGAGAGCATGTAGGTACTCCGGCACATCACGGCAGCCAGGTGCTGATCACCGAGAAGCGACGTGAGTCAAACGCCGTCCTGGCAAGATCACACCTCGCTCATATCTCACCCAAAATAATATATCTGTTTATTACACGGCGGTGTACATATTGAATTCAACATCAGAAGTGGACAAAGCAGAGGTCAACATCCCATAATGCAAATAAACACACAACACAAAATATGGACAGTGATATTTACAGTATATTGGTGCACAATATGTCTGAGTGAAGAATGAAAAGTGTGTTCAGGTCATTGCTCTGGGTGTATTTTGACTAGTGTGTGTGTGTGTGTGTGTGTGTGTGTGTGTGTGTGTGTGTGTGTGTGTGTCTCAGAGCCGCTCAGCAGTGTGTCCTCTCTGGAGGTTCACTTTGACCTGCTGGATCTGACGGAGCTCACAGACATGTCGGACCAGGAGCTGGGAGAAGTGTTCGCAGACTCAGATGACGAAAACCACACAGAATCCCCAGCAAGTGAGTCTGGTTTACATAAACATAGCAAATGTCGTTTGGCAAACAACAAAAATATTAAAGTTAGAGAAACTAAGAGCTGCAGGGATCAACACAGACGCATTAGGAGTTAGTTCACCCAAAAATCACTGACCATTCACTCTCCCTAAAGTTGTTATAAACCATGGGTGCTCAACCCTGTTCCTGGAGATCGACCTTCCTGCAGATTTCAGCTGCAACCCTGATCAAACACACCTGAACCAATTAAGTAGAACCTGAGGAGCACTGGATAATTACAGCCAGGTGTGTTTGATACGGGCTGCAACTGAAGTCTGCAGGAAGGTCGATCTCCAGGAGTAGGGTTGAGCACCCCTGTATAAACCTTTATGAGGTTCTTTTCTTCTATTGAACACAAAATAAGATATTTTGAAGAATGCTGAAAACTATTTACTTACATTGTAGGAAGAACAAATACTATGGAAGTCAAAGGTTACAGGTTTCCAATATTTTTAATACAGAATTAAAAACTCAAAGATTTGGAAGGGTGTATAAATGAAGGAGGACTTTTCATGTCCCTTTAATGCAATCCCTTGACCAAATGCCAATTGGAATTTATTATAAATACTGCCGAAAATAAGCTTATGATCTTTAATTAACTTTATAATAGTTTGCAAGAGCACAAATATGTGCCAACAATAGCTGTAGTGTCATTTAGGCCCTGTTTACACTAAGTTTTAAAAGGATAGCTCAACCAAAAATGAAGATTTAGGGTGCTTTCACACTAGCACTTTTGGTCCGCACCCGGGTTCGTTTGACGTCATAGTACGGTACGTTTAGCTAGTGTGAATGTGTCTTCTGAACTCGGGTGCGCACCCGTGAACCGTACCCGAGTGCGCCTGAAAGAGGTGGTCTGGGGTACGGTTCATGCGAACTCTGGTACGGTTCACTTCTGGTATAAATGCAATCGTACCAAATAGCGGAAGTGAAAAGGCAACTGTACAACAAACTATCGTTTTCATAACGTTCATTCGTGTGTGTGTGTGTGTGTGTGTGTGTGTGTGTGTATGTGCGCCACGTATTGTACCTTTAGCGGGACTGAGCCAAGCACAGTGATACACAGTGATGTCTGCTTGTCTCCTCCAGAAACAGCTTCTGCAGACACTGTGTGATGTTCTGAATGTTTATAATATTTTTGCGGCAGACAGACGCGAGTCACTTTCTGTATGTCCAAAACTTATGATTCAGTAAAAGCAAATGGACCGCGATGTGCGGAAGTCTCCATTTTGGCGCTTTGCTTTCGTGACTTTCACCTAGCTACAGCCGTAAACAAAACAGCAGCTCTATGACGCAAGCGTACCGGGGTTCAGAAGGAAAAAAGACAGTGTGAACACAAACCAACCGAGAAGGTGGCAAGGGGGGACAATCGAACTTGGGTACAGTCCAGGCAATTGAACCAAGTGTGAAAGCACCCTTACTCACCATTTACTCGTCCTCAAGTGGTTCAAACTACTATGGAAGTCAGTGGGTATCATCAACCAGCATTCTTCAAAATATCTTCTTTTGTGTTGAACAGAAACTCATAAAGGTTTATAACAACTTTAGGCAGAGTCAGAGAATTGTCATTTTTGCATGAACTAACCCTTTAATGCTTTGTTTTTTGACGTATACATGGAAATGTATTTATCACTATGATATACTTGAGCCTGTGTGACTTCCTTATATGGGATTATACAGAAATAATGTTTCATGTTGCTTCATCCTTATATTTGACTTGCCAGTTTAAAGTGTTTACACTGTAGTTGTAGTGTTCTCCTGCAGTGTGTTGTGACTGACTAAACACAGAGTTAAACCAGAGCCAATGAAGACAGTCGTAGGAAGGTTGATCATTTACTGTCACTCTTCTTATTAGCATTTATGGTGAAAACTGCAATACAATAATGCAACAATTCTCAGAAATTGTGTTTTGACAGACATTTGCACTTAAATGTCCATAACATAAACAGACTGCAGTTCTCCTTGCAGTAGCAAACAAATTTATAAAATGTTGTACTAAATAATCTCTGACATAACGTCTTTAACATGTCTAATGTACAAAACACAAACTTACAGCATTGCCTCTGTGATGATTTTAAGCGGATGGGTTAGATTGTCTGAGAGAGCACATGGCTTTCACACAGAGCCAGGAACACTAACAGGAAGTGACTAAACAGGAAGTATGTTATAACACAAATTAAAAGTATTCCTTTTTACAAATGAAGGAGATCAATTAATTAAATTATGAATTTCACATTTTAACAAAGGGAATATGCATATCAAATATTTAAAGAAGATATTTTAAAGTGAAACTTCTTAAAGGGCAACACAGTAGTGGTGTTGCACTGAACACTGAGCAGGACAAAGATGGAAGGGTCTCAACATTCAATCATTCATTTTCCTTCAGCTTAGTCCCTTTATTCATCAGGGGTCGCCACAGCGGAATGAACCGCCAACTATTCCAGCATATGTTTTACACAGCGGATGCCCTTCTAGCCGCAACCCAGTAGAGGGAAACACCCATACACACTCATTCACACACACACTCATACACTACGGCCAATTTAGTTGATCAATTCCCCTATAGCGCATGTGTTTGGACTGTGGGGGAAACCGGAGCACCCGGAGGAAACCCACACCAACACGGGGAGAACATGCAAACTCCACACAGAAACACCAACTGACCCAGCTGAGACTCAAACCAGCGACCTTCTTGCTGTGAGTCCACAGTGCTAACCACTGAGCCATCGTGTGACCCGAATGCTAATTTAAGTAGTTTACTTATAAACTAATGTGGAGAGGATCATGTGCTTATGATTGATCACAGCCGGCCCCTCATTATTCAATTCATGATTTACCAATCAGACGATTCCTAAGCCACTATAAACACCCTCAGTTTCATATCACAGCCATCTTCATTTTGAAGAATCCCCCCCTCCACCCCTACTCCTCCTCCTTTCCTAGATGGGTGGCACGGTGGCCCAGTGGTTAGCACTGTTGCCTCACAGCAAGAACGTCACTGGTTCTAGTCCTTACCAAGCCAGCCGACGTTTCCCAGAGTTTACACGTTCTCCCCGTGCTCACGTGGGTTTCCCCCGGGTTCCCCGGTTTCCTCCCACCGTTCAAAAACACGCAACTTAACTTAATTGACTGATCCAAATCAGCCTCATAGACATGCTCCTAGTAAGAGTTATCTCTTAAGAGCAATCACTATCTGTTCTTTATCTACTACAGCAGGGGAGTTCTCCAGATCTACCTGAACTCAAACTCCCCTCTCGCCTTGCAAACAGGAGGGAGCCCCGGGCTCGAGGATCCTATGAGCTCAGGGCTCTCTCTCAGGACAGCATGCCAAACACACTTTATAATCAATCATCAGCTCAGTGTGAACTCCTGAAATAAATCTAAACATTGCTATTGTATTTTACAGTGCATTGCCATGTTGCTTATTACGTTTCTAAATGACTTCTGCTACTGATCTGCTTCCATAGTCAATATGTTGTTCTTCTTCTTCAATTCTTCAGAATATCTGGTTTTGTCAACAGAGCAGTGCTGAAGCTTCCTATAGCTCAATGTTTCCATGGAATTCCACAGCGAACACATTATTATTATTATTTGATGACGCTCTGAGCCGCTGAAGTGCACAAATGTGTACATATTAAATATTTAAACAGTGAGGCAGTGACATCTGTGTTCTTCATTCTGACAATTTCAGATAATAAACCTGCTGGTGACTCAGTGGTTAGCACTGTGGCCTCACAGCAAGAAGGTCACTGGTTCCAGTCCCGGCTGTGTGGAGTTTGCATGTTCTCCCCGTGTTGGCGTGAGTTTCCCTCGGGTGCTCCGGTTTTTCTCCACAATCCAAACACATACGCTCCCAGTACTGGGTTGCAGCTGGAAGGGCATCCACTGTGTAAAACATATGCTGGAATAGTTGGCGGTTCATTCCGCTGTGGCGACCCCAGATTAATAAAGCGACTATTCCGAAAAGAAAATGAATGACTGATGACAGTAAGTAATATTTGACTAGACTCTGTTCAAGACACTTCTATACAGCTTAAAGTGACATTTAAAGGCTTAACTAGGTTAATTAGGGTAACTAGGCAGGTTAGGGTAATTAGGCAAGCTATTGTATAATGATGGTTTGTTCTGGAGACTATTGAAAACAAATATAGCTTAAAGTGGCTAATAATATTGACCTTAAAATGTTCTGCTTTTATTCTTGCCGAAATAAAAAAAATAAGACTTTCTCTAGAAGATAAAATATTATCAGACATACTGTGAACATTTCCTTGCTCTGTTAAACATCATTTGGGAAATATAAAAAAAAAAAAAAAAAAAAAATTCAAAGGGGGCGAATAATTCTGACTTAACTGTATATGGTGATGTGAGGTTTGTGACTGGTGTGTGAGTGTGTGCTTGTGATCTTGTTTTTAATTGGCTGCTTTGTGTAAGTTGACCCCACAGACCGTCAGCAGCCGCCGCTACCCAGATTCCCTCACAGCGGATACGTGCGCTCGCCATCATGGACCCGCGGTGGAAAAGCAGAGCAGCAGACGAGGGACCGAAAACACCACAGCGACTCAGAAAACACTGAGCCCATGCTGAAGATAGAGCGCTCGCAATCCCAGCAGCCCTGAGAACGACACAGCAGAGGCTTATGGGTAACAAACACAGCCCTTGTGCAGAGATTAGAGGATCCTCTTCAAAAATATGAACCTTCGGGATCCACACACACACACACACACACACACATGATATCCCACATGAAGATGATGCAATCCCTTTATTTAATATGGGCCGAAAGTGCACTCTTTCTTAAGATGATGGATTTTGGGACACGGTGACGTTCCAAATGGGATATATCACCCTCTGAAGGGCACTTTGGAGGAAATAAATAAATAAATGGCCGCCATATTGAAGTGATGTTCCAAAACGAAGAGCTCAATACTGACCACTTTGAAGGGCCCTTTGGGAATTAAGGACTTTTTAGGATAAATACAGCTGATGACCACTTCAGGCTGTGATGTTTTAAGCAAGAAAGCTGTATGGTGTCCCACAGTGCACTTAATTCAGGTCCCTATGCTCTAACCCCTCAGAGGGACCCTCAGTATGGATTATGGCGTAGGGATGAGCCCTTCCCAATGGAACCCAGTGTGAGGCTGCATTCCAGTCCAATTTATTCACTCTGTCTCGTTCCCTCGAATGTATGTCATTGATTATCACTCTAGTGTCCACTACTGGTGGAGCATCTGAATGGGTTTAAATGAAACACCCTAAACCCAAGAGCCCTTGGGAACTACGACTGCATTGCAGACCTATTGTGTATCACTCGCTAACTTCCCTCCGTCTCGTTTCTTTAGATGTATGCCACTGATTATGTTACGCAAGTGTCCACTATTGGTGAAGCATCTGAATGGGTTTAAATGGAGAGCCCTGAACCCTTGAGCACTAGGGAACTACACTGTTGTGCCACCACAATTGCATTGCATTCTGGGACATATAGGTGGTGGAGTGGACATATGAAGCCGACTCGCCTTCTTGGTCAAAATCGAGGGATCAAGTCCATGTAAACTTCCCTCGTTCACTTAAAGTGGATCACACTTTAAAATGGTAGCAGGGATTTCCCAAGGGAACAAGTAAAGGGAAGTTCGCAAGTGTGTTTCTAAAAGTGGACTGGAACGCAGCCTAGGCTGACACAGCGACGTTTCAAGTGGGATATATCGATGAACATGTCAGGCTATGATGTTTGGTGTCACACAGTGCACTTAATTCAGGTCTCTATGCTCTAACCTAGGTAGGGATTATGGCACAGGGATGAGCCCTTCCCAATGGAGCCCAGTTTGAGGCTGCATTCTAGTCCATATTATTCACTCCATCTCGTTCCCTCGAATGTACATCATTGATTGCATTAGGCAAGTCTTCACTATTGGTGAAGCGTCTCAATTGGTTTAAATGGAACGCTCTAAACCCTTGAACACTTGGGAACTACGACTGCATTCCAGTCAATTTTTTATTCCCTTCCCACACTAACTTCGCTCCGTCTCGTTCCCTCGAATGTACATCGATTATCAAACTAGTGTCCACTACTGGTGGAGCATCTGAATGGGTTTCAGTGGACCGCCCTATACCCTTGAACCCTTGCATTCCATGCCAATTTATTATGCCCTTCATTTGTTAACTTCCCTCCATCTCATTACCTTGAATGCATGTCATTGATTACATTACGCAAGTGTCCACTACTGGGGGAGTGTCTCAATGGGTTTAAATGAAACACCCTAAACCCTTGACAACTACGACTGCATTCCAGTCCATATTTATTCCCCTCAGACGCTAACTTCCCTCCGTCTCGATCCCTTGAATGTACATAATTGATTATCACACTAGGGTCCACTACTGGCGGAGCATCTGAATAGGTTTCAATGTAATGCCCTATACCCTTGAACCCTTGCATTCCATGCCAATTTATTATGCCCTTCATTTGTTAACTTCCCTCCATCTCGTTCCCTTGAATGTATGCCACATTTCTGTCCACTACCTGTGGAACATCTGAATGGGTCTTAATTAAATGCCCTAAACCCTTGAACACTTGGGAACTATGCTGTTCTGTGCTGTGTGATGTCACTGCAACTGAATTGCATTCTGGGACAAATAGGTGCTGGAGTGGACATATGAAGCGGACTTGCTCCCTCTGTCAAAATCAAGGGATCAAGTCCATGTAAACTTCCCTCGTTCTCTTGATGAAGTAGAACACACTTAAAAATGGCAGCAGGGATTCCCCCAAGGGAACAGGTGAAGGGAAGTTCGCAAGTGTGTAAAAATGGACTGGAACGCAGCCTAGGCTGACACAGCGATGTTCTAAATGGAATATATCGCCCTATGAAGGGAACGTTGGAGGAAAAAATAAACAATGGCATACTGAAGTGACGTTCCTTACTGAAGAGCTCAAAACGGACCACTTTGAAGGGCCCTTTGGAATGAAGGATCTTTTAGGAAAAGTGCAGCTGAAGAACATCGTTTAAGCAGGAAAGTTGTTTGGTGTCACACAGTGCACTTAATTCAGATCCCTATGCTCTAACCCCTTCAGAGGGACCCTCAGGGGATGAGCCCTTCCCAATGGAACCCAGTGTGAGGCTGCATTCCAATCCAATGTATTCACTTTGTCTCGTTCCCTCGAATGTATGTCATTGATTATGTTACACAAGTGTTCACTTTTGGCAGAGCGTCTCATTCATTCATTCATTTTCTTGTCGGCTTTGTCCCTTGCGGGGTCGCCACAGCGGAATGAACCGCCAGCTTATCCAGCACGATTTTACGCAGCGGATGCCCTTCCAGCCGCAACCCATCTCTGGGAACTTCCACACACACATTCACACTCATACACTATGGACAATTTAGCTTACCCAATTCACCTGTACTGCATGTCTTTGGACTGTGGGGGAAACCGGAGCACCCGGAGGAAACCCACGCAAACGCAGGGAGAACATGCAAACTCCACACAGAAACGCCAACTGACCCAGCCCAGCCGAGGTTCGAACCTGCGACCCAGCGACGTTGGCAGAGCGTCTCAATTGGTTTAAATGGAACGCCCTAAACCGTTGAACACTTGGGAACTACGACGGCATTCCAGTCCAATTTTGTATTCTCTTCACTCACTAACTTCCCTTCGTCTCATTCCCTCGGATGTACATCGTTGATTTTCACACTAGTGTCCACTATTGGTGGAGCAACACCCTAAACTCTTGAACACTTGGGAACTACACTGTTGTGACGCCCCTGTATTCTGGGATATATAGGTGCTGGAATGGACATATGAACCAGACTCTCACCCTCGGTCAAAACTGAGGTATTAAGGGTATGTAAACTTCCCTTGTTCACTTGATGAAGTGGAACGCACTTGAAAATGGTGGCAGGGATTCCATCAAGGGAACAAGTGAAGGGAAGTTTGCAAGTGTGTTTCTAAAAGTGGAATAATAAGCAGCCTAGGCTGTTGTGACAACACAGTCACATTGCATTATGGGACGTATAAGTGCTGGAGTGGACATATGAAGCCGATTTTGCTCCATTGGTCAACATCGAGGGATCAAGGGTATGAAAACTTCCCTTGTTCACTTGATGAAGTGGAACACACTTGAAAATGGTGTTGGGAATTCCCTCAAGGGAACAAGGGAAGGGAAGTTCATGAGTGTGTGTTAATAAGTGGATTAGAACGCAGCCTGAGTCTTCTCCATGTGCCTGCTGCATTATGGAGGACGTAAGCATGATGTAGCGTTACAAACCAACGCCTCAAACTAAAGAGGATTTCACTGTCATCTGAGGAGCTGTGTAAGGATAAAAGCAATGTCACAAACACTGAGAATACAAGAATCGCCCCCCAAAAAGTGTCCTTTGAGGAGATTCTGCACAGAGATCAGACACTCAAGGCCTAAAACACACTCGTTCTTTGGGTTTTAACGTTTCTAAATCATCTTGTAACACATTCATGTGTGGAATTCTCATTATTGGTGGGTTTTAGCCTAAAACAGTGGTGCTTTTGAGTCAACGCAGCGTCGACCTGGAGGTTTTTAAAGGCACAGTTCACCAAAATTAATAAATAAATCGCTTTTCAAAATATATTTGAGCTTCATGCTTTGCTGCAAAAAAACTTACTTAGAGTTTTTATCTTGTTTCTAGTCCTAAAAACACTTAAATCAAGAAGCATTTTCTAGACAATAACTATTGTGTTGTTTTCAGCAATAATGAATCAAAAGTAATCATTTATTTTCCTTAAAATGAGCAAAATATTCAATTCAATTCATGTTTCTTTCTATAGCGCTTTTTGCAATGTAGATTGTGTCAAAGCAGCTTCTCATAGTTCTAGTAAAGTCCAGTTTCAGAGTTGAAGTTTAGTTCAGGGGGTTAAATTTCACTGCTAAAAGTCTAAACACTGAAGAGCAAATCCACCAAAGCGCAGCAAGCCATTAGTGACAGAGGCGAGGAAAAAAAAAACTTTACCAATTGACGAAGTGAAGGAAAAAAAAAAAACCTCAAGAGAGAGCAGGCTCTGTTGGGCACGACCATCATTCTTCTGGCCAAACTTCCTGGGTGGAGCTGCAGTCTAGGTGCCAGAGGCTGGAGAAGCTGGACGTCCATCGTGGAGAAGCTGCAGGTGTGAGTAGGTCACCGGCGGGTGGTCAGGCTGGTCCACAGGATCAATGCGGGGACTTCAGGAATTAGTTATGCTCTCCATTCCTTCCACAGCATCAGCTCGGGATACGGCCTGGTCCAGGATTATGGATACCTTGGGATCATCTCTTCACAGGTCTTAGATCATCAAGCCAATGGGGGAAGCAGAATAATCTTATTTTGAAAAAAAATATTATTTTACTTACCTCACTGGCAGATTATTTTGATTTGAGCGGTGAGGAAATAATGACAGAATTGTCATTTTGAGGTGAACTGTGCCTTTAAATGTGGGAGTGATTGGAGAATCATGTTATTTTTGCCCAATTTCATATTAATAATCATATTAATAGTCTCTAAAGAGTGCTGCTACATCTGTTATCTGAACAGTTTTTAATAATAATCAGAGAAAGATGTCTGTTTCACGCTTCTCTCCAGAAATAATCAAGCACCTGGAGGTGTGATCTGAAATGTCCATATAAGGAGTTCCCCCACACTTGTGATGTCATCAAGAGCAGCGTATGAAAATAATCCAAAATTATTCCAGTGATTTTATTATTTAAAGCAATACTGTCATACTGCAAATCATTTTAGGTGGTCTCTGATTTGCATTAGAATCCTATTTTTTAACACTGTAAATATTAACTCAGAATACCCCCCCCCCCCCCCCCCCAAAGATATAGTTCACCCTAAAATGTGTCATCATTTACTCATCCTTCACTTATTTCAAACCTCTTTACATTTCTGAAACTAAACTCTCTGCTCTGATGAGACTCAAACTGAACTGTTTGGAGTGAACGCCAGGCGTTACGTTTGGAGAAAAGCAGGCAGCGCTCATCACCAGGCTAATAGCATTCCTACAGTGAAGCATGGTGGTGGCAGCATCATGCTGTGGGGATGTTTTTCAGCAGCAGGAACTGGAAGACTAGTCAGGATAGAGGGAAAGATGAATGCAGCAATGTACAGAGACATCCTGAATGAAGACCTGCTTCAGAGTGCTCTTGACCTCAGACTGGGGCGACGCTTCATCTTCCAGCAGGACAATGACCCAAAGCACACCGCCAAAATATCAATGGAGTGGCTTCACCACAACTCGGTGAATGTCCTTGAGTGGCCCAGCCAGAGCCCAGACCTAAATCCTATTGAAAACGGCTGTACACCGTCGCTTCCCATCCAACCTGACAGAGCTTGAGAGGTTCTCTACATTTCTGGTGAACACAAAAGAAGATAGTTTGAAGAAAGCTGGAAACCTGTAACCATTGATTTCTACAATATTTGTTTTTCCTATAATCTAGAAGTCAATAGTTACAGGTTTCCAGCATTCTTCAAATTATCTTCTTTTGTGTTGAACAGAAGAAAGGTTTATGACCACTTGAGGGTAAGCAAATAATGAGTAATCTTTCATTTTTTTAGGTGAACTGTCCCTTTAAGGTTTATTAACAACAGTTCCCAATCCTGTAGATTATTATTTTAATGTTTACATTTTTTATATTGGAGATGAAAGGAATAATAATAATCAGCAATACTTCACTTTAACTGCTGTGTATCATTAAACATCATTAATAATTTGACATCAACACATGAAAGGCCTCAGTTGTGATCAATCTTCAGTGCACTGGAGGAAAGTGTGTGTCTTAACATGTACCTGATCCATATATAATCCTAAAACGAGAGAGAAAAGCGGTATTATGCAAATGCCTCTTCTAATATTGTCCAGAGCTAAAGACTGTATTCAGTTCTGTACTGTACATCACCAGGGTTAATACAGGGTCCACACACAGGGTCACAACGGAGACCAAATGTACAAAGAACAAATCTAACCGGAATAAATGTGAAACATGTCTGACATCAGCTCGCTTTTCTGCTTTTCTTCTTTCCTCGATCTATCCTGCTGTCTCAGTATGACCGTATAAATCATTCAATAAAGTCAACCATAAGACGGTTTGGTTACACTTTATTTTACGGTGACGAATTGATGTACTCATTTAACCAGTAATATTAATGAACTTTATGCATTGACTATGTGGTTAGGGTTAGAATGTTGGTTTTATGTCATTTCACTCAAAAAATGATTTAGAAAGAGCTGTAACAACACAAGTCTTGAGGTTTTTTTTTGGACAACTTAATTGTTTTATGTTCGATCCACTTAACCTCTTAGAGCCCAAGGTGTTTTTTTAATTGCATTTTTTATTTCTCTTAGCTATTTGGGCTTATTGGAACCTAATTAGAATAAAAATCTAAGTATCATCTTTTGATATGATGTACTCTTAGAGAAAAATGATGTCCATATATGTGGACTCGTGCTCCCAATTTACATAAAACACTTTTTCCCGGATTTTATTTTATGCATATTTAACATAGAATTTTTTTTTTGAACTTGCTTTGACTATCAGAGAGTAAAAACAACATTTTTTTCCCATTTGGACAGTTGCAAAACAGTTGCAGGATGACTGAAACAAAATAAAAAACATTCAAAGTATTTTAAATCACCACTTAAGAGCTCAAATATGCTGTCCACATATGTGGACACTCCGGCCCTAGGAGGATAAAATTATCAAAACTTGAATTCTGTGGAACTCTGCATTTTTTAGTGTATGCATAATTCACTGTATTTACTATAGTAAGTGCATGGATCATGTGTAACTACGTCACCTTAAATGAAAGTGTCACCGATATTTTTATTCAGTGTATACCGTGACATGTAAATAAGTGGGCGTGGCTTATTCACAAAACTAAAGGAATCGCTAATTCAATTCACCTTTATTTGTATAGCGCTTATACAATGTAGATTGTGTCAAAGCAGCTTCACATAGAAGATTATAGTGAATGTAAACAAAGTCAGTTCAGTTTTCAGAGATTAAGTTCAGTTCAGTTTAGCTCAGTTCAGTGTGGGTTAATAATCAGTACTGAGAGTCCAAACACTGAAGAGCAAATCCATCGATGCGCAGCTCTACAGATCCCGAACCATGCAAGCCAGTGGCAACAGCGGCGAGGAAAAAACTTCACCAATTGGGGAAAGTGAAGATTTAAAAAACCTGGAGAGAAACCAGGCTCAGTTGGGCACGACCATTTCCCCTATGGCCAAACGTCTTGTGCAGAGCTGCAGTCTAGGCGAACTGGAGAGCTAATCGTAAAATCAGGTCATCAATCTGAGCGTTTACTTTCATTTAGATCAACTGTTGTGGACTTTCAAGAGTGAATGTGAGTACAGAGTCATTCTGTACAGTATTTAAGTCACTTGTGTAGTCCTACAGCCTCCCCCAGGTCCTAAATCCCACTCTGATACCACTGATTCACAATTAAAGGTGCAGCATGTAGGATTGACTAGTGGATGAACTAGGTATTGCGCTCCAAATTCAAAATATAGAAGAGGGTGTTTTTATACCCGGAAACTCTGAAAACAAGAACACACAAGCAGGTTGCAAAATTTACGACACAAACAGGAGGGAGCACGCGTGACGATCCAGCCTCACACCCGATTCATGCGGAGCTTCAGCGTCAACAATCGACGGGTTGCGTATCTGAAGTTGGGGCTGATGCAATCGTCATAGCAGTATCAGCCAATGAAATTAGTCCGCAATCAGTTAGTCTGAGCTGGGGTATTTGCATGAAGCTATCTGATTGGCTGACACTTGAAAAGTTGAGAAATTCACTGAATCCGTCACCTGACGAATCCACGATTCAGTTCAGCAACACGACGTCACCCATTCAAAGTAAATGGGAAGCATTGACGCTGACGCCCCGTGTGAATCGGATGTTAAACTGTAAGCTGCACACATGTTTACAATTGTAATATATAATAGAAAGAGAACTAAAATGTACATGCTTTGAATTATTCAAGCAAAATAAACAAATAAATGTCAAATTGGGCCTAAGACTGAACCCTGAGGCACTCCACAGGTTTGGTTATTACTTTAAAGGTTTCGATAAATAAACCTTACTTAAACAAGTCTAAAATAACACTTCATGATAAACGTTTTTGTTGATTTTCCAGAATATCTACAAATTTAAGTAGCTATATCATGAAATATATCGCTACCATGAAATACAACTTAGGTCAAACCATCCAGCCTTCCTCTGTAGCAGGTCTTGTGACACAACGAGCTGTCGATTAGCTCTTAATAAAAGCAGCGTGAAGTGATTTACTCAGACGTGACAGCACTGAAGATGCAGAAATCCACACGTGATGCGCAGATGAAGACGTTCACCAAACAAACAGCACTATTGTCTGCGCAGAAGGGATATCCACAAGCATAAACTGAGCTTTCATACACAGATCTGAAGCTCAGTGCATTATTATCATCATATATTCAACATGAGTTATTCTGGATGCTGAATCTCACTCATCTAAAACTGGAGTCCCTGATGAAGTGCACTTGGAAGGGGACGTGTGATAAATCATCTGCCATGCCCTACTTCTGCTGTAGACTGAGTGGAGCCTACAAATACAGTAAAACAACACTGTTAAAGAGCAGAGCAGATGCTGCGAGTATAAAAACACAATCATAATGACACAACAACGTCCTTATTCCTACTAGAAGTCAAAGGGAAGGAATGGGAATTAGTTAAAAGATCCAACTTTACATTAAGCGGCCTTAACTATTAGGTACTTACATTAAAAAATTAGTGCAATGTACTTATTTTGTATATATTGTTTTGAACAGCACTCACTAAACAGGTCTGGTTTAATGATATGAGTAGGGTTTAAGGGAAGTCATTTTAAAGGTAATAACAGAAACTCATTCATTCATTTTATTTTTAGCATAGTCCCTTTATTAATCAGGGGTCGCCACAGTGGAATGAACCGCCAACTATTCCAGCATATGTTTTACACAGCGGATGCCATTCCAGCTGCAACCCATGACTGGGAAACACCCACACACACACACACTAATTCAGTTGATCAGTTCCCCTATAGCGCATGTGTTTGGACTGTGGGGGAAACCGGAGCACCGGAGGAAACCCACGCCAGCACGGGGAGAACATGCAAACTCCACACAGAAATTAATTACTGATAATTATTAAAACATTTATGATAATTAATATACATTATTCAGCATAATGTAAAACATGTGCATAATCAGTGCACTGTACCGAATGACTGATTTAAATGAATGTGCATATTAATTAGGCCACTTAAAAAATTAAACAAAAGAAAACAAACTATGAAAAAACTCCTTTAATTAAATTAAATAATCACAATTTCTGTTTCAAAACATTTTCTCCTTAAAGCACACAACTGGAAATTGTACAAATATACAGTGTCCTCCGCTTATAATAAAGGGATAGTTCACGCAAAAATGGAAATGTACTCACCCTTGTGTGGTCATAAACTATCATGAGTCTCTTTTTATCTGTTGAAGACTAAAGAAGATGTTTTGAAGAATGCTAGATATTGGTAACCAAAGAAGTCATGGGTTTCAGGTCTCCAGCATTCTTCAAAATATCTTGTTAGTGTTTAACAGAAGAAAGAAACTCATAAAGGTTTGTGTGAGGTGAAGGCCGAGTAAATGACCATATTCAGTTTTGGGTGAACTGTCGCTTTAAGAGTAAATAAAAAGTATTCAACAGCAGAAATCAAAGGATAAAAAATGACTAATAAGATCCTGCATAAAGAGTTCACGGTGTTGAGCGTTAAGAGTTCATCTGGCATGAAATATGCCAATATATAACGCACATACAGTATTAAGGCATTTCAAACTCAATAAAAGTCCCCTGTTTGAATGAACAAGGGAAATGAAATGCAAATATCAACAAAATGTCCACTCCTCCTTTTATCTAGACTCCACCTCTTTTATGAAGACTGCTCTTCAATTATGTAGACTCCTCCTCTTTTACCTAGACTCCACCTCTTTTATGAAGACTGCTCTTCAATTATGTAGACTCCTCCTCTTTTACCTAGACTCCACCTCTTTTATGAAGACTGCTCTTCAATTATGTAGACTCCTCCTCTTTTACCTAGACTCCACCTCTTTTATGAAGACTCCTCCTCTTATATATAAACTCCACCTCTATTATCCTCTTTTAGGAAGACTTTCCCTCTTTTATATGGACTTCTCTTTTACAAAGACTCCTCCTCAATGAAGACTCCTCTGTTATGAATCCTTCTCCTATCTTATGAAGACTCCTCCTCATTTCTATAAAGACTCCACCTCTTTTTATGAAGACCTCTCATCTTTTATAAAGACTCCGCCCATTTTTAATAAAGAATCCTCCTCTATTATGTAGACGAGGCGGAGTCTACATAAAAGAGGAATCTTCATAATAGATGTAAAGACTCCTTTTTTATGTAGACTCCTCCTATTTTATGAAGACGACTCCCCTTTTACAAAGACTCCTCCTCATATGTAGACTCCTCTTTTACAAACACTCCTGTTTTACAAAGACTCCTCCTCTATTCTGAAAACTCCTCCTCTATTATGAAGACTCCTCTTTTATCTAGACTCCTCCTCTTCAATGAAGACTCCTGCTTTTATGAAGACTCCTCCCAATTTTTTATAAAGACTCCACCTCTTTTTATGAAGACTCCGCCTATTTTTTTTCTATGAACACTCCTCCTCTATTATGAAGACTGGTCCTCCTCCCATATTATGAAGACCCCTCCTCTATAATAAGACTCCCCCTCTTAAATGAAGACTCCTCCTCATATGTAGACTCCTCCTATTTTTATGAAGACTTCACCTCCTCTAATAAAGACTCCTCTATTATGTGGACTCCTCTTATGAAGACTCCACCTCCTGTACGTAGACTCCTCCTCTATTATGCAGACTCCTCCTCTTTAAGGCGGTCTCCATCTCTGAGGAGGTGTTTGTTTAAGCTGCTCTTTGCTCCTGTGAGTCTGTAGGTTCCTCGGGTTCCCCTCGGCGCTCCTGGTTCCAGTCCTTCAGGCCCTCGGGCAGGCTGGTGTCCTCCTCGAAGCTGCCCGTTCCCTCCACAAACTCCTCATAGGTGGATTTCTCCTCGAAGGGCCGCGCTCCCAGCAGCTCCAGCATATCAGCTTTGTCTAGAACCTCTTTCTCCAGCAAACGCTTTCCCACCTGCCACAAACACACAGTGTGGATATTTACATCCATTTTAAATCAGACATCAATAATCTTTCCATGAACTCATCTTTAAATGTCCTTTTTGAATATCTTCCAAGTGATGTGATTTATTTACTTCATTGGCTGATTATTTAGCTGTTTGAAGGAAAAACTCACTTAAATTGGACTCAATTCAGCATAAAAGGCTTCTATCGCCCCCTGTTGGTTTGGCGTGCGCATCACAGTGTATTTAGTGTTTTCACGCAGACTGGGATATTCTTTGTTTTTTATTTTTGCGCTCCTCACCATGTCCACCTGCTCCCGCTTCTCGGTGACGAGCTCCAGTGTCCTCTTATAGGCCCGGTCCACCAGATCCCGCACCTCCTCATCGATGAGCTCCGCCGTGGCCTCGCTGTAGGGCTTCTCCAGGACCGTCTCGCCCTGACGGGGAAGATCGAAGGACACCTGACCCACCCGCTCGCTCATGCCAAACTGCACAATCTACAGCACAAACAACACAGGATTAATAAAGGCAACGTTCTGACTGGCACATACTCACTACAGTACAAGCTTATTTCAACTTTTGGCCCCACTTTATATTAAGTAGCCTTACATAGATATAAATTCAGATCTCCACAAAGTAATTGATTCATGTCATCATTAAATCAAAAATGAGATGAGGGCGGGATCAACCTGTCACTCATATGAGATCCACCAATAGCAAACCACAACAAGCACATACATCTTCTAAGTAACAATCAAACCCGTCTACATTTGTTTATCACCCGAGATCACAATAGAGAACACTAGCGCAACATGCAATAATAAATGATTCATACATTCTCCATTCATTTCAGCTTTACTCCAAACTCTACCTGTAAGTGTGTGTGGATAAAAGCTTCTGCTAAATCATAAAACACCAGAAAAATCAATGCACAGTGTTCCCATAGGCCAGTGCTTCTCAATCCTGGTCCTCACGCCCCACAGATCTGCATATTTTGTATATACATCTTATTTAAAACAGCTGATGTAGATGACCAGCTTGTTAGAAGAGCTCTATGCATGAAGAGTGTTCTGACTGACACGTCCCCTATGCAGTGTGCATTCCTCCCTAGTCCCTTCTCCTTCATTGAACTCTACCAGAGCACAACAAACCTTTACATTAGCTCATGAATTTACACAACAGCACTGCCTACAGTCTTACAAGAGAAGCGTGACATAATATACCTCTGTAAATAACATAAATTCACATATATATGTGTAAAACAATAAAACAAACTGAAATCATGGCGTGTGGAGTTCACTTTGAGGGCACTTGTTGTTAAATTAGAACAAATGTCTGACTGTTTGGTGCTATTTAGTGTCTGAATAATGCTCAGGTTAGTGTATACTCCATTAGCTGTTTTCATTGCTTTGCGTTTTTGACTGTTTGGCGCCATCTTGTGTCTGAATAATACACAGCTGTTTTTGTTTCTGTCAGCTTTGTGTTTAATTATTAGGTTATTACAGCTCAGAACAATCTTTTGTGTCTAACTTTAAAATTTTGTGGCAAATAGCCTTGTTATAAGCAGGATGAAGTACATCAAAATGGTTGTTTTCTCAGAATAAACCCGTCAGTCTTAGAGTTCTCATTTCCTACGGTTCTGTTTTATAAGAAATGTGCAGCGCGGTGGAGACCAGGATTGAGATACACTGCCATAGATTGAGTTTTTGGGCCCGGATGTGTGCACCTGAGCGTATGCCGACTGCGTGACCTTCTTCAGGTCGTCATGAGCTCCAGTGGTGATCCTGTTGAAGAACACGTGCTCGGCCACTCGTCCTCCTAACATCATACACATGCGGTCAAACAGCTGCTCGCGTGTGTATAAATACTGCTCTTTGGGCAGATACTGTGCATAGCCTAGTCCCTTCCCTCGAGGAATAATAGACACCTGCAAAACACAACGGACAGCAACAGGTGAATGAATCTGAGAAATATCCTTATTACACAGCTGTCTGGAATACTTGACTCTGATTGGTCAGTCATAACATTCCAACATATGTTATTTTCCAATACCCACTGAGTAAACCAATAACACTCATTCAGTCATTAATTGAGCGTGTGTTTATTTGTCACTCCGCTGCTCTTGAATTAGTGAATTTAGTGTTATTTTAATAATATTAATAGTCATATTTTATAATGAAGTTTCCTCAGTTTATGTTAGTGTGTTTACTAACATGAATTCTACAGCATCCAGTATTCATATCAAGTTTATTTGTATAGCGCTTTATACAGTAATTATTGTTCCAAAGCAGCTTTACAAAATGATTAATCATATTTCATTAATTGTTATTAATCAGTTCATCATTTCCTAATGCATTATTAAAATCCAGAGTTGTTAAGTAAGGTATAAAGTACATCCAGACGGTTGTTATCGCAGAATAAAGCCAGACAGGCTTATTGGCAGCCCAACGATGCAAAGCGGTTGTTATCTCAGAATAACATATCTTGAAATGACACAACTGACCAATCAGAATCAAGTATTCCAGACAGCAATGTTAAACCATTAACTTGACAAGACAATGAACTAAAAATAAACAACTTTAATTAACATTAAAGGTGCAGTATGTAAGTTTGACACCCAGTGGTTGAACTAGGTATTGCACTCCTGGATCATAATAAAAGTACGCTATATGCCAGATTGTGTACAGGAGCGAGTGATTTAAACTGTGTTCTAAATAAAAGCAACGACACGTGATAAAGGGAATATTTTCCATATTAAAAGGAGTTTTTGTCCTAACCAACACCTCGAATTGATATATTAGAAATGGCTTCTATTTCTCACAGCTGAACAACAGAAACCTATGACAGCTAGATCACCTCAGGTAAGCCTTGTGTGCTTTATTCTGTGCTAAATGCTAACAATGCTAGTTTGAACGCATTTTACATGGCATTTGTTGCCATATACTGAAAGCAGAAAGTTCACCTCAGATCTTGAAAATACAATAAACCGTCTGAAATTGAACTTTAGAACTAAACACATATGAGTGATTCAGCATCTACATTGATGTTAAAGTGGGTTAACATGTATTAAATAGATTCTAAACCTTACCGTTTGGTGAGCGAGTGCATATTCTGTGCTTCTGAAAGGCTGTATTTACATTTTTGCCGTGTTTCGTCTGGTGCAAACAGCCAAATAGCTGGTCACTGCCTCTCTCGTCACAGCGTGTTGTTAGGACACGCGGTTACAATGTAACCTGCTCACCTAATGTTTACGTTCGTAATATTTATGTAATTTGCTAATTAATAACCTCATGTGGAACTGCATCTGTCTCCCATACTGTTCTTTTTGGTCACGGACGCATGCTTTCAGAGTCTTTCTGAAGGAATGAATGAAATACGCTGTTTTCCAACAAGGCAACCCGGAGTGCTGACATATAATTGGCTAAACTGGCATCGTGTATATGAAATTTATCTAAACAAAGACAGCGTTCCGGCACGGAAAACCCATTTTCAAAGCAGAATATCTGACTTCAGCATTGTTTTTCAGTTAAACAAGTATGTTCACTTGGGATGTTTCCTAAATATCTGCACACATATTATGGTATTTTTATGCTTTAGAAGAGTCAAAACTTACATACAGCACCTTTAACCAAGATGAGTCAATACTGCAATAAATATATTGTTCATGTTAGTAAATAAAGGCATTAACTATAATAATAGAACCTTATTGTAAAGTGTTTCAATAATTATAATTACATAATAATCATAAACGATTGCCTCAATTTAAACAGAGCTATAAATCTAGACTGTTGTGATGTGATTCTAGTAGTCATTAGTATTCCTAGTCACTTTTTTGTCTGCATTTGTCAAGCTTGGGGTTGGGTGTGCACTTTGCACACGCTTAAAATCACATTTTAGTGGTGAAAGAGCTTTAAAAACATCCTCACCTTCAGTAATGGGTCAGCGTGTTGCAGAAACCAGCCCACAACAGCATGTCCTGCTTCATGATAGGCTACCGTCTTTTTCTCAGTGGGCTGTAATACCTGAGTCTTCTTCTCCAGACCTGACGAAGACGACACAACATAACGAATACATTTGTGTTTGATTTGCAACTTAGGATGCATTAATTAAAGATGCATATGTCAGCATACAGCACCACTAAAACAGAGTTTCAGTTTCCCTTGCATTATAAAGCATGTATGTGAGAAAAACATGGGACCCAGGACTGAACCCTGTGGTGCACCATAGTAATTTACACACCATAACAGCACTTAGAGTGACAAGTTGAAGACAGATCCTTCCAATAAACTTCCATCTCACCATAATCTGGCTTTATGTACATGTTTGTGAGATACTGAGTACTTTGTTTTACCTCCGATGACTCTGTCGATGGCCTGCTCGAAGTGTTTAACAGTGACCGACTCATTCAGATATCGTGCAGCAATGAGAGCCGCTTCATTACAGACATTCGCAATATCAGCACCTGGAAGAGAGCAAGGGTAATCTCTTTATACAGCCAAATTATGGAAACAATTATCATGCCATCATACTCTCAAACCTAAACTCCAAATATATAATTAGCACACAGCATGTAATTTTCCTCTCGCTCACCGGTGAAGCCCGGTGTAGCAGCTGCCATTTTTCTGGCTATGGCGTCTCGGTCCACACTGGGGTCCAGTTTGAGGGGCCGCAGATGCACTTTGAAAATGGAGGCTCGGCCCTTAATATCAGGAGGTCCTGAAAAGACGAAAAACACAAATCTTAGATGCTTAAGTGCTTCAAGTCCACTGTGCATAAATATTAACAGTGGCCAATACGGTTGTTTTGTTTGTTTGATATAAAACCATGATGAAAGTACTAAAATTATATATTTAAAACTGAACAATTAAATGCATTATTGGTGAGGGAAGAGTTGTGTTTTTAATTTGCACAATATTAAATTTAAGTGGATTTGATGGAATATAAATACAAAAAAGAAAATTAGCCTGTAAAATAAACAGATTTACACTTTAGATAGCAACTTCTTGTTTCTATGATCCTTAAATATTATATATATATTAAAAATTAAATATTATATAAGTTAAAAATGAGTATGAATAAAATTAGTTAAATATTTTAAAATGAGTTTAAAGCATGAATAAAGATATATATATATATATATATATATATATATATATATATATATATATATATATATATATATATATATATATATATATATGTTCATTCATTCGCTTGTTTTCTTTTCAGCTTAGTCCCTTTATTAATCTGGGGTCGCCACAGTGGAATGAACCGCCAACTTCTCCAGCATATGTTTTACACAGCGGATGCCCTTCCAGCTGCAACCCAGTACTGGGAAACATAAATACACTCTCATTCACTACGGACAATTTAGCCAACCCAATTCATCTACACTACATGTGTTTGGACTGTGGGGGAAACCGGAGCACCCGGAGGAAACCCACACCAACATGGGGAGAACATGCAAACTCCACACAGAAATGCCAACTGACCCAGCTGGGGCTCTAACCAGCGACCTTATTAGTGTGAGGGGCTACCCACTGCACCACCGTGCTGCCCATATATATATATAGTCCATAGTTCAGTAATATCACTTTTATGGCAAACAATAAGTCCTTTTCCTGGTCTGTAAAGTGAAATATCTCAACATAAATTGGAAATGGAAATTTCAGACTGCACTTAGATGTTTTTGCATCTGAACTCTTCATATATATATATATACACATGTTTATTTATTTATTATTATTTTATTTAGTTAGTTTCAAGGTTAGGTTAAAAAACACTGGGAATTGCAAATCCTCATGGATTCGCTAAAGCTTCTGACTTGAAAATAAAATCTTTAGTTATTCAAAGACTTGTTTAAAATGCATAAATACAAGTTAAAGCTGAATGTTAATGGTTTAAAAATGTCATTACATTCATTAATGATAGATTAGACAGAAATGGTAAACAAAAACAGCACAATAATTAAGGCAGTGGCAAAATAAAAGTGGCAAAATAAAAGTCCAACACTTATTAGCCATATAGAAAAGTGCACAACGCTGTATAAATGGCAAATTCTGACCATGCCGATATATCAGTCGACTGCTAATGGCTCTTAATATCAAGAAATGAACAATTTTACAAGATTTGAATGCATTTCCACTGCAAAACACAATTGAAGCAAATAAAGTCATTAAAAAAGCGGTCGCAAAATCAGTTGTTAGACTGCAAGTACAAAAAAAAGTCCCTGCAAAATCTTGGAGGAGCTGTAATATTTAGTGTAGTGGGTAAAACTCTTACCCAGGTAAATCTGCCTGTCGAACCTGCCAGGCCTCATCAGTGCGGGATCCAACACATCGGGTCTGTTCGTTCCAGCCAGAACCACTACATTAGTGCTCGAGTTGAAACCTGTCCACACATGATACTTAATTATATATGTTTAGAATCAGACTTGATGAAGAAGCACTTTGATTGACATTCTCCCTGTCATCAGAGGGGGAAAGCCCCGCCCACTAGTGCCCATCATCTCTCCATCTCATTAGCATAATCAGCAGCCCTGAGTGAGAAGCAGCCGTCTGTCCATTAGCCATTAGAGTGTTTGAGCTGCTGAAGATAATGTCAGCATAGACTAAGAGGATTATAGATGTGGACTTTTAGATGAACAGCGACATAGACTGACAGAAGCATGAAGCACACACTCACACTGACAACACACACACTGCTGTTTTACATCTGTCGCTATGCTGACGCACAGGCGTCTGTAGCTCCGCCCTCTTTTCAAAAGAGCTCAATCTCATTTAAATTTGAAGCGACAGTCACCTAATTTGATCAAAGCCTGAAAGGGTCAGTCTCAGAGAGTTAGAAAACATTATCTGTGTGCTGTTCTCAGCTCAAACTCACACACACACTGTAGACACACATCAGAGACTTATTTTACATCTAGTAAAAATGAGCAGAATAGGCCACTTTAAATGCATAAAATTGTTAAAATGTTAATGTTAAAAAGGATCTGAGCAGCGGTAAATGAAGTCTGACCGTCCATCTCCACCAGCAGCTGGTTGAGCGTGTTCTCCTGTTCACTGTTTCCACCGAAGTTTCCTCCTCCTCTCTTCTTGCCCACGGCGTCAATCTCATCGATGAAGAGGATACAGGGCGCGTTCTTCCTCGCCAGCGCAAACATGTCTCTAACCTGCAGGAAAACACACCAGCGGGTTAAATACAGAGCTGGGAATTTACTTCAAATCACATAAAACACTGTTAAAAACTGAATCAATTTCTGGTAAATCTAGGGCAACATTTCAATCAGGGGTCCTATTCAAAGCCTAAAGTCAAATTTCCTGACTTTCTATAACAAAAAATCTACATTATTTATTATATTTGGTCACACTTTATTTTAATGTACAATTCACGCCATTAACAAGCCATTGACTATGACTTTTAGCTCAATAAACTACTAATTAGCTGCTTATTAATAGTTATTAAGGTAGTGGTTGGGTTTAGGTATTGATTAGGGATGTAGAATAAGATCATACTTTATAAGAGCTAATAAACAGTTCATGTCTTAATGATAGCCAGGTGAGAGACCAGTAGTAAATGCTGTGAACTGTGAACTAAAGTGTTAAGATAATATCTTAAAATATATACAAAATCTGTTGCATCGATTGCTAAAAGTGTGCATTTCATCATGATTTTTCTGATGCTGTTGTTCACAGTTTTGTTGATCATTTAGTTATTAATCAAATGTAATGTAGAATGTCTTACATGGATAAGAGGTAAACACTTTCACTCTGTGTTTCTCTTCGTATAAATGAATGTTTCTTGAGGTGCAATAAGTAAAATAGAATTAAAGTGTAAATCTGTGTATTTTCCACAGCAAAACAACACAAGAAATGCCAGAAATAGACACAAATTTTAAGAAAGATCATCGCAACAAGTCATTTTAGGCTGCATGAATTAGACATTTTCCCATTGGTGGGTTGCACCTGGAAGGGCATCTGCTGTGTAAAACATATGCTGGAATAGTTGGCGGTTCATTCCACTGTGGTGACCCCAGAATAATAAAGGGACTAAGCCAAAAAGAAAATGAAATATATTTATCTGTTTAGATAAATAGGAAGTAAAAATGACAAACAGAAATCCCTGATATACCAAATATACCAAAATATATAAAATCCCCAGATGTTCAATGTGTGGAATAGAGCTTCAAAAATAACAATATCTGTTATAGTAATAATAATAATAATAATGATAATGATAATAATAATAATAATAATGATAATAATAATAATAATAATAATGATAATAATAATAATAATAATAATGATAATAATGATAATAATAATAATAATAATAAAAATAATAATAAAAATAATAATAATAACAACAATAATAATATTAATATTAATGATAATAATGATAATAATAATAATAATGATAATAATAATAATGATAATAATGATAATAATAATAATAATAAAAATAATAAAAATAATAATAATAACAACAACAATAATATTAATAATAATGATAATAATAATGATAATAATGATAATAATAATAATAAAAAAAATAATAAAAATAATAATAATAACAACAATAATAATATTAATAATAATGATAATGATAATAATGATAATGATAATAATAATGATAATGATAATAATAATAATAATGATAATAATAAAAATAATAATAATAATAATAATAATAATAATAATAATAACAACAACAATATTATTAATAATAATCATAATGATAATAATAATAATCATAATGATACTAATAATCACAATAATAATGATGATGATAACAATAATAATAAATGATAATCATAATGATAACAATGATACAAATAATCATAATAATAATAAATCAATGATAATAATAACAACAATAATATTAATCATAATCATAATGATACTAATAATCATAATAATAATAATAATAATGATGATGATAATAATAATAATAAATGATAATCATATTGATAACAATGATACTAATAATCATAATAATAATAAATCAAAGATAATAATAATAACAACAATTATATTATTAATAATAATAATAATAATGATAATAATGATAATAATAATAATAATAATAATAATAATAATGATAATTATACTATCATAATAATAATAATAATGATAATGATAATAATAATAATAATGATAACAATGATAATAATAATAATAATAATAATGATAATGATAATAATAATAATAATGATAACAATGATAATAATAATAATAATAATGATAACAATGATAATAATAATAATAATAATAATAATGATACTATCATAATAATAATAATATTGATGATGATAATAATAACAATAATATTAATAATAATCATAATGATAATAATAATAAAAATAATAATAGTAATAATAATCATAATGATACTATTAATAATAATAATAATAATAATAATGATGATAATAATAATAATAATAACAACAATTATATTATTATTAATAATAATAATCCTAATAATAATAATAATGATAATAATGACTGTTGCATAATAAAAATGATCCCTTCTGCAAGCTGAGAAACCACTTTAGGTCTTTTCTCCTCCATAGTAACTAACATTAAACAGTAAATAGTCATTATCATCATGCATTTGACAAGTTTTGATTTTCATGTGCATCTTAACATTTCTATTTTATATTTCTATAATGTGCATATAAGTGTGTGTATGGAGAGATGGCTAGTGATTTAATGATATAGATGTGAGTGCTGAGACTGACTCTGGCTGGACCGACTCCCACAAACATCTCCAGGAACTCGGAGCCGTTGACGGTGATGAAGGGAACGTTGGCTTCTCCCGCCGTGGCTTTAGCGAGCAGCGTCTTCCCTGTTCCTGGAGGCCCGGAGAGAACCGCTCCCTGAAAACACACAGGTCAACATTGATCAGCTGGAGAGAAAGAAACATAAGCCTTCTGTGTCCTGAAGTCTGTCACAACACACGCAGATCTCAGATCAGTTCATCCAGACACTTTAATGTGATCCGCTAACGCGTTTGAAGAAGCCTGAGATCAGTTATCAAGATTAAAAGCGTACTCTGGGCTAGTTTATATCAGCAGACGGTGCTGTGATGTGACTGTGCTCAGACCTTAGGGATCTTGGCTCCCAGGTCCTGGTACTGCTGCGGGTTCTTCAGGAAGTTGACGAACTCCATGATCTCCACTTTGGCTTCTTCACATCCCGCCACATCTTTAAACTTCACCTCGATACTGTCCTTCATCATCTTGGCGGTTGATTCGCTCATGCCGAAGAGCCCGCCCCTCCGCCCGCCCATCCCTCCTCCCATTGGTCCACGCCGCAGAGTGAACAGCAGGAAGCCAATCAGAAGCAGCGTGGGGATGAAGCTCATCAGAAAAGACCTGGAGACACAAAGACATATGGATGAGCTCAGAGTAAACTCATTATTACTTACAGTAGCACACTAATGAATTGTCCAAATAGAATTATTTGTGTTTACATGTGAATAAATATTTGCAGTATATTGACACGCAAAGCAGTTGAATATTGACTGAATATATAATAATAATAGTGTTAGTGCGTCTGACCCGTCGCTCTCGGATGTGTAGACCACTGCTGCTCTGTGTGACGGCTCCAGCCCCAGCTCATAGTGTGCAGCTTCTAGATTCCTCTCGAACGTGTCCACGCTGCCGATGTTGAACCACACATAACTCTGACACAAACACAACGAAGACACCATTATTACAGTCCTGTACTTCCGACATCACAACTCCACTAAAGCCAAAGTTCACCCAAAATGAACATTCTGTCATCGTTTGCTCCAATACTCCTGCCAATACACTGAAGAATGCTGGAGGAACAGCCACTGACCTCTGCACTGCTTTTGTTCCTGCTGTGGGGTCAAAAAGCGCTAGTTTTGATTGGCCATTGCACTAGTTTTTAAGATTGGTCATTAAACTAGTTTGGGCTAATTTTGGGCTAGTTTTGATTAGCCATTGGGCTAATTTGGGGCTAGTTTTGACTGACAATTTGGCTAGTTTTGATTAGCCATTAGGCTAATTTTAGGCTAGTTTTGATGGGCCACTGGGCTAGTTTTAATTTAGTCAATGAGCTAATTTGAGGCTAGTTTTGATTAGCCATTGGGCTAGTTTTGATTAGCCATTGGGCTAATTTGGGGCTAGTTTTGATGAGCCATTGGGCTAGTTTTGATTAGCCATTGGGCTAATTTGGGGCTAGTTTTGATGAGCCATTGGGCTAGTTTTGATTAGCCATTGGGCTAATTTGGGGCTAGTTTTGATGGGTCATTGGGCTAGTTTTGATTAGCCATTGGGCTAATTTGGGGCTAGTTTTGATTAGTCACTGAGCTAATTTGAGGCTAGTTTTGATTAGCCATTGGGCTAATTTGGGCCTAGTTTTGATGGGTCATTGGGCTAGTTTTGATTAGCCATTGGGCTAATTTGGGGCTAGTTTTGATGAGCCATTGGGCTAGTTTTGATTAGCCATTGGGCTAATTTGGGGCTAGTTTTGATGGGTCATTGGGCTAGTTTTGATTAGCCATTGGGCTAATTTGGGGCTAGTTTTGATTAGTCACTGAGCTAATTTGAGGCTAGTTTTGATTAGCCATTGGGCTAATTTGGGGCTAGTTTTGATGGGTCATTGGGCTAGTTTTGATTAGCCATTGGGCTAATTTGGGGCTAGTTCTGATGGGTCATTGGGCTAGATTTGATTAGCCATTGGGCTAATTTGGGGCTAGTTTTGATTAGTCACTGAGCTAATTTGAGGCTAGTTTTGATTAGCCATTGGGCTAATTTGGGGCTAGTATTGATGGGCCATTGGGCTAGTTTTGAATAGCCATTGGGCTAATTTGGGCTAGTTTTGGTGAGCCATTGGGCTAGTTTTGATTAGCCATTGGGCTAATTTGGGCTAGTTTTGATGGGCCATTGGGCTAGTTTTGATTAGCCATTGGGCTAATTTGGGGCTAGTTTTGATGGGTCATTGGGCTAGTTTTGATTAGCCATTGGGCTAATTTGGGGCTAGTTTTGATTAGTCACTGAGCTAATTTGAGGCTAGTTTTGATTAGCCATTGGGCTAATTTGGGGCTAGTATTGATGGGCCATTGGGCTAGTTTTGAATAGCCATTGGGCTAATTTGGGCTAGTTTTGGTGAGCCATTGGGCTAGTTTTGATTAGCCATTGGGCTAATTTGGGCTAGTTTTGATTAGCCATTGGGCTAATTTGGGGCTAGTTTTGATGGGTCATTGGGCTAGTTTTGATTAGCCATTGGGCTAATTTGGGGCTAGTTTTGATGGGTCATTGGGCTAGTTTTGATTACCCATTGGGCTAATTTGGGGCTAGTTTTGATGGGCCATTGGGCTAGTTTTGATTAGCCATTGGGCTAATTTGGGGCTAGTTTTGATGGGTCATTGGGCTAGTTTTGATTAGCCATTTGGCTAATTTGGGGCTAGTTTTGAATAGCCATTGGGCTAATTTGGGGCTAGTTTTGATGAGCCATTGGGCTAATTTGGGGCTAGTTTTGATTAGGCACTGAGCTAATTTGAGGCTAGTTTTGATTAGCCATTGGGCTAATTTGGGGCTAGTTTTGATGGGCCATTGGGCTAGTTTTGAATAGCCATTGGGCTAATTTGGGGCTAGTTTTGATTACTCATTGGGCTAATTTGGGGCTAGTTTTGATGGGTCATTGGGCTAGTTTTGATTAGCCATTGGGCTAATTTGGGGCTAGTTTTGATGGGCCATTGGGCTAGTTTTGATGAGCCATTGGGCTAATTTGGGGCTAGTTTTGATGGGTCATTGGGCTAGTTTGGGGCTAGTTTTGATGGGTCATTGGGCTAGTTTTGATTAGCCATTGGGCTAATTTGGGGCTAGTTTTGATTAGTCACTGAGCTAATTTGAGGCTAGTTTTGAATAGCCATTGGGCTAATTTGGGGCTAGTTTTGATGGGCCATTGGGCTAGTTGATTAGCCATTGGGCTAATTTGGGGCTAGTTTTGATGGGTCATTGGGCTAGTTTTGATTAGCCATTGGGCTAATTTGGGGCTAGTTTTGATTAGTCACTGAGCTAATTTGAGGCTATAATTTGGGGCTAGTTTTGATGGGCCATTGATGGGCCATTGGGCTAGTTTAGATTAGCCATTGGGCTAATTTGGGGCTAGTTTTGATGATCATTCGGCTAATTTAGATTAGCCATTGGGCTAACTTGGGGCTAGTTTTAATGATCATTCGGCTAA
The DNA here is from genome assembly GCA_903798195.1 of Danio kyathit. Lineage (NCBI taxonomy): Eukaryota > Metazoa > Chordata > Actinopteri > Cypriniformes > Danionidae > Danio > Danio kyathit. Next base: position 44,354,754 of record LR812543.1, read on the forward strand.
TTTTGAGCTAGTTTTAAAGAGGCCATTGTGCCATTTTTAAAGAGCAATTGAGGTCATTTTGGGTTCATTTTGATTGGCCATTGGGCTGATTTTGGGCTAGTTTTGATGGGACATTGGGACCGTTTTGGGCTATATTGATTCACCATTGGGTTAATTTTGGTCTAGTTTTGATTGGTCATTTGGGCTAGTTTTGTTGTGGATATGTGGTAACCCTGGCAGTTCTCAGGTCTGCTATGGTAAACCTGAGCTTTACATCCAGAACTCACTCCTTCATTAGCGTCAGCGTCTCGCTCCAGAATCACCCTCACAAACTGCTTATTGACCACCTCGAGCCGCTCCACCTGCACAGAGCACACACACATACACATCAGTCACAGGACACACACACCAGAAACAGCACACACACCCGCACACATACACAGGCAGCAGACACAACTCACACACACACACACACACACACACACACACACACACACACACACACACACACACAGAGCTGATTCACACACCAGGCCTCTGTCCAGATAGCGGTGCACAAAGTCCTTCCAGGTGATCTCCTTCCCCGGGTCTCTGAAGAGCAGATACAGCAGCAGTGCCGCCACACCACTCGCAGCCAGAAGGAGATGCCGGAAATCACGGTCATCCCACGGGAAATCACCCTGAACACACACATCATCATCACAAACATACACACAGAGATCACTCTAAACACACATACAATATACACACACGGCAAACACTAAAGAGACGCATTACTATAAACATGAGCGCTCCTGCAGGCTCACCTGTGCTAATCGAGCAGGCCAGCTCTTCTTCCCGCCTCTCCGTCCTCCTCCTCCTCCTCCAGGGGGCGGAGCATCTGGAGAACACACACACACACACACACACACACACACACACACACACAGACACAGCTGTAGTGACGTTTGTACTGTACAGACTGAATATTCTCTAAACTCAAGCCTCACAGTAAACAATCTGCACAATCCTTCAGTCTGGCTCATTTATCAACTCTTTTACTCACGGAGACCAACAAAATATCTTCACATGCTCAAAATGTACTGGTTTTAGTATACTTGTGGGGACATTTGGTCCCAACAATGTAAGAAATACAAGGTACACACACACACACACACACACACACACACATCTGGATCGTCACCTTTCGGGGCGTCTGTAGAGTAACAGCACTGAGGGAATGTGAAGCGCTTTCCTACAGAGTGAAGCGGAGAAACACCATACAGGCCTGAAAACTGATACACACACACACACACACACCATAAACATGAGCACGAGCATATATGGCTTATTACACACTGCAATAAATGGTGTAAGCAAAATAATCTTCATACTTATTCTGCTTCCCCCATTGGCAGGTTATTTAGCTTGTTTTAAGGAAATATTCACTTAATTTTGACTCAAAACACGACAATATTTTTGCATGTCTAGAAAAAGCTTCTTGATTTAAGAGTTTTTAGATGTTTGGATTAGAAACAAGAGACAAACTCACAAAGACAAAGAGTAAGAAAGGCATTTTAGCAGTGTAACAAACTAAAAACATTTTACTTGTAATAAAACCAAGCATAAAGCCCCTAGTAGCCGTGGTTTAGTGAATTAACAGCAGCAGAGTGCTGTTAGATTTTGCTGTATTTGGCTTAACTGTTCTTGAGTGGCTCGCCAATGTATTTCATGACTCTAATACATAAAATAAGCAAGCTGACCAAAGTTCTTACGTGGAGAAGACTTTATTGAAGACACTGAATAGTGCAGTTCCTCAGCAGTGATGTGAACTCGTCTGTCTTCAAGTAACCCAAAGTACCGCTCTGTGTTTACGAGGCTCAGCAGGAGCCACCATACACATACTTGATCACATAAGAGTTCACTCAATGTACATGCAACTCAACTAAAACGCACATAATCCTTCAGTGGTGTGCCTAAAATCTCAAAGATTTCACATCACAAGAAGTCATCTCTTATCCTGTAACGATATACAGCTGAAGTCAGAATTATTCGCTCCCCTGTTTATTTTTTTCCTCAATTTCTGTTTATCAGAGAGCAGATTTCTCCAACACATTTCTAATCATAATAGTTTTAATAACTCATCTCTAATAACTGATTTATTTTCTCTTTGTCATGATGACAGTAAATAATATTAGACTAGATATTCTTCAAGACACTTCTATACAGCTTAAAGTGACATTTAAAGGCTTCACTAGGTTAATTAGGGTAACTAGGCAGGTTAGGGGAATTAGGCAAGTTATTGTATAATGATGGTTTGTTCTGGAGACTATTGAAAAATATGTATAGCTTAAAGGAGCTAATAATATTGACCTTAAAATGGGTTTAAAAAATTAAAAACTGCTTTTATTCTAGCCGAAATGAAACAAATAAGACTTTCTCCAGAAGAAAAAATATTATCAGACATACTGTGAACATTTCCTTGCTCTGTTAAACATCATTTGGGAAATATTTATAAAAAAAAATAAAAAAATTAATAAATAAAAAGTTGGCGCCAGTGTTGTAGTGGTTAGTGCGTCGACACATACACTCCGGTGTTTACGGCGACCCGAGTTCGATTCCGCCTCGCGGTCCTATGCCGATCCTTCCCCTCTCTCTGCTCCCTATTCTTTCCTGTTAATGCTCTCTACTGCCCTACCAAATAAAGGTGAAAACCCCTAAAAAATAATTATTAAAAAAATATATAAAAAAGTCGGGTTTTGGGTGGCTAACAATCATAATCACAATCATAGCCGGCCCTCCCTATAAGCGAACTAAGCGGCTGCTTAGGGGCCCACCGCCACTAGGTGGACTGTGGGGGAAACCGGAGCACCCGCAGGAAACCCACGCCAACACGGGGAGAACATGCAAACTCCACACTGAAACACCAACTGACCCAGCCGGGACTCGAACCAGAGACCTTCTTGCTGTGAGGCCAGGTGCTAACCACTGAGCCACCCTCACTTTATTCAGCTAAATTAAGTAATTTAAGAAAGAGTTAAAAATAAAGTCTTTAAAATAGAAAACAGGTCATGTGACAAAACAGGCGAATCATCAGACGCCACACACTTCTGCTCACTGTAGACCTGCGCTGTGTGTGTGTGTGGGAAAACATGTATGTGTTCACTGTGTGTGTGTGTGTGTGTGTGTGTGTGTATGAAACATAAATATGTGTGTCTGTATATGTCCAGTGTGTGTTGTGAAACATGTATGTGTGTGTTCAGTGTGTTAAGAATAATGAAAATGTGTGTGTGTGTGTTCAGTGATCATTGTGTTTAAGAGTGTTTGTGTGTTATGAATCATGAATGTGTGTGTGTTCAGCGTAATCAGTGTGTGTAACCGTGTCTGTGTGTTATGACACATGAACCTGTGTAATGTGTGTGTTGTGAAACATAAATGTGTGTCTAACTGAGTGTCTCAATGTTTCTGTGTGTTATGACACATGAGCGTGTGTAACGTTAGTGTGTGTGTGTGTTATGACACATGAGCGTGTGTAACGTTAGTGTGTGTGTGTGTGTGTTATGACACATGAGCGTGTGTAACGTTAGTGTGTGTGTGTGTGTGTGTTATGACACATGAGCGTGTGTAACGTTAGTGTGTGTGTGTGTTATGACACATGAGCGTGTGTAACGTTAGTGTGTGTGTGTGTTATGACACATGAGCGTGTGTAACGTTAGTGTGTGTGTGTGTTATGACACATGAGCGTGTGTAACGTTAGTGTGTGTGTGTGTGTGTGTGTGTGTGTGTGTCTGTGTTATGACACATGAGCGTGTGTAACGTTAGTGTGTGTGTGTGTGTTATGACACATGAGCGTGTGTAACGTTAGTGTGTGTGTGTGTGTGTGTTATGACACATGAGCGTGTGTAACGTTAGTGTGTGTGTGTGTGTGTGTTATGACACATGAGCGTGTGTAACGTTTGTGTGTGTGCTCAATGTCTGTGTAACGTTAGTGTGTGTGTTATGTCACGTGTCTGTCAGTCAGTGTGTGTATAATATGTGTGTGTTGTTCTGACCGGCGGATGAGCGGCGCAGCTCCGGATCCTCGCGGTGTGGAAGCGCAGTACAGCCCGCGCGGCGCCGCGGAGAGAAGCGGACAGCAGAGCCGCCATCAGAGCTCTTCAGGCCGGCAGAAGCGACGGATGAAGCCGCACAGAGTCACTGCTGTAACCGCTGTCTGAATGACACTTCCAGCAGCAGGAGCGAGTGGCAGGCGGCGCGCCTGACACAAACAAACACGCTCGACATGATAAAACACACCTCACGTACAAGGAGAATTGCGCTCATTCACATGCTACACGTGTTTCAGATTTTATAAATATTGTTAGTAATTTATATCAATCGAAAAATATTTACTTTAAGCCAAAAACTTTGAACGGGCAGTATAAGGCGACTTTGGGTCCTTAATCGCAGTGTTGCGTGTTTGTTGCGTCATAAATATTTGATAACGTCTAGAAGGGATACAGCTGCGGATACTCACATCAATACAGCATCATTTTTGTGACTGTACAACAATAATTCATATTTCACATTACTGTGAGGAGCAGGTTTAGGGTGGACGGTAATAATATACAATTAAAATAGAATTGAGTGGGTAATTGAGTAAATAATATGAATAGTACTCTGTATAATTACCGTTTTTACATTTCTGTGAGGGTCCGGATAAATTAAGGGGAAATTTATTAAATATAATAATTCTTGTTAACTCCCGGCCGCAGCTGTATCCCTTCTAGCCACAACCTCATTCTTTTTAAGCGTAAGCTCCACCCCGGGCCCGATTCTCCAGCTCTGATTGGTCGATCCACCGCGTGGAGTCTCTTCAGCACCTCAAGGTGGCGCTCGGCGGCTCTTTAAAGCACATTCTCTATGAGACACGCTCAAAAGCCGAGAAAACAGGACGCGTTTAGCCTCATTACATAAACTGAACGTTCACAAGTGTAACGTTCGAAGAGACAACACGAGATACACCGAGTTCACTTCACAAATCTCTAAACATTACTTAAATAATAGACGATGAATCATAGAATGGCGGTGATTGGTCAGTCCTCGAAATCGCTGAAATATGTAACAGAACTGCAGTCATTCTAACCAATCAGAGCCAACATTGAGGCTAAGCCACGCCCACACAAGAACCGATTTTTTTACTATAGTATAAAAACCAGCTAAATGAGTAATAATTTAGCTTTTATTCCGGTATTTATGTATTGTACTTTATATATTTTTGTGTTTGTTTTCTGAAGAAGTTTAATAAATCTTACAAATAAAGAATTAGCACTTATATTTATCCATTATAAGTGTAATATATATATATTTCTCTGGCAGTTTTCCTAAAATTCAGCATGAAATAAAAAATCGACCTTGTTTTATATAACGTCACTCACTGTCACTTTATTTTGATGTAAAGAACACATTAAACTGCATTTTAGTCACATAATGTGTCAATTTATGAAATCCACAAACATAAATATTCATAAGACAGAACACAAACAGAAGCAATCTGCACAAAGTCAACTTAAAATAGTAATTTAACCCAACTAGAGTAACACAAAGGCCTTTAAAGGCACGACTGCGCAACAACACTAATGCTGCGCCAAAATTTATTATTATTATTATTATTATTCTTCAACAGACAGCCAAATAGATGTATTTTTCTCAAAACTGATGTAATTAATGTGGTAACTGCTCTGTTCACCCCAGAAATGAAAATGTACTCACTATTTACTCACCCTCAAGTGGTTTTAAACCTTTATGAGTTTCTTTCTTCTGTTGAACACTAAAGAAGATATTTTGAAGAATGCTGGAAACCTGTATCCATTGACTTTCATAATAGGAGAAACAAATATAATGAAAGTCTATGGTTATGCAAATATCTTCCTTTGTGTTCAGGTTTTGATCAAGGGAGAGTAAATGATGACAGAATGTTCACTTTCGGGTGAAGCGTGTGTTTAATGTGTGGTTTGTTCAGTCACTGTCGCTGTCGCTCTCTGAGCTGACGTAACATCCGTCTTCTCCGACCTCGGCCAGGAACGAGTGTCCTGATGCAGAGAAACTGAGATGTAATCAGAGCTACTGATGTGCAGCTTCTGCGTGTTCAGACGTGACGATTCATGATTCTTGTAATATAATGAGCACTTTAGAGGTGCATTGCTGCTCACCGTTTACTGTAACACAGGCCTCCTCGATGCGGTCGAACTCATAGCTGACAAACGCACTCTGAAACAGAGAAAGATCCAGATCAGTCATATTAATCACAAGTCTGAACCTAAATAACACATCATAAGGGGTTCTGAAAATCAGCTGACCTTTTGTCCTTTCATTTGTTAGTCTTGTTGGTCTCTACAGCATGTTTACATCCACCGCCCAACCCTCACCACCCCCCAAAAAACAACCTACTTTGCTTCAACTGGTCAGATGACTGTACTCTGATTGGTCATGTGGCCCTACTCTGCTCTGATTGGTCAAATGTGCCAACAAAGCCCCAACTTGTCAGATGACTCTACTCTGATTGGTCAGATGACCCAAAAAGCTCCAATAGGTCAGATGACTCTTCTCTGATTGGTCACATGGCTCTACTCTGCTCTGATTGGTCAGATGGCCCAACTACATCCCAACTGGTCAGATGGCTCTTCTCTGATTGGTCATGTGGCCCTACTTTGCTCTGATTGGTCAGATGGGCTAACTACACCCTAATTGGTCAGATGGCTTTTCTCTGATTGGTCATATGGTCCAGTTTGCTCTCATTGGTCAGATGACCCAAAGACCCCAATCGTTCAGATGGCTCTTCTCTGATTGGTCATGTAGCCCTACTCTGTTCTGATTGGTCAGATAGGCCAACTACGCTCCAATAGGTCAGATGACTCTTCTCTGATTGGTCATGTGACCCTACTCTGTTCTGATTGGTCAGATAGGCCAACTACGCCCCTATAGGTCAGATGACTCTTCTCTGATTGGTCACATGGCTCTACTCTGCTCTGATTGGTCAGATGGCCCAACTACATCCCAACTGGTCAGATGGCTCTGCTCTGATTGGTCATGTGGCCCTACTCTGCTCTGATTGGTCAAATGTGCCAACAAAGCCCCAACTTGTCAGATGACTCTACTCTGATTGGTCAGATGACCCAAAAAGCTCCAATAGGTCAGATGACTCTTCTCTGATTGGTCACATGGCTCTACTCTGCTCTGATTGGTCAGATGGCCCAAGTACATCCCAACTGGTCAGATGGCTCTTCTCTGATTGGTCATGTAGCCCTACTCTGTTCTGATTGGTCAGATAGGCCAACTACGCCTCAATTGGTCAGATGGCTCTTCTCTAATTGGTCATGTGGCCCTACTCTGTTCTGATTGGTCAGATGGGCCAACAATGCCTCAATTAGTCAAGTGGCTCTACTCTGCTCTGACTGGTCAGACGGGCCAACTATGCTCCAATAGGTCAAGTGGCTCTTCTCTGATTGGTCATGTGGCCCTACTCTGTTCTGATTGGTCAGATGGGCAAGCTACAGCCCAATTGGTCAGATGACTCCACTCTGATTTGTCATGTAGCCCTACTCTGTTCTGATTGGTCAGATAGGCCAACTACGCCCCAATTGGTCAGATGGCACTTCTCTAATTGGTCATGTGGCCCTACTCTGTTCTGATTGGTCAGATGGGCCAACAATGCCTCAATTGGTCAAGTGGCTCTACTCTGCTTTGATTGGTCATATGGGCCAACTACACTCCAATAGGTCTAATGGCTCTTCTCTGATTGGTCATGTAGCCCTACTCTGTTCTGATTGGTCAGATGGGCCAACTACACCCCAAATTGTTCAAATGGCTCTTCTCTGATTGGTCATGTGGCCCTACTCTGCTTTGACTGGTCATATGGGCCAACTACATTCCAATAGGTCAAATGGCTCTTCACTGATTGGTCATGTAGCCCTACTCTGCTCTGACTGGTCAGATGGGCCAACTATGCTCCAATAGGTCAAGCGGCTCTTCTCTGATTGGTCATGTGGCCCCAATCTGTTCTGATTGGTCAGATGGGCAAGCTATGGCTCAATTGGTCAGATGACTCCACTCTGATTCGTCATGTGGCCCTACTCTGCTTTGACTGGTCAGATGGGCCAACTACGCTCCAATAGGTCAGATGGCTCTTCTCTGATTGGTCACGTGGCCCTACTCTGCTCTAATTGTTCAAATGGGCCAACAATGCCCCAAGGGGTCAGATGACTCTACTCTGATTGGTCAGGTGTCCCTACTCTGTTCTGATTGGCCAGACAGGCCAACTATGCCTCAATTGGTCAGATGACTCTTCACTGATTGGTCGTGTGGCCCGACTCTGCTCTGATTGGTCAGATGGTCCAGTCTGCTATCACTGCTTTCAGACACAGCTGTAAACAGCAGACCAAATCAATCTGATCTGAATTTCATGAGTTCTTAACTGCAGAAAAGCGGATTCTTTCTTTCTGGGTGACAATAACTCCCTTTACCATTGATTAATGCAGACCTTAGACATTCACAGTCTACACACTACACATAAGCCGGCATTCAGAACAGCAGAACAATGGCATTAAAAATAATAAGATGTCTATAAGGTGCCTTGTGTTTGAGCAGAGTCGTCCAGTCGCGTTTCTCCTTCTTCATCAGCTTCATCACAGGCTCGTTGCACTTCATCTCCCATGAGCACTCCTCAGCAATGATGTCACCGAACAGCTCCAGCTTCGCATAGTAGTGACGATCATTCACATATCCACTGAGAGTAAAACACATCAATAACGTTATATATAAAACACAAAGCACATCATCTGGGAAATTCAAGAACTAATGAAAAGCATAGGTTTTCTTTAAGGACACCTATTATGTCCCTTTATACAAGATGTACTGCCTACTTCTGAGACACTTGCATGCCTACTAAAGAACAGTAACATCTTAAGTATGCTAACCGAAACGACTGATATTAGCAGATATTATCATGACCTGTAGACGACAGCATCGCAGCTGAATTCACATTTCTGCATCACCGGATTGATGAGCTTTATGCAGACGGTGACAGATTCTCCTCTCTGAAACCACTTGATCTGTGGGTGAAAACTGCACAGAAAACACTGGATATAACTCACACATATGGATATAGCGGAATATAGTGATGTTTATAACTCACCTGGTCGGCTGGAATGAGAAAAGTCTTGAATTATGCAAAGCCTGTGATTTATTATTATTGTTATTAAGCGTCTGTATGTGATCGGCATCCACAGCTTCATCACTCTCTATATAACCAATCAAGAGACAAACAAAATGTTACTGAGAGCGAAAATGAAATGAACACGCTATATCTGAATAAAACCCACCGGCATGAACATGTTACTGACTAAGGTTTTTGATCTATGTTGTTGATGTATTTTATTTTATTTTATAATCTTATTATATTATTATAAATACACATGCCTGATTCAGAGCTGGATGGTCTGGTGTGTATCGGAGAGGAGAAACCATTCAGATCAGACCTGAAACGAGAAAAATGGTGTCATTACAAACATCATCATGCCTGCAAATATAAAGTTGAATAAAGTTTGCACTTGAAGCCAAATATTAAATTTCCCAGCCTTTTACTGAATGACTTCTAATTACTTAAATGACTTCTAATGAACAGAAAAACAGGCTGCTATTGTGCGTGTATATAATAACACAGTGTTCCCACTCTCACCAGATTCAAGGACTTTTTAAATATCACTAGTACAGTGGTCGCTCGCTATAACGCGGTTCACCTTTCGCGGCCTCGCACTTTCGCTGATTTTCTTTGTGCAATTTGACATGCCTTTCGTTTTACAGCGCATTGTGTTTTGAATCCTGATTGGCTGTAGACCATTGTCAATCAATCTCCTCTGTGTTTCCTGTACAGTACAGAATGCGTTCAGCTTGCCAAATGAACATAAACCTTCAATTGCTAGCAGTGTGACTTCCAACAAGGACGCAAAAAGGGTTGTAACTGTTTGCAGCAAGACCATGGTAAAGGGGGTCGCAGACTGGATACACCGCCAAGTAGCGCCATGCATTTTAGGATTGTAAACATTCTTTTCTATGCCAACATTATCCACACAAAAGCTTAAAAGCTTTATGAGCCTTTTGCTGACAGCGATGAATGTTTGCGCCTGACAACAGGTTTTGATCTTTGGTTTCATTCTATAATACTGGACTTATTGTTTTTACGAAGGTTTGAACTTTGAGAGGGTTTAAACAAGAGAGAAAAGTGTGAAAATGTTAATGTCTGTCTGAGAAAAGTGTATAAAGTGTGTAGTGAAGGGTTTTACTGCCTTAAAACATCTATAACAATTGTAAAAAAATAAAGCTGACTACTTCACAGATTTTGCCTATTGCAGTTAGTTTTAGAATGTAACTCCCGCAATTAACAAGGGACCACTGTGATTTTAATCACCTTTATAATTCACACCCTCAGCATATGCAACCCCACCGGGATTGAGCTGGGATCGAACATGCGACTCTCCGCATGGGAGTCGGTTGCTCTACCAAGGAGGCTAAAGACCATGGCCATATATATACAGTTGAAGTCAGATTTATTCGCCCCCCTGATTTTTTTTTCTTTTTTAAATATTTCCCAAATGATGTTTAACAGGGCAAGAAAAGTTTCACAGTATGTCTGATAATATTTTTTCTTCTGGAGAAAGTCTTATTTGTTTTATTTCGGCTAGAATAAAAGCAGTTATTAATTTTTTAAAAACCATTTTAGGGACAAAATTATTAGCCCCTTTAAGCTATTTTTTTTCCGATAGTCTACAGAACAAACCATCATTATACAATAACTTGCCTAATTACCCTAACCTGCCTAGTTAACCTGATTAACCTAGTTAAGCCTTTAAATGTCACTTTAAGCTGTATAGAAGTGTCTTGAAGAATATCTAGTCTAATATTATTTACTGTCATCATGACAAAGAGAAAATAAATCAGTTATTAGAGATGAGTTATTAAACTATTATGATTAGAAATGTGTTGAAAAACTCTGCTCTGTCAAACAGAAATTGGGAAAAAAATAAACAGGGGGGCGAATAATTCTGACTTCAACTGTATATATATATATATATATATATATATATATATATATATATATATATATATACATTAAATGTCAGAGTAATGACGGTGTTTTGAATTTAGACTTGTCACGATATCTTTTTTTTGTCGTACAATATATTGCATCAAAAATATATGTATATAATAATATATAAGACCATTTTACGTCACTCATTGTATAATGCTAGAACGACATTATAATATCATCACAATGCAAGTACACTCTTCCAGAGAACACATCATATTTAACTCTTAAGAATATTTAATTTAATTACAGTCATTTTAACAATTTAATAATGAGGCATTGAAATCAGAATGTGAAAACACATATGCTAAACAAATAAATAGTAATCTGCGATATCTGCTGCCAGATCTATTTTCAGTCGTCAGACACCCACATGATAATATACTATAGTAATTTATAGTAAATACTGTAGTGTTTTTAACCATACGGACACTGACAACTCTAATAAAGATAGAGATGTTGAGCAGAAGCTAGAATGGGTTTTTATGTATGGACGATATTTATTGCATCACCAAAAATGACTGAGATCATGTGCATGTGTTGTGTGATAAGGCCATATATTGATTATTGTGACAGGCCTACTGGTATTTAAATGTTTCTGTTGCGTTTTGGTGCAGACAGTTGTGACAAAAAAATATGAAAAATTCCCTGACTTTCAATGTCTGTAATAGACCTTTCAATATTAATTTTCCAGAAACTCCATGACCTGCAGGAGCCCTGGGGCTGCTTCACATGTTTGAATAACCCATAATGAACAAGTCACTAACCCAGAGCTTCTCTCTGACAGCTCTGCATCTTCTCCGCTCTTCATTTCTCCGTTACACACCACTGCAGTGTTATTCTGGATGAACACTGCATTATGGCCGCTTACTAAATCCTTCATCCTGCTGGTCAGAAAGTCTTCGCTGGCCTCCATCCTCTGCTGAGACGACAGTAAAGCGCTCTCAAACCTGTGCATACAACACAAAAAACACTTTATACTTATGCAAACACTTATAAAAGAACCATAAAACTGTATATTATGTAATGGGAATATGTGTTTATAACATACTAAAAGCAGTAATGAAATACATCACGGAATATAATATTGGTATATAATACAATATCGCATACAATGAATTGTACTTCTTTAAGCAAAATTTATTTGATTTTTTTTAATGTTTCACATGCAAGAAAAAATATGAAACTAATAAAGAAATCCCCAGCGCAGACTCATCTGTCACTCTTAACGCTATAAAATATATGCAAATATTCTCAGTTAAAGCTGTAATTGGGCCTTAAAGGTTTTGATTGACAGCTCTTTAAAAGCCTGATGCTGTTTACAACCCGACATCATTCAAATATGTGCACACACACACACACACACACCGCTTTTATCAAGACTAAGCCATTTATACAGGTTTTAACATAATTTATTCATGAATAACATGGGCTATATGCCACTTGGAAGTTGGAACAAAGTAATAAAATAACTCTAATGCTGCGTTCACACCAGACGCGGAAGAAGTGTCAAGCGCAAGTGATTTACATGTTAAGTCAATGCAAACGCGCGAATAGGCATCCTGCGGCGCGATACGCGTGAATGGCGCGGCGCGAATGACGCCAATTGCGCGAATGGCGCGGCGCGAATGACGCGAATTGCGCGATACGCGCGAATTGAGCGTTTGACACGCTTAACGCGCAAATCGCTCGAGTTCAAATATCTGAACTTCTGCGGACATTCGCGCCGCGTTAACCAATCAGGAGCTTGCTCTTGAGGGAGCATGATTGTGACGTAGCCCCAGTTGTTGGTGTCCGGGGGAAATCCTCCAGCCGACACCGACAACAGTTCATCAAACTGGGCTTGGCTCAGTCAGAAGCACCGCTGGAAGCCCCAGTCATCCAGGTTCAGTTTCTGGAGGAGTTTATGAGCTCACAGCGATGGGTGCACCTCTGAAAGTATCTAGTGGACTCAGACACGGCTCCAAACGTATCGACGCTGTTTTACAGCCTTCATAAAGCACATAAACACAGGTATTTTATCAATAAAATCCATGTTAGCCATTTAGCAACGAAGCTACATTCACCGAGCAGACAGAAGCCCTGCCCATGACGCAAATCCGCGTCTGTTCTGAAGTGAATTTGACGCGCGAATGAAGCGGAGTCTGACGCGCGAATGAAGCGAGTAAACTCAAATGTTCACGCGTCTATTTACTCGCGAATAGCGCGATTTTGCCGCGCGTTCCGCGTCTGGTGTGAACGCAGCATAAAGCATTAAAGGAACGCCCCCTGGTGGACATCTGCTGACCGACAACTGACAGCAAATATAAAAGCAGACACTTACAAGCTAAACCTAATGACTAAATCTCTTGAGGAATATCCACAAAATAAAGGTAAACAACTCTGAATTGTGGCTCTGATAGGAACACATGGGTTTTAAATGAATGACAAACAGCAGAATATGGTTCACAAGAGCCCCCAGTTTACAGTGTGTGATCATATCATATTCTGTTGATGTGAGATCCAAATATTCATAGCTTGAAACATGAGAGCTTGAAATATGAGAGGATTGTGCTGCAATTCTATGGAGATCCCAGTGTAGCCGCCATTATGGCTCAATGTTTTTTGCCTGCCAGGTCATGTGACTGAAACCCAGAAGTGCTTTGAAATTGGTGATCTGGATTGGAATCTGTGGCTCCTGGTCAACTATAATCCTGACTCGACACTGCAGATCTCTGAGATGTGATTACAGTAGATGCCTACATTGCGATATCGATGCTCAAACAACATACTGCACATCCCTAATTTTAAATATCGAGCATATAGACTAGCCTGTGGTCTGTGAGCTGCTGATCCAGCATGTTGTGGTTCTGGTCTCTCTGGAAAACCGTCTTCAGCAGATCCACATGTTGAGGATTGCTGACACCAAAGCCCGAGGCCAGGATCTCCGTGTGGACGTTGTACTCGTTGATGAAAGTCTTCAGTCCTGGCACTCGCACCATTCGCACCTGAAGACCACAGACAGAGAACAGAAACCTCACAAAACCAGCAAACCTCGGCCTGTTGGTGGCGCTGTGATGATGAAGACGCACCATGGGGTCGACCCAGACGGTGTTTCCCAAACTCATCACCACACGCGCCTGATGAAGCTTCCCTCGGATCCTCAGACTGATAGCTCTGGTCACCTGAAGACACATACACACACACACACACACACACACTGAATAAGAGGATTCACACACTTCCAGAACATTCAACATTAAGGTATAATATGTGTGATTGACACCTGGTGGTTGAACTAGGTATTGCAGTTCAAATTTAAAACATTGGTCAGCACCAATAGCCTAGTGGTTAGTGCGTCGACACATAGCACCAAAGTGCTCATGGTGACCAGAGTTCGATTCCCGGCTCGAGGTCCTTTACCGACCCTTCTCCTATCTCTGCTCCCCATACTTTCCTGTCTGAAAATCTCCACTGTCCTATCAATAAAGGTGAAAACCCCTAAAAAATCATTATAAAAAAACATTGGTGAGGTGGCCTAGTGGTTAGCACTGTCCCCTCACAGGTCGCTTGTTCGAGTCCTGGCTGGCTCAGTTGGTGTTTCTGTGTGGAGTTTGCATGTTCTCCCCGTGTTGGCGTGGGTTTCCTCCGGGTGCTCCGGTTTCCCCCACAGTCCAAACACATGCGCTATAGAGGAACTGATTAACTAATTGGCCGTAGTGTATGAGTGTGTATGTGAATGAGTGTGTATGGGTGTTTCCCAGTACTGGGTTACAGCTGGAAGAGCATCCGCTGTGTAAAACATATGCTGGAATAGTTGGTGGTTCATTCCGCTGTGGTGACCCCTGATGAATAAAGGGACTAAGCCGAAGTAAAATGAATGACTGAATATATGGTGAGGTGTGTGTGTGTGTGTGTTTAGCTGAAGCGTCGCTCCACACCTTCGGGTTCCAGTCCACCTCTCCGTCCACAGGCTGAACTCTGCACAGGATGATCTCCACCGCCTGGCCGGGCAGATCCTGGAACTGAGCAGGAAGTTGGAGCAGCTGGTGTGACTTCACTTCCTGTGTGCGGCCCTCGTCTATGAAGCAGGCAGTGACGCTGCTGAATAGCTGCTCTCCTTTCTCCGGCACCTCCAGCACACGCACACTGCAAACACACAGACGTTTATTACTACACATGACCTAAACACTTCACTCAGCGGTGCGATCAGGCTTAATGTTTCTGGCAGACGTGTCTTCTGCTCCACAATGATGCATTTAGCTTAAAATATAAAAATGAGCAGTGTTGGTTGACGTTGTGTAATAAAGTACTTGTGTAATCACCCTGCAGCCCAAGAGCGGGTGCTCACTGAAGCTAAGCAGGGCTGAGCTTGGTCAGTGTCTGGATGGGAGACCACATGGGAGAACTAGGTTGCTGTTGGCAGTGGTGTTAGTGAAACCTGCGGTCTGTGTGGGTCCTAATGGACAGGATCAGCCTTTATTTTGATCTAGGAGTGCAATACCTAGTTCAACCACTGGGTGTCAAACTTACATACTGCACCTTTAATTTAGGACATGACCACAAAATATAACATTATCCTACATTATTATTGGTTGATGTGTTTATTTAAAGGTAAATAATGGTTGTACAGTGTGTTGTTAATTACAGAGCTCCTGTATTGAAAAACAAAGAAAAAATACTGCAAGTTCTGAAAGAGATCAAACCTCAGCAAACGTAACGCATTACAGTTGAGTAACACAACTAGTTCATTTTTTGGGGAGTAACTCAATGTTGTAATGCATTACTTTCCTACTTTCTCCCAACACTGGAAATAAGAAATATAATACAAAGATATTTTCCCCTATGTGGATTTATAGCAAAGTAGAGCTGTGATGTAAAACGGAATCATTATCAGATTGATTATTGTACTGTAACAGCTCTGCTTTATATTTTCTGGATACATTTTATGTGTTTGTTTATTTATTGCACATCTGCAAATTATGGCTAATTTATGGCAACATCAATACAGATACAAATATTTTACATAATAATAAATAATAATAATAATAATAATAATTATGATAAGAATGATATCTTCATATATCAAAATTAGAGACGATACAAAATTTTAATGTCATCCTGAATCACAAAAGTGTACATTTTTGGAAACTGAGACTTATGCTTTTTCCTGAAAGCTGAATAAATAGGCTTTTATTGATGTATAGTTTGTTATTTTGGACAATATTTGGATGAGATGCAGCTATTGAAAATCTGAATTATTATCTAAATATTAAAAATACACTGAAAAAATGCTTTTCTTACTCAGAGTTTTTGTCTTGTTTCTAGTCCAAATATCTAAAAATTCTTAAATCAAGAAGAATTTACTAGACTAACAACAAAAACGGTCTCGATTTCAGAAATAATGAGTCAAAATTAAGTCAGTTTTTCCTTAAAACAAGCAAAATAATCTGCCAATGGGTTACGAAAATGAATCATATTTTAAAGTGAAATCTAGATTATTTTGCTTGTGTGTGTGTGTGTGTGTGTGTGTGTGTGTGTGTGTGTCCAGCAGTACCGGTGGTAGCAGTTCTCCTCCTGGACGGCATACAGTGCCCCCTTCAGCACCTCCACAGCACAGCGTCTCTCATTGGCATAAAGCAGCTTCATCTGGTTCGCCAGATCCTCATATAAATCCTCCTTCTGCCTGACGATACGCCCGCAGTACACACTTGCCGTCTTGATAAACAGCGGCAAAACCTGAAGAACAAAACACTGCATTCAAACACTACGTATCTGCACAAATCAAACAAAATCAGCAGATTAATTCACTAGAACTGAAAAAAGAATGGCGAAATTGTGGTTCAGTGGTTAACACTGTCGCCTTACAGCAAGAAGGTTGCTGGTTTGAGCCTCAGCTGGGTCAGTTGGCACTTCTGTGTGGAGTTTGCATGTGTATGAGTGTGTTTCCAGGTACTGGGTTGCAGCTGGAAGGGCATCTGCTTTGTAAAACATATGCTGGATTAGTTGGCGGTTCATTCCGCTGTGGAGACCCCTGATGAATAAAGGGACTAACCCGAAGGAAAATGAATGAATGAATGAAATATATTACATCTGCTTAATGTCAAATTGGGCTGCAGAATATAATGCAAAATTATCATTATCACAATAATTCATTCATTCCGCCAACTTATCCAGCCCATGTTTTACGCAGCGAATGCCCTTCCAGCCGCAACCCATCACTGGGATACATCCATACTCACTCATACACACACTACGGACATTTTAGCCTACATAATTCACCTATAGCGCATTTCTTTGGACTGTGGGGGAAACCGGAGCACCCGGAGGAAACCCACGCGAACACGGGGAGAACATGCAAACTCCACACAGAAACACCAACTGACCCAGCCGAGGCTCGTACCAGCGACCTTCTTGCTGTGAGGTGACAGCACTACCTACTGCGCCACTGCGTCGCCATTATCACAATAATAGTATATGCAATTTATGCATCGCAGACATGTGATAAATTACATTGATTTTATGCATTGGTTGTTTATATAAATTGGACCAATCAGATGGGGTTTAACTATCTTTAGCCCCACCCCCCAGTAGGTGCTGTTCTGCTATCGAATGGAGCCCAAAGTTGAACCCAAACCTGAAAATAAACACTAGTGGGTGGAGTCGCGACGAGAGAGGAAAATGACAACAGCCAATCAGAGCCAGAGAAATTTTTGAGCCTTGACACCTTTTATCTGAATTAGAATTCATTAGATCTGAAAAAATATCTGTTTATTTTAATATCATAAATAAATTATTTAAAAACATAGCTAATTTCAAATAGCATTTTTCTAAGGAAATGTTATATCGTAAGTACTATCGCTATCGCAATACTCAACAATATTATCACATATTTTTCCAGTATCGTGCAGCACTAGTGTCAAACTTTTATGCTGACCATCAAAACAATTCCTTTCTTCAACTTTTCTTTTGCTCCACATTTCCAAACAAAACCAAAACTTTTCGAATTGTTTAGGGTTGTATGACACAATTCTTATTTTCCCTCATATTCTACAACACAAAACATGCGATATCTGATTATTTCAAGTGCAAATTAACTGCCGTCAAAGCTTTTGACAACCTTGAAATTATCTAAAATCTGCCTGATTCAATGACAATCCATAATATTTGTGCACCAATATTTCTTTTTGATCAAACATGCAATCATTAATCAATGCATTCTGTATTTTATCTGTGTATGGTTTGTGATTTGTGTTATTGTCCAGCAGCTCACCATGATCATCCCGGAGTCAGGGAGTTTGCTCTGATCCAGAGACGTGTTGATCGTGTGTCTGTCTGGACAAACAGTGCTGTCTCTGCAAACACACACACACACACACACACACACACAAACCCTAAACTGAATCAGGTTTGAACTAACTAGAACTGAGGAACAGGATTTTGGTCCCAATACATATGGAGTGTAAAAAATCTACCAAAACATAAAAGCATGGGAACTTATCCTAGTGCTCCCACTGAACTCTGAGTCCAGACAAAGAGCTGCACCACCAGGCCCACTAAGTGAAAAAACAGAGCTGCACCACAGGGACTAGTGAACCCAAAAGCAGAGTTGCACCATGGGGCCCACCGAGTCCAGATGCAGAGCTGCACCACAGGGACCGGTGAACCCAGAATCATCCTCTGTGTGTGTGTGTGTTAATCAGACCTGCAGAAGCCGAAGCTCTTGAGCGAGCAGCACAGGGGCCGGTGCATCTTCTGCTCCTCCTTGGCCTGCTGGATGCCCAGAGCGAACTGCAGCAGCTCCGGAGGCAGCAGAGCGCCGGTTCTCCGCAGGTACCGCAGGACACCGCACACATGACGGACGTTCTGCTCTGACAGCAGCAGCACAGACTGAGCTCCGGGAGTCCAGTACTCACTAAGATCCTGCACGCACATACACACACTCAGAAGTGGATGAAACAGTGGATGAAAATGACCCAACAGCACACAAGTGTTAAAGACAGAGTTAAGCAGAGCAGGTACCACGTCTGACAGCTTCCTGAAATTCTCCGACATGCAGAACAGGCGGCTGCCGAACAGCTTCGGGGTGCTGGGAAACCCATAATGCACCACACAGGTGGCGTCCCGGATCCCGAGGGCCTTCAGGCAGTCATTAGTGGTCACTGGAGGAGGAATAAAAACACTGATGAACCGCTGAGACACACTGAGATGTTCATGTTCAGTTCAGATGCTAACCCAGAATGACTTGCGTTCCCTGGCTGATGTCTTTCCTCCACTGATCAATGATGAAGTCGAACTGATCTGTAGCGTCCTCGTGAGCTTTGAGAGTGAAGACCGCAGTGTTGACCACCGCCTCAAGCAAACACGATGCATTGTGGGAAATACAGAGGATGCAGAAGCCAACATGGTTATTTCAGTACAGCTTATATACAGGAATGATTTAAGATTCTTTCAACACATTTTGAGACCTCATTGCCAGTTTCGATAACAGTTATAACTTGCAGTACATTTACTAAACACTGACTGAAGTTTTACCTGGCTACACCTTTGTGAGGTTTATAAGAAAGAGAAATAGTAAACATTAGACTGGTAATAAACTTAATAGAAAATGTAGACTCCCATTTAAAATAACTCAGCACATTCATCTATGAATAGAGATTAGAGATCTTGTGCACCGATTGCATGATTGAAACCATAAGAAAAAAATAAAATAAAATTAGTATGTGACTACATTTTTTAAAAATAGCATGGAAATAAAAACTTTTGGCGACGAGGTGGCGCAGTAGGTAGTGCCGTCGCCTCACAGCAAGAAGGTTGCTGGTTCGAGCCTTGGCTGGGTCAGTTGGAGTTTTCATGTTCTCCCTGCGTTCGCGTGGGTTTCCTCCGGGTGCTCCGGTTTCCCCCACAGTCCAAACACATGCGGTACAGGTGAATTGGGTAGGCTAAATTGTCTGTAGCGTATGAGTGTGAGTGAGTGTGTATGGATGTTTCCCAGAGATGGGTTGCAGCTGGAAGGGCATTCGCTGCGTAAAACATGTGCTGGATAAGTTGGCGGTTCATTCCACTGTGGCGACCCCGGATTAATAAAGGGACTAAGCCGAAAAAAAAATGAATGAATGAATAAAAACTTTTAAAAATGCACAACTAGACATGAAAGCAAAACTTTTTTTTTACTTTTAACAGTATTATAACATTTAATATTAATATTAATAATAATAATAATATAATAATATTGACAATTACAATAAAAAATAATTAAATTATATAAATATTATTATAATTAATAATATAAAATAAAATTTGTCTTAATAATTTAATCTATCTATTTTTGTGATTAATTTTAAATATATTAAAGTTATTATATAATCATTTGGAACTGGTCAAATTTCATGACACAATGTTTAATATATTTAAGCATAAATCACAAAATCATTACATAAACTGATATTAGAATTATGTATTTAGTATATTTATGACAACTATTTACAATACAACAGTATTATGATCCATTAACATTTAATTTATTACCTGATCAAAAGCTTTATTTTACAGTACGAAAGTATTTTACAATAAATACTTAATTGTTTAATTAAAAAAAATCTCAGACAAAATCATTTTAGAGTCCTACTGAATTGCTCAAAGCAGTTTTTTCCTAAGCAAAATCCCTCAAAACAAAATCCTCACAAAAAGTGTATTCAGGTCATCTTATTCAGATCATATCCTTAACACAAAACATCATCTGATTGGTGGATCGCTGCTAATCCTGTGCTGTGATTGGTGGAATCCTCTACCTTATACACGTGCTCCGTCTCCTCTGCAGAGTTGGTGATGATCAGAGTTTTCTGCGGTTTCGGCGGCTGGAAATCCAGCGAAGAGAGAAGAACCGAGACTTTATCACAGTCCAGACACAACTGCACCCTCTGGTGGAGCACAGAGACACGTGAGCGTGTGTGTGAGTGTGTCCCATGCAAAAATGTCCCGCTGTCCTTTGTGAAGCTAATACGGAAGTAACTGAAACTGCAGTTCATTGACTGGCCACTGGGGGCTGCTCCAAAACACAGTACATTTCTATTGACTTCAATGTTAAAATGGCCAACTTTACAGAAGAAACAAACGTGTTTACGGCCTGGTATAAAAATGATTTTGCTATATTAAGCTAATATTACCCTTCGTGACAGCTGTGAGGGGGTGAATTTTTTTATAACTCATCTGTTTCGTTTATATTAAGCCTTAAAATTCTGCATAATTAAGGGTGTGGCCACTTGATTGACAGTTGTTCTGATTGTTGTGTGTGTATAGACTGACCTGGTGAACTCTGCTGTACAAGTATGTGTGTGTGTGTTTGTATATAGACTGGCCTAGTGAACTCTGCCATACAGGTATTTGTGTGTGTGTGTGAGCGTGTGTGTGTATAGACTGACCTGGTGAACTCTGCCATACAGCGCTGCCTCCTCCATGACGGTGATGATGACGGTCGGGTGGATCATGTGTTCCCTCACCAGCCCGTCGATGCCCGCGCTCCACCGTCCGCCCACAGCGATGATCTGCCGTGGGCACGCCGCCCGCTCCTCCGCACACACTAGCTGCTGGAAGTGTTTCAGGATGGCGGAGATCTGATCTGGAGCCTGAGAGTACAGCAGATCCGCCTCATCCAGAACCAGGTGACAGAGGCGCAGGAAGAGGAAACACTGAGCCTCCAGCAGCCGCAGCAGAGAGAACGGAGTCGTGACCAGCAGCTGACCTGCAGCACACACACACACACACACGCACATCACTTGCTGTTCTTCCATGCAAAGATGTGAATCAGATTTATGTGTAAAACTGTAATATATCATCAAACATTTGTGAATAAAGCACTTTATAAAGCTATTTTTATGAGAGATTCCAGTTTTGTGCAAAAGTTTAATCGGCATCTTTAGATGGACACACAGCTAATGACTTCCATAGCAGGAAGAAAACAAATACCATGGATGTCAATGTCTACCACACACACTCACAGTTCCTCTGGATCTTAAACTTCTTGGGCTCGTCCTGGTCCACACCCAGCAGCACACTGGTGGGATGGAGGCCGTGTGTGGCTTTACTATCCTCCAGGAGCTCCAGCACCGTCTGAACCTTCTCCCAGCCAGGACAGAGGATCACGGCTACCGGCTGCAGACACACACACAGACAAACACTCAAACTGAGACCAGAGATCCTGAGAGAGCCTGCTAAAACTGTAGAAATGTAAACTATGCTCTGGATCATTTGATTTTTGGATTTTAAGATAGAAGAGGAATGAATCAAAAACACTAGCACTAACTGAGTCCCAAGGTGGAGCTGCAGTAAACGGCCCACTGAGCCCAATCATGGAGCTGCACCACAGGGACCGGTGAACTCCAAGTTGGAGCCGAATTACACAGAAATCTTGCAAATGTGTGAGCTTTTGACGAACTACACCAAACATATTTTGATACGCCATATAATGTCAAAAATTAAATCAAATAAAAAACGGCCTTGAGAGAAGATGGAGCCCAGACGCAGAGCTGCATCATAGGACTTCTGCACCCAGAGGTGGAGCTATATCATGGAATGAACAGTTGTGCATATTTTTTGTATATATGCATAGGATACTAAACCTTCTCTCTCAAGTCATCTAAAAGGTTTTGCAATTAAACATAACATTTACCTCAACCTCCGAAAGAGATTTAGGAAGACTGAATCACACAATGCATCTTCCAACTTCACATGTGTATGTAAAGCCATGTTTTTGTGACATCGGATCATCCAAGGTTGATGGTGGAGATTGAACTGCACCAAGGGACCCACTGAGTTCAGACACAAACCAGCACCACCGGGACTAGTGAACCCAGAAGCAGAGCTGCAACTTGTGGCACACTGAGTCCAGACAAAGAGCTGCACCACAGGGGCCTGTGAGCATAGAAGCAGAGCTGCACCATGAGCCCCACTGAGCCAAGACACAGAGCTGCACCACAGGGACTAGTGAATCCAGAAGCAGAGCTGTGCCATGAGGCCCACTGAGGCCAGACACAGAGCTGCACTACTGGGCTTCATCAGTCCAATAGCAGAGCTGCACCATTGGGCCCACTGAGGCCAGACAGAGAGATGCACTACTGGGCCTTGTGAACCCAAAACAGAGCTCCACTACAAGGCCCACTGAGGCCAGACACAGAGCAGCACTACTGAACCTTGTGAACCCAGAAGCAGAGCTGCACCATGAGGCCCACTGAGTCCAGACACAGAGCTGCACCATAGGGACCAGTGAGCCTAGAAGCAGAGCTGCACCATGAGGACCAATGAGTCCAGACACAGAGCTGCACCATAGGGACCATTGAATCCAGAAGCAGAGCTGCACCATGAGGCCCACTGAGTCCAGACACAGAGCTGCAACATAGTGACCATTAAACCCAGAAGTAGAGCTGCACCATGAGACCCACATACCATCTGTGCGGTGTCCACATGTGACTGTATCATTCAAAAGTGACTGTAATATGAATATTTTAATCCTGCCATGTTGACTGACTGGTCTGGTCATAGAGGAATGGATTGGTATATACAGTATTTTTCATCTGTAAACTGTACGCATTAGTGTGAGCCTCACCCCTGTGCGAGCGGCAAGGCTGGAGACCACAGAAACCGTCTGTAAAAGCATCAGCAGGGGAGGAATATACGACAGAGGATTGTCCCCGCTGTGAGACACCAGGACCGTGTCGAAACCCCGAGCCACAGCAGGCCAACAGTAGCTCTCTGCCACATTCGGCCCACTGTACTTCCTCCACAACAAGAACTAATACACAAAAAAGGTCAATTAGAAGCTGCAAGTAAAATATCTTGTGTTAAAAACATTTTTGCATTAAGTCAAAGTGTGTAAATGCTGTGATTTTCCTCAATGCACATGCTTTTAAGTTCTGAAACAGAGCTGAAATAATGTGCAATACTAATGTTTTCTATAAAAACATCACAAACTAATGCAGGGCAAACGTTTATCACGATGAATTGGATTCAAAATAAGTTTGTATTTAATTAATATATATGTGTACTGTTTTAGAGAGAAGGCCTGATCTAGTATCTTAATAGAAGCAATAGATAGGTACACGTACATCGTAGATCTAATATTTATAACAAATATATAAACTTAAATATCTATGTTATTATTGTTTTAATCGGCAGCATTGGTTTTATTCATGGCAAATCTTGTACTACATATTCAATCATTCATATAAGATCTTTCAATTTGATCAATGACAAATATTTTATTAAACACGTTGTAGTTTTGTATAGTTTTGTTTATGTATGTGTGTATTTATATATACACACACATGATAAATATACTTAGCACACATGCATGTATTATGTAAAAATGTACTTTTTATTTTGTTAGCGATTAATCTTTGCCCAGCACTATTATAAACACCTTTCTGAACTGCTCTGTGATTGGTGCGCGCGTCAGGTTACTGCAGGGTTCAATGCGAATGGCGGAGTGAACCAAAACACCCGAGTGACCCGGACCACAGCGCGCAACCTGGAAAACACAACAAAACAACACAATATGCAATATTCTTATAGCAGTACATGCAATTATAACATTCATTCATAGAGATTTTAAAAATATTGTGTTTAATTTAAATGAGGGTGTGTTTCTGGGAAAATAGGTTGCATATATGTTTTAGAGAGAAGGCCTGACTTTGGAGTTATAAATTAATAGAAGAAGCTCAATAGATTGATAAATATTTGTGTATAATATAAGCTGACTTGTATGCATACACATGGATATGCATGTATTTTCTTTAATACCTGTATACATAATGAAGGTCATTTGTGATAGTTCTGAAAAGAGCTTTAATTAGGACAAGTACTCACCCTGGATGTACTTAATTACCCATTTTAGTTATTTATTAGTAACTTTTTTCCTTTAATAATTTACTTTAGTAAATCCAGCACATTGAAAATATGGACTTTATGAAACTTGAACTATACAATATGACTACTCAAATGATTCTTTACAATAAACAAATTTAAAAATAATAATAATAATAATAATAATAAGTAATGAGCGCTCTTACTTTGGCTTCAAGAGTTTCCTGGTCTGGATTGAGTGGATCTGGGTTGAGAAACTGCATAAGTCTGTTCACAATTACATAAAAGTCAAACAGAAATATTTGATGAAAACTCATTTTAATGGGTGAAGTCTGTACAGTGAACCCACCGTGCACAGGCCAGCTGATCATCCAGACTGGGCTCTTGCAGGAGATCTGCCTCTTTCAGCTCTTCAGAGTCGATCGCACTGTAAACCACAGTTCTTACAGTAAATAAAACAAACATTAAGATTAAAGCTGCTGGCCAAGACTTATTTTAGTTACCTGAATTAAAATAAAAAACTAAAAGTAAATTAACATCATGTGAAATAAAAGAACATTTCACACAGATTATTATCATTTTCATAATTAATAAGCACTCGATCAGTGGCGGAATTGAGTGATTGCCTAAAGATTTTCAAAACATGCTTCAATACAAACAATCTCTTCTATATAAACATAAAACATGCTCTATCTTTTTCTCCATCTGCCAAAACGTCAACTAGATGTGTTTAACTGTATATCATTCAGTGTCTGTTAAAACAATTATTTTATTTTCATCACTAAGAGGTCTGCACAGGGGTTAATATAAGCTCTGCAAACACTGCACATGTTCTGTTAACTCTGACAAACTAGAATTACTAAAGCCAAATATACAAAAACTAAATAGAAATGTGTTGTCAAAATAAAAACTAAAGCAAAACTAACAAAACCATTACTAAAACAAGCTAAAGCTAAACTGAAATGTACAGCAAATTTAAAAATAGCATTGAAATAAAAACTAATTTAAAAATGCCAAACTATAATAATGTTATCATTTCAAAGTTATATAATACTATATATGTTTTGGCACATGGACATGCATTCTAACATGCACAGAGCCAGTTCAGAGAGCAATTTTAAAAATGGGGAAAATGCAATATATATATATTATTTTAATGCAAAACCAAAAAGCACAATTTCCATATGCGAATTAAACTGTGGAGATCGTACCGAATGGTTCAATGTTGTATTGAGTATTGCAGCATCACTAACACACACACACACACACACACACAGACACAAACATGAATATATTATCAAAATAAACCGGGTGTGTTCAGTCTCACCGTGAACCCTTGCTGTTGTCGTCGGATTGATCAGGACTGCTCTGCTTCTCTTCCACAGACTGAAAATATTACAATTTCATTAAAAAACTCATTATGCTTAAGTTTACATCACTTTTTTTGCGCTTAAATCTTAATCTAATCATGACAAGTTCTGAATGCATATTTCACCACTGTTTATCAATACGCAGGAAGAGTAATAGACATTTACTGTCACTCTACAACCTGTGGGTGCATTAAATACTTAAACCATAACATTGTGCCTTCATGACAAGCTATATATCATTTGAAAGCTTAAAATGTCTAGTTTCCACATCTGGTGAGTTTTGATAGATATTACTGAGCAACAGTTGTTTAATAATTTAGTATGCTCAGAGTAGTAAACATTACTTTGCTACAGCAATCCACAAGTAAACAATATTTAGATGTTTTTAGAAGATAAATCTAATAAAAGTCCACCTAATTGCACATGCTACTTTAGAATTATATGCCTACTTTACAAATATCATCAAAAGTAGGAAGAAATATGGTTCATATTCAACAATACATAGGAGGCGCTCTTGTACGGTGACCAATGGAAACTGGATGGCCATGTTTGGTACTGCAGCCAAACTAAATCTTATTGAAAGCTCATTTAGATATCAACTTCATATTTGGATTATAATTTTAGATATTTGTAATTTTGTCATTTTCAGGCGTAGTAAAATATATATATTATGTAATATAATATAATATACATTTATTTTTAAATTATTTTCATAACCCAATTTCAGCTGATGCATATTAAAAACAACAGGCAATCAGAATCCATCCTGCTTAATTGAACTTAAGCAAATTAAAGAGACTGATGATAAAATCGCAGCACTTAATTAGGCCAGTCGAGATTATGAAATAACGTCTTACTACTCTACTTAATACTACTACTAATAATAATTTTTATTATTATCATTATTATTATAATAATAAACATAAATTGTACAATGGTATGAAATCTAATATGGTTATAGCAATAGTGCATAAATGTGGTGAGGCGTAGCGGACATTTTAAAAGTGGGGGGGACAGTCGTATTCATATAATTCATATAATTATTAATCACCTGTCTTGGTCTGTCTCTAAAAGTGAGGGGGACTTGCTATGCCCCCTGCTAATAGTTATTGTTTTCTTCCTTATTATTTCTAATTATTACTAATTAAATCCTTTATTTATAAAACCCAAATCTCAGCTTACTTCAGGAATCGGCTTTGGTTGTAAAAGTGTGGTAAACTTCATGTACCTGTTAAAGCAAACACAATCGACTGGTTACTAAACCCTATATTGCTTTTTACAACAAAAAAAAAACATGCTGTTTGCCAGTTAAATCAAATTTCAATACATCAAATGTGAAAGAAACTGAAACGAGATCTTACTGTGATTTACTGTGGTGAATCTGAGCAGTGAAGAGGTCAGTGGCTTCAGCTCGGATCCTCCATCCTCTGCCGATCTGATGAAGACAACAGACCAGAACACTACACACACAGTATATAAACACACAGACGGCCACAGTATATAAACACAGTCACACTATATAAACACACCACACACACAGTCAGGACTATATAAACACACAGAGAGTTTATAAACACACACACACACACATACATACATACACACACACAGCATATTAACACACAGACACAGTATATAAACACACAAAGCTACAATTTACAGTATAAACACAGACATGTCCACAATATATAAACACACAAAGTATATAAAAACACACAGCCACACACACATATAAAGACAGTATATAAACACACACAGGAACAGCACATAAACGCACAACCACACAGACAGCACATAAAGACACACAGAGACAGTATATAAGCACACAGTATGTAAACACACAGCCACACACATGCAGAGACAGTATATAAACACAGACACAGTAAATAAACAGTATATAAACACAGACATTGCCACAGTATACATAAACACACTCAGAGACAGTACACACACACACACACACACACACACACGTACAGTGTATGTTCCAGGGTTATGGCGCAGTTTCTGCACTGGAGGTTTCCCCCCAGACGCTGTGTGTTTTTCCTTTGCTGCTTCTGCTTTCTGCTGCTCTGCTTCTGAAAGACAAACACAACATTTTGTATGTGATTGTCTATTATTACCAATCTTTCTTTTCTCCAAATATTAATGTGTGATAGGATCCAATAATTGGCATTGATTAAAATTGCCTCAAAATAGTGTTAACATCCTCATAAGTAAATCTCATATAGACATTTTTTTTTAAACTTTAGTATTGTTTTGTAAATGAA
The DNA here is from genome assembly GCA_903798195.1 of Danio kyathit. Lineage (NCBI taxonomy): Eukaryota > Metazoa > Chordata > Actinopteri > Cypriniformes > Danionidae > Danio > Danio kyathit. Next base: position 44,383,310 of record LR812543.1, read on the forward strand.
GGTTTACAACTACAAAACACAAGCTTAAACAATGAAGAACAAAACCATAAGTCCATAATCAAGATCATAAATTTTTAAGTTTTTGGTATATATTGATATAATAACCATGCTACTCTCATTTACATGAGTTCATTTATTTACAAAAATATAACTCCATCTTTATTTTTTTATACTTTTTAAATGCAAATTTATTTGCCATCGCTGTTTTAAAAAACATGACTTTAATATAGTAAATAATAAATTTTTATTAAATTAATAAAAAATGTATAAAAACCTAAAAAAATGTTTTGGTAAATCATCTCTAGTTCATTTCCCAAAACAACTCCCAACTTTTAAATTTTTTATAACTCATGTTTTCGTATGCAAATGAATTCTTCAATGCACAATAAAAAACATGATTTATGACAATAAAAATGGTTAAAAATAGTTATGTTTTGTTAACATTATCTCTAGTTCCTTCGCCAAAGCAAATCCATTTTTATTAATAATAAGGTGCGTCCCAAATCACATACTTAAGCACTACTCTACGCCATTTTGTAGTATAAATAGTGTAAGTAGGGCGTTCACACTGAAAACTCTCAAAATAATAAGTGCACTTTATTACCCGGATGATGCACTTATTCAACCGGTAAAATGAAGTGTGCAATGTTGGACACTTCATGCTCACGTAGTAGAAGGGGCGGAGCTATCAGGCTCACATGTTGGATTACTTTATTTATTTTGGATTGTAAAAGAAAAATTCTCCTACAAGAGTGATTATAGCAACTCCCGGTGGTGAATGTGGTTATCCTTATAGCAGGTATGATTTGGTACTTTGGTCATTTATTTCACTAATTTGGCAACCGTCAAACGTCATGAGGGAAATGGTTTAAATTTCCACTTAGTAAAAAAACATTAGTGTTCATTTTGGACGACATTACATGCATGTACTATGCTGTTGAGTGTGTAGGTGCATAAGTACATAGTGTGCCATTTGGGACGCAGCTATAGTTTTCTGTCTTCAACACAATTTAGAAAAACCTGATTTAGTTACACTCAGTTAGGGTTTTGCAAATGAACCTGAGTATATTTGCCAAAACAACTTCATCTTAATTATTTTTATAAATCATGTTTTTTATGAACTCTTCAACACACAATAAAAAAAAACAAGACCTATAAAAATAAACAAAAACATTTTGAAAAAACAGGTTTCCACAAAAGAACTCGAGTACATTTGCCAAAGCATAATTGCATCTTTATACACATCAATGCGCACGCACACGCACACGCACACGCACACACACACACACACACACACACACACAAATAATAATAATTTACTAACATTTTAGTGCTGGGCAAAGGTTAATCGTGATTAATCACATCCAAAATAAAACTTTGTTTTGACATAATAACATATGTGTGTTATATATTTATTATGTACAGTACATGTGATACACACACACATACATAGAAACAAAAATATCCAAAACAATTTTAGGTAAAATTGTATTAATGTTGGTTAATGTATTTACTAATCAAATCAAATCAAATCACTTTTATTGTCACATCATCAGCAGCACGTGTGCTATGATGAGTGAAAATCTTAGACTTACTAACATGAACAAACAATGAACAATACACTTACTACAACATTAGTTCATGTTAGGTCCCATTATTTAATGAAAAAAATAGTTGTTCATTGTTAGTTCATGTTAACTCATAACTAATGTTAACAAGCATGAATGTATGATTAATAAACGCTGTTCAAGTATTGTTCATACTTAGTTCATGTTAGTAAATACATTAACTAATGAATCCTTATTGTAAAGTGACCCAATTTGGTTACATAGATATTTAAATATGTAATTTGTATCAAATACACATATATTTGATATTTATGATTATAAATAAATATTTTCTCAAATATATGCATGCCTGTGTCTATTTATATATACATAATAAACATTAAGAGTACGTACACATACATTATTAAAACTAATTTTTATTTTGGATGCGATTAGATCTCCCCGTGTTGGTGTGGGTTTCCTCTGGGTGCTCCGGTTTCCCCCACAGTCCAAACACATGCGCTATAGGGGAATTGATCAACTAAATTGGCTGTAGTGTACGTGTATGAGCGTTTCCCAGAACTGGGTTGCAGCTGGAAGGGCATCTGCTGTGTAAAACATATGCTGGAATAGCTGGCGGTTCATTCTGCTGTGGCAAATGAATGAACGCTCTAAATGTATTTATATGCAGTTTTATACTCTGGGTAAGGCATACGACCAAAAAAAAAAAAGACTTCAGGGCTGAAAACTGCTATGGGGGGGGGGGGGGGGACGTGCATTCTCAATGCTATTCTGCTAAGTAAGCTTTTTCACAAGTTTGCCTACTGCACCTTTAACTTTTGCTCAGCACTAAAAAAAGTATAAGTATGTTTAAATAAAAGTGTTGTTGCTGGTGAGCTCTTGACATCCAGCTTGACCTGTGTGTGTGTGGTCTGTGCGCTGCTTCCTGATGGGCGTGTCCAGGGGCGGAGCTCTGAGCGGGCAGCAGCCTTTCATCTCCAGCAGCTGATGAGGACTGGAGTAAATGTCCCACGCCAGACTGACCGGAGCCCGATCTGTGCTTCTGCTGCCATCAAAACACGCAAACTTCTTGGCCACCAGCTCATGGTTCACGCAGATCTGCAAAACCCCAAGCAGATCGGCTCTTAGATGGGATTCCTCCAAAAACCTGCGCTCTGGGCTTGAACACGGTGTTTTACCTTGGTATTATTGATGGTCAGGTAGAGCTCGATGGCGGAGCAGTCGTCGTGTGTTTCACAGAGAACGGCTTCAACTAATGTCGACACTGAAACACACACACACACATTTCTTGATGCAGAAACACTCTAATTGACATTCTCCCTTTGTACGTGTCATCAGAGGGGGAAAGCCCCGCCCACCAGTGCCCATCTCTCCCTCATTAGCATAAACAGCAGCCCTGAGTGAGAAGCAGCCGTCTGTCCATTAGCCATTAGAGTGTTTGAGCTGCTGAAGATAATGAGAGGATTATAGATGTGGAGTTTTAGATGAAGCACAAATGAACAGCGACAGGAGTCTCCATTGACTTGCTTCACAAACTTCACTTACACACTCTAGGGACATCAGACTTGAAAAAGGGGCATAATAGATCATCTTTTTGTCAAGCTCTTATTAAAACGCTTGGTGGTTTAATAATAGATAGAGTATAGTTCAGCCTTACCAAACGCCACCTCTATAATGTGAGCAGGTGTTTACCTTGCAGCAGGTTGAGGAGGTATTTAGTGGCGGAGCTGTCCCACGATGCAGACGGCCTGAGACGGACACAAACAGAGCTTGAGATTCACATTCAGAGAGCGTCAGATGAACAGAGAAAGTGTTTCTGCAGTTTGAGACGTACACCAGCTCGGCCGTGTCCTCAGAGAGCGGCACCTGCAGTGTCATGGGACGAACAGCAGCCAGCTTGAAGCGCCGCACACGGAAGGGAAGCAGCAGGAACTTCTCAAGCGGAGTCCTGACACTGACAAAACACACACAAGAATGAGGAGCAGGGGTGTGGAAGATCATATCGTCCACAATAATACTGGTATAAAGTTTTACATGCTAAAAAAAGTCATATCGCGATATCTGTGATGTGATGACGTGAGTGTAGAGCTCACAACTAGCCATGGGCCGGTATAAGATTCTGACGGAATGATAACCTTGGGTAAAAAGTATCACAGTTTTATGGAACCACGGTATTGCGATTACTGCTGGTCAGCACTGTGCCCTCACAGCAGGAAGGTCGCTGGTTCGAGTCCCGGCTGGGTCAGTTGGTGTTTCTGTGTGGAGTTTGCATGTTCTCCCCGTGTTGGCGTGGGTTTCCTCCGGGTGCTCCGCTTTCCCCCACAGTCCAAACACATGCGCTGTAGTGGAACTGATCAACTAAATTGGCCGTAGTGTATGTGAATGAGTGTGTATGGGTGTTTCCCAGTACTGGGTTGCGGCTGGAAGGGCATCCGCGATGTAAAACATATGCTGGAATAGTTAGCAGTTCATTATGCTGTGCCAACCCCTGATAAATAAGGGACTAAGCTGAAGAAAAATTAATGAATGAATGAATGAATGAATATATATTACATAAAATAAATGAAATTACACATTTTAAACACTGATTATGAAATATTAAATTATGATTGTTATCTTTAACCTTTCGTTAAAGCAAAAGTAATTACGTGAGTGAAATTTCAAAAGTTAGTTCGGAAACATACTCGTCCTCCCTGACAATGATGCGGTCTCCGTGGTCCACTAACAGACACCAGGCCTGAGTGTCCAGCGCCCCCTGCAGGACGGACTCAACCACTGCTCGACACCAGCTCTTCAGGGCCACGCTGAACACCACACACACCTGCAGAACACACACACACACAAAAGCAGAGTATTAAAACACTTATTCTGCAATGCGAAAGTAGCACGATACTGGGAAAACAAGCGATGTTGTTGCTGAGTATTGCAATAAATTTCTTCTAATATGACATGTCGCTGGAGAAACGCTATTTTACTTTATACATTTATTAACAAAAAAATTAGTAATATAAAGTTTCTGATCTAAATTAATCTAATTCACGCCAATTAAAATCTTTCAAGGTGTAAACATTTAGACAACCCAATTGCATAACAGCACCAACTGAAGCAGGTATAAATATAGCAAGGACCGCAAATTTAGACAACCTATGTATGCAACACACACGCTTGCCACATAAATTAATTTAATTTATTGCAGCTCTCTCTGCAATAAGGGTATTGCATACACTCCTATTGCAATAATAATAATTGTTCAATGCCCTGTGCAATGCACTTTTTTTCTGCTAATTCGTCTAGACTTCCAATTAATTTGTCGTTGGGACTAGGAATAACAAAGTGCAGAAAACTACTTGCACTACAAACCTAGTGTGTTTATGACAATACATTAAATATTATGGCAAAAAAATAGCAGTTTGCAGCATTAAGCAGCTGTTTTATAAAAATAAAAATCAAGGGAAGTAGGACCGTCCCAATTATGACAAAGCTGATAATTATTTAAGAAATAATTGCAATTATGTGATTAATTGTGGTGATGCGGTGGCACAGTAGGTAGTGCTGTCGCCTCACAGCAAGAAGGTCGCTGGTTCGAGCCTTGGCTGGGTCGGTTGCCGTTTCTGTGTGGAGTTTGCATGTTCTCCCTGCGTGGGTTTCCTCCGGGTGCTCCGGTTTCCCCCACAGTCCAAAGACATGCGGTACAGGTGAATTGGGTAGGCTGAATTGTCCATAGTGTATGAGTGTGAATGAGTGTGTATGGAGCGCAGGACTGCGCTAAAGCCATACAGTGGATTCAATAATGTTCCTCCACAAAAACACGTAGCCTAATCTTGGTGAGTAAAGGGTTTTTAAATGATAAATAAATATTAATTAAACCATAAAATCATAATGTAGACAGAGTATATAGGCTATTGTTTTATTATTGAGCTTCACCGTCGCCTTAAGGCCAGATTGTGGAGAGAAGTGGCGAAACAAATCCTGCAGAGCCTTTATCTTGATTTCGTTATTGCCAAATACCCGTCATAATTTAGAATTTATTTTAATATAATTTGTTAAGAAAGACTTATTTTCATTGGTGTGTTGGCCAATTTAAAGGCTAAGTCTATGTACCTATGCCTATTTAGAGTGCTGAGATGTTACGATGTTACAGAGGACTTATTTTATTTCTTTGTTCCAATTTCCAAGTGGCCTATAGCCTATGTTTGTTACGAATAAATTATGTTAAAACATATAAATGACTCATTCTTAAAAAAAGGCAAAAGAGCTCTGTGCATGTGCACATTTGAATAATGTCGGGTTATAAACGGGTTCGGGCTTTATGAAGCTGTCAATCAAATGTACCTGTCGGGCTCGGGCCAAATTCTGTCGGGCTCGGGCTCTATCGGGCCTAACTTTTATGGCCTGATTACAGCTCTAGTATGGATGTTTCCCAGAGATGGGTTGCAGCTGGAAGGGCATCAGCTGCGTAAAACATGTGCTGGATAAGTTGGCGGTTCATTCCGCTGTAGCGACCCCGGATTAATAAAGGGACTAAGCCGAAAAGAAAATGAATGAATGATTAATTGTTTGATTTGGTGCCCATAGAGAAATGTAATATATGCACAAATATGAGCATAAGTACTGCATATAAATATATAGTTAATATGTTTGAACATATGTGAACATTTGTTATTCTAATGGTTGAAAATTAATATTTAGACAGCCAAGCCACTTTGTGAAATATTATGAAATATGTTGAATATATTTACATGCGTGAAACCCAAATATGAAAGATTATGTCAAATATGTGATTTCCCATATATCAGATTTATTTACAGGGGCATTGTCATGCTTTTTATGTACTTTATTAAAGAAAGTGCACAAGTCATGCTGCAATACATGTCTTGTCAAGTGCATAACATGATTCGTTTCTGCATTTATTAAAATCATTTTTAACAGACAGCTACTATTTTAATGTAGTTAGATCTTTTTAAAATGTGCTTTCCTAAACCGCTGCATTACACACTGCAAGAATTCTTGAACAAGCACAATGACATTAGGTTGTTGTAAATATATGACATACCAGGCCCTCTTTCAGCTCTGAAGGCTTCAGTTTTTGAATGTCCAGGTCAACCTCATGGTAGAAGAGGTTCATTCTGACCTTCAGGTTCTCGTATTCCTCTGGACTGTCCGGCTGCAGGCCTGGACCCTTCAGAACTCGAGCCCACAGACACCCCGGGTCCTCGATCTGAAACACAGAAAACATTTAATTCATCTGTCAAAAAATGCCAGAGCATATCCATAATCCTGCTGATCCCACTCTATTGGATTATTACTTATTACTAGTGCGGTCAAATAATTAATGGCATCCAAAATAAAAGTTTGTATTGATATGATGCATGTGTACTCCTTTCATTTCCCTAGACTTATTCCCTTTATTTATCAGAGGTCGCCACAGCGGAATGAACTGCCAATTTATCCAGCAAATGTTTTACACAGCGGATGCCCTTCCATCTGCAACCCAGTACTGGGAAACACTCATACCCACAAACACACTCATACAATATGGCCAATTTAGTTGATCAATTCCCCTATAGCGCATGTGTTTGGACTGTGGGGGAAACTGGAGCACCCAGAGGAAACACACACAAGTGCATAAAAGTTTGCATTTACATAATGTGTGTGAGTACTCTCCGTGTATAAATATTGTGTGAATATATAATTAAAACATATAAAACACAAAAAATACAGTGTAACATACATTAAAAAACTTATATTAGATATACTTAATTTTTAATCCATGTATGTGTGTTCATTCATTCATTTTCTTTTTGGCTTAGTCCCTTTATTAATCTGGGGTCGCCACAGCGGAATGAACCGCCAACTTATACAGCATATGTTTTACACAGCGGATGCCCTTCCAGCTGCAACCAATCACTGGGATGTATGAGTGTAAATTATATAAAATAATTATGTAAAATGATATAAAAATAACTAAAATTATATATATAAAATGAAATATAAGAAAAGTTTACCATATAAACAAACACTACACACTACAATATCTGTAGGAACCCCATGCATTATAAAACTGCAGTATGTTGTGCTCTACCTTGATTATTTGTATTTCCAACATCTCCAATTTCCAAAATCTGCAAAAGGGTGAAAAATAACATGACAAAATGCATTATAAAGCTCATACTTCACAAGAAATCAACATAACAAATATAATGGTAGCTTATGGAGCAGAACTGGAGCACAGTGCTGTGAAATAATAACATTACTCGAAAAATGTTTTCATAAGAGAACTATTAGACCGTCCAATACTTACAAAAAAAACCTGACAGGCAAACCTATGGGTGCACTTACTTTTACACAAGGCTATTTCCATAAACGCCAGTCTTGTATTCATTATTAAATTACAGGACATTTCTCTTTATCAGTAGGTCATGGTTCAGACACTTTTCTGAATAGTTTCTGGATTGTTCTCAGTTCAGACAACACGTTTAATAGACTCCAGTAAGTTACATTTCTTCAGTAACTTATTAACCATAATTAACTCACTCAGCTAACTTAGCTTACTGTAGATTTCTGGCCTGGAGAGGTGAAGAAGCGGCTATTTATATGCTAAACAAAAGGTTAGAGAACTTTAAAGCAATCCAGTTGTTTGTTAAAGAAATCAAACCATCTAAAAATGAGTAATAATGAGAAACTAACATGAAAGAAATCTCATTTATGAACTGACGTTACCATAATGTTGACCATAGATATATATAAATATCTATGAATGTTGACGTTAGCAAACAGTGTTGCTCTTAAGAAAGTCATAAAGTGACATGATGAACAACATTTAACAGCCAATAAAACAAGTTAATATTTAGTTACTTACATTTTAAGGACTATTATATACAGTTATTTTGTCTGTCGTCCAGGAAACCCCACAGCATGACAGACGACACACCGACTTCGCTCCTCAATCGCGAGTGATTCTTTTTTTTGAACGAATCGGTTGAACGAATGATTCAATGACTCGTTCAGTTATTCGGTTTAATTCATTTTCGATGTCTTACACTAAAGTAAACTTCTTAAACGATGTGATATAACCTTGAAAAGTAGAAACAGTGCTTAATCAGTCTGATGACTTCTGTATAACAATGAATACAGTTTTTCCATCAATAATTACGAAAGATTCGCGCTTGATCAAGCAGTACATGCGCAGTAGATATTAATGGGATATAGACGATAGAGAAACGTCAACTTTACCGCTTTTAACGACAGGTACAGTTATAAATCGTTATACTGGAGATATATAATGTAAATAATGCATGCGAAGTGCAAAAATAATCTCTGTTTGTGCGTTAAACTCGACAAATACTTACCGCGCGCGTCCGTCTGACTGGAGAAGAGCTGCTCGTTCGCGCCGCTGATGACGTCGCGCGACGGATATTGATTCACCTGATGCTGATAATATAATAAATCACACATTATCATCATTTTTACACCTGGCAACGGTATAACTGTGACTGCACACTGCTAACATACTTTCATTTTAATTTAATTGTTGCGAGTATGTTTGTGTATTTCATAACAAAGGAGAAGATAAAAAATAAGTATATGTTTAATAAAACACACAAATCTGCTTTAAAAACTCGACTAGATTCACGTTAAAGTACTCGAATATACAGAAAAAGTTGATTAGTGTTTTTAAAATGAGTGTCACTTTGCATTTTTCAGATCTTATTTATTTTAATAATAAAAAAAATCCTTGTATAGTCTGATTGTGTATACAGACATTTACAGGTTTACACATATTTACATTCGAGTGTGTTCATCAATATATTTAGCATAAGAAGAATAACATATCAATTAATTAATTAAACACCTTAAAACAAATAGAATAAATATAATATTCTGTATGACCTACTTGATTTTCCCTTTAATTCTGTCTAATCTAATGGTAAACCAACACACAGGATTTGTAGACATATCTCCAGTCTAACAAGACTCAAGCCTGGGTGTGACTTTCTCCTCAAAAATGTCATGTAATGAACAAATACTCTTGAACTTTGAGATTCTAATTAAAATTTCACAAACATTTCAGCATCGTCCCTCTGAGAATTCCTGTGACATTTTTATAAATTAATGTAAAACACTCTTTGAACAGAAAAAACACCCTTTTAAAACACAAACATCATTATACTTATGGCTTTCTTTTTAATATTATTCATATAACTAAACATATTTAGTGCAGGTATCATCACATCATCATTTATAATGTTTAAATATTCATGTAATCGCCAAACATTGTACAGAATTGCTCATAAAGCCAATTATACATTGATCTGGACGGTCAGCAAGATTAAAGTACACAGGAATATTAACAAATATTCATAAATAATCATTTTAGCTAGATTCATGCATGCATTATAGAGAATACTTGATGCATTAAATATATTAAAATGTGTGCATGTCATTTATTTAATGAGTCATTTTGTTACAAATTTATTTGACATGTGTTATATGAAAAAATAATAATAAAGACTTTAACAAACACAAAATTATGTTAATAGAATTTTATTTTTTATAGAATGACAATAATTAATCCAAATATTACATTCAAATGTACAATAAGAAAGTAACTCTGGGGTGTGTAATAGACTGAGCTCGCTCTCACAAAACATCTTAAGAATAAAAGAAGCTTCTTAATTATACAGAGGAGAATAAATGAAAAAAATATGAAATATTGAATTATTTCCTAAGAAAATACATTAACTAAACACTGGAAGAAAATCTTTACTTAATGTCCAAAACATTAAAAGCAATAAACATACTTTTGCAATGCAATTCTTGACTTAATCTGCATTAAAAAAAACATTTAAACATGGCAATATTTGTATTTTGCATCATTTATTTAAATATATGGCAACCTAAAATTGAGCTGTTATCTCAGTAAATCAAATCTCTGACAGAGGCTCCTCCCCCTCAGTCAATCACAGTGTGCATAGTTAATGAGCATTATGACATCATCCACAGTAAAGCGGTAGACCCGCCCTCACTCTCAGCTTCAGACTGTTCTCTGTTTACTCAAAGTTTTTCTGTAAACAGGTTTATATAGGAAAATGTTTTGTGAATGCGGACCCTGTGCTTGTCATCTCAGCTGCCTCTGTATGTGCTGTAGGAGAATCTGCTGATCAGCAGCGGCACATGAAGCCTCTGATCCACATCTGTTATTGTGAAGACGATCTGGAGGAAGAAGAAGAGAAGAGCTGAGAGACGTAGATGGTGTTTGGGGTAATGCATTATAAGCAGCATAAGCAGATTACTTCTTTAAAGTCGGCCTGAAATCAAAATGTACCCGTCTTATTCGTATATACTTGTCATAAATGACGTACCTGTGCACTTCATTATTCAAAAATACATTTGCCCTTATAATCTTTCATCTTTTTTAGCTATCAGTCCTTTGGGGTGGAGCTATCGGTCCTGTAGGACAGGGCTATCTGTGATTTAGGGGTGGAGCTATCAGTCATGTAGGGCGGGGCTATCAGTCCTGTAAGACGGGGCTATCTGTTTGTTAGGGGGGGATATAAGTCCATTAGAGTTTGGCTATCAGTCATTTAGGGCGTGGCTATTAGTCCATAGAGGCGGGGCTATCAGTGCATTAGGGCGTGGCTATATGTCTTTTATGGCAGGACTAGGTCCTGTAGGGTGCACTATTAGACATTTAGAGGTGGAGCTATCAATACTTTAGGGCGAGGCTATTCGTAATTTAGGGTGGGGGTATCAGTCCTTTAGGGTGGAGCTATCAGTCCTTTATGGCGGAGCAATCTGTTCTTCAAAGGCGGGGCTATCAGTCTATTAGGGTGGAGCTATCAGTCCTTTATGGTGGGACTATCAGTCCTCTAGGGGGCACTATTGGTCATTTAGGGGTGGGGCTATCAATACTTTAGGGCAGGGCTATTCGTCATTTAGGGTTGAGCTATCAGTCGTTTAGGGCGTCGCTATAAGTCTATTGGGGCGAGGCTATCAGTGCATTAGGGCGTGGCTATTAGTATTTTATGGCGGCACGAACGGTCCTGTAGGGTGCACTATTAGTTATTTAGAGGTGGAGCTATAAATACTTTAGGGCGGGGCTATATGTCCTGTAGGGCGGGGCTATTTATGCTTTAGGGGTGGGGGTATCTGTCTATTAGGGTGGGGCTAGCAGCCCTTTATGGCAGGGGCTATTCGTTATTTAGAGTGGAGCTATCAGTCCTTTATGGTGGGGCTATCTGTTCTTTAGGGGCGGGGATATCAGTTTATTAGGGCAGGGCTATGCAGCATTTAGGCTGGGGCTATCAGTCCTTTAGGGCAGAGCCAGGGCTTAATTTGTGCCGGAACACACCGGATGCGGCGCCTCTGGAATCTGATCTGGCACCTCATTTACCGATGCCCTCCCCACCTGCCCTTCTCCCCGTCCGCTGTTCACTTCGCTTTTTTCCGCGACTCCTCAAACCTCTTCACTGTCGTTCGCGACACCCCCGGCCCGCTCACTTTCGTCCGCGACACCCCTCCGCCATCCACCGCACTAAGACATGGCCATTAGTCCTGGCAGGGCTATCGTTCCTTTAGGGCAGGGCTATCTGTCCTGTAGGGGCTATAAGTCCATGTCTCATTTCTTCCCTGCTTTCATCCATTCGTCAGTCTTTCTTCATTTTGTTAGCAACGGCCATCTTCCAACAATCCAATCAATTCCCAAAGGACGAAATCATGCACCCCCTACATTTTACTCTCATTTAAGGACCATTTCAGTTGGATGTACATCACGAAAGTGGGAAAATATTAACTTAGTAAAAAAATATTGACTTTAGTTTCATGCTGACTTTAAAAGAACTAGTAAAGTAATGTGACAGTGCAGTGAAGAAGCCCTGTTCTGCTGTACAGACCTCCACATAGGGGTAGAAGCTGGACTGGCCCAGACTCTCCCAGTACTGCTGCGTCTCGAATCGCATCTTGTACATTCCTGGAGTGAAGGCGTCTCTGCTGATCAGGCCTGGACAGCGGCCGTCCTCATTCGTGCTCCTGCACACACACACACACACACACACACACACACACACACACACCACACACACACACACACACACACACACACACACACACACACACACACACACACTGTAAACCTACAAACATTTCTGACCGTCTGAATACTCTAACAATGCTGGTTTTGGGTTTAGAAAAGTTGTTTTTGGTGTCCTGAAGACGTCCCCATTTTACTGCACTCTTTAAAAAAATCTAAAACACTGCAAATATGCTCAACCACCTCATCCTTAAAAACAAACATTTTATCTGAATAAAGATCAAAATTGTAGTTACAGTATATTTAGTGAAAATAAGTGTGTGTGTGTGTGTGTGTGTGTGTGTGTGTGTGTGTGTGTGTGTGTGTGTGTGTGTGTGTGTGTGTGTGTGTGTGTGTGTGTGTGTACGGACCCGACGGTGACGAGGCTCCAGACGGTGATGCGGGGCTCCAGACGGTGCAGACTGAGAGTCATCCTCTGAGCCGGGAGACCATCGCCAGTGTTCAACACGTGTGTGCTCAGAGGACTGATGTCTGACGCTGAAGACATCGCTACACACACACACACACACACAATTTATTTACATCCCCTTAAAGTAAATATTTTCCAATGGTTCTTGATATCAAAAAAAAAAAGGCTCCACAAATTCTAGTCCGCACATTAAAAAAAATTTGACTGGATTTGTTTTGTTTGGTTGTCAAGGAGGTCTAATGAAGTCAATAGCTGTGATTTAGACCATTCTCCTCCCTTACCAAAAATAACCATGCTTTTACTATAGTAAAGGTGTAGTAACAGTGTTTGTTCCCATAAGTTGTAGCACCCCATATTGCATTTCTATATTGACACATTCTTAAAAATGATTTTATTTAAGCACAAATGAGGTAAAATATAGACAAACTCGAATGTTGGGTTAAATCTGATGCTAAAAAAATAACCCAGCAGTTTTAGTAGCAAGAACTGTGTTGAAATAACGTCTATATTATTTTGTAGAGTGCAGTCTAATACAGTTTTTGTTTAATTGTTGTTGATTTTAATAAAAGCAACTGAATGTGTTGTCCTTAAAACAAAATATACTGTAAAATACAATTAATTACTTAACAAATAATGTGAATAAAGCCATTGTAACTGAGAACTGTAAAGTTAACATCAAATATATACTTTAAATCATGCACATATGTCATTTACTTAACTTCAAAGCACTTGCTTGAGCTTTTATCAACATTTAAAATCATTCATGTAGGAAAGATAAACTAGATTAACAATTTGCTGGAGTAATTTCTATTCAATTAAACTGAAGAAGCATTAAAATGAATCAAAAACAATCTTTTGTGCACTTCTTGATTAAAACATTTCAAAGGAGTAGAGTTATTTTGGTACATGTTTTAGGTCTATTTAAAAGGAAGCAATAGTGTTTACAATGAGAAACCTGATGTAATATTACAGCCCCAAATGTTCATGTAGATTTTAAACATGATTGAAAGTAATACAGCTCTGGATTAATGAAGCTATTCGCTCTTACCTGTTGTGAGTTGTCAGTGCTGTGAGTAAATCTGTGTGCTCCTGCTGTTTATATGAGGATCAGCACTGTTTGATCAGTTTCAATGAGTTCATCAACAAAACAAACCACCAGTTAATCTTTAACACGACAGAAATTCAGAGTCAGAGATCAGAATCAGCCCGAAGATTATAACGTTACATAGAGGTGGAAAAACTGAGAGTAAATAAGTCCAGCTCCAGCACAGATGGACTTCAGCCTCCATTTTATTGGAAAACACACGAAACTCGGTCAGAATGAGCTTTACAGACTCGCAGATTCCTACAAAAATCATCATTTCTTCCATTAGGAACATTCGCTAAGACATATTATCTTACCAAGCCGTTAAATACTTGATTCTGATTGGCTGAAAGTCATTTTCAAATTAACCGCTAAACCGCTGCACAGTACGTCAGTGCCGCCGCCATCTTAATCCGGTCACCCGAATTGTTTGCTTATTGGGGCTGTTTAGATAAACCTCTATTATATAATGTCTATGGCTAAAACAGTCAAAAATCACATCAGAACACAACAGAAATCTTTGGAGGAGATGTGGAAGAACCTAGTGCTACACACAGGAGCAGTTTGAGGAGGACAAACACCTGACAAATTATAAACTTTAAAATACAACATCTGAACGGTGGATTTAGCAGCTGAATGATCATTAGTTAGCAGAGCAGATCATTAGTTAAAAAATTAACAGGTAGTTAATGAGTGCCTGAAACCATAATGATAATGCCTTTTAAAACATGTATAAAACCTGTCATCGCATTTAGATAGAAAACACGCTATACATCAATGTTTATTTCTGTTGATGAACACATACAGAAATGTAATTAAAGCATTCATCGTATTTTACACACAGTTGAAGACTTAATTATTCGCTCTCCTGTGAAATATTGAGTTCTTTTTCAAATATTTCCCAAGAGCAAGGGCATGTTTCACAGTACAGTCCATTATATTTTTCATTTGGAGAAAGTCTTACTTCTTTTAGATTGGCTGGGATATATATGATATAAGTAAAATGATATTATCATCAATATAATTTCTCCCCATACAGAAAAAGCACTGTTGTCCAATGACTTCCCTGCTGAAAAATCCAGCTTAAACCAGCCTCAGCTGGTTGCCTGGTTTTAGCTGGTCGACCAGCCTGGTTTTAGAGGGGTTTTGGCCATTTCCAGGCTGGTTTCCAGCCATTTCCAGCCTGGTCTTAGCTGGTCAAGCTGGGAGTTGACCAGCTAAAACCAGCTTGACCAGCAAAAAACAGCTATGTCCAGCTTAAACCAGGCTGGTCAAGCTGGTTTTAGCTGGTTTAAGCTGGTCATTTTCCAGCCTGACCAGCTAAGACCAGGTTGGAAATGGCTGGAAACCAGCCTGGAAATGGCCAAAACCCCTCTAAAACCAGGCTGGTTGACCAGCTAAAACCAGCATAGGCTGGTTTAAGCTGTTTTTTTCAGCAGGGTTGCCTAAATAACCTAATTAGTTAAGCCTTTAAATGTCACTTTAAGCTGAATACTAGTATCTTGTCAAATATTATGTACTGTCATCATGGCAAAGACAAAAAATAAAAATAGTTATTTAAAGTATTATGTTTAAAAATGCATTGAAAAAATCTGTTAAACATCACTTGGGAAATAAATAAATTAAAAACATTTCACAGGAGGGCTAATCACTGCTATAATCAAACATGCAACTAGTTTATCCAGAACTCCAAAGAAAGGTTTTTGGAACCACACGTTCACATAAAAACTAAACTAAACTGGTAAAACAGATTAATAATGACAGATATGTAACTATATACATGACTTCACAACAACAGAGGTAGGCTATAGGGGTTGTGTCGAAACTATCAATTGTCTAATTACATTTGGGTTAAATAAGCATTGTGTGGGTCATAAATCTGATGCATGTGTCCTTTTTATTAAATCAGGGTGATGACGTTATATTTAGATAGCGTTATTGTCAGCCGGTGTTTAATAACCCATATCAGTCCAGCACTAACCATAAAAAAAGACCATAAAAATACATCAATCATCAAAATCAGACGCTTCAGAACTGAAGTCAAAGCAGAAACTGATGATGTGAATGAGTGTGACGCCATCAGTCCATCACAGAACAGCTCAAATCATCATCATAACACACATCAATCATCTTCCAGCAGATCCAAACATCTGTTCTTCACACCATCAGCATTTCTGAAACGACATAATAAACACTCAGAATAAACACACACATTTATGATTATTATTATTATTAAAAGTTACTCGTTCAGACGTACCTGAAAACACACTACATGTAGAACAAGTCTGATTCATATTCATTAACCTGGTAAACACACACACACACACACACACACACTCTGAGCTGTTGAATTATTCAAGAATAACACACACCTGAGGAGTAACGGACACAATTGTGACTGATTGATTTTGACTTCCATTGATTGAATCACTGTGTTCCTCTGTGTGTGTGTGTGTGTGTTTTCCCCTATCTGTGCCTGTTATATGTGTGTGTGTGTGTGTTTGGGGGTCCTTTCTGTCTGACTGTTATGTGTGTGTGTGTGTGTGTGTTTTCCTCTCTGTGTTGTGTGTGTTTTATGTGTATGTTTCTCTGTCTGCTATGACATATATATGTGTGTGTGTGTGTGTGTCGGGTTATCTTTGTCTGTTATGTGTTTGTTTTATGTATGTGCGCGTGTTTTCCTCTATCAACATGTTATGTGTGTGTGTTTTGTGTGTGTGTTGTGTTTCATGTGTGTTTTTCTGTCTGATATATATATATATATATATATATATATATATATAGGGTGTCACGGTGGCGCAGTGGGTAGCACGATTGCCTCACAGCAAGAAGGTCTCTGGTTCGAGTCTCGGCTGGGTCAGTTGGTGTTTCTGTGTGGAGTTCGCATGTTCTCCCTGTGTTGGCGTGGGTTTCCTTCGGGTGCTCCGGTTTCCCCCACAGTCCAAAAACGTAGTATAGATGAATTGGGTAAGCTAAATTTGCCGTAGTGTGTGTGTGTGTGTGTGTGTGTGTGTGTGTGTGTGTGTTTACATGCGGTCTGTCTTCTTCCTCTTCTTCTGTCGGTGTTCTCTGTGATTCTCTGTCTGTCCTCATGGGAGAAGAAGATCCAGACGAGTCCACACTGCTGACAGAGCCATGAAGAGCAGGAGAATACACCACACCGTCCTCTGAGGAACACACACACACACACAGAGAGAGAGAGAGAGAGAGAGAGAAACACAGAGAAATAGAGACAGTATAAATATAACAGATAGAGAGAAAATAAAACACACACAAACACATATAACAGACACCCAGACACAGACAATACACATATATAAATAACAGACACAAACAGGAAAACACATACACAACACACACACACACACACATAACAGAAACAGACAGCAAAACAAAACAAAACACACACACACACACATGGTAAATGACAGAAATCATCAAGGACAGCAGTGGCATCTATGCATGTCTTTAAGCTCCAAACACACACACACACACACACACACAGTATCGGTGATGATGAAGTAGAGTGTGTTTACCGCAGGTCTGCTGCTCCTGACTCTCCATCCGCTCCAGACTCTCCAGCAGCTCGTCGATCTGAGACTTAATGACCGTCAGCTCTTTCCTAATACACATCAGCTCCTCCAGACACACTGCAGAGAGAACAACACACACACACACACACACACACACACACAACATCACAACAGATTGAGAAACAAACCACATTACAGATCAATCCTCTCATTTAAACAGCACAAGTTCTCAAGGCATTATCAGAATCATATCCATTATAAAACGTCATTACCGCCGTCTGCGTTCTCATGCTCCGTCTCTTTATTAGTTTACACAGCACATATTTACATATTCATCTCAATATTTACATCTAATTATCACCCTCATCAGAATATTCATGATCAGTTTTTATAGTGCAGGGCTGACGAACGCTTGATTCTGATTGGCTGATGAGCACTCTAAGGTGTTTGGTTATTGTCAGATAAAGGCAGAGCTAAAGTAGTTCCGGCAGGTTTAGAGCAGCTCCATATCACTCCGCTGAATGATTAGAGCTCTTTCACAGCTACAACAGTCAAAACACAACAGGAGGAGGAGGAGGAGTCTTCAGGTGTGGGAACCATGCTATAATCAGAATAAAGCACTCTGGGTTATTGGATTATTAGAAAACTAGAAAAGTAAAGTTCTTACTTTTCTAGATTTACTTACTTTACTTCAAAGTAAAGACAAACTTTATGGTGTCTTGAGAAAGCCTCGTCTGATAGTATGAGTAGTTTAAAGGTTAAAAAATGGAAGTTGTTTCTGAGAAGTCTGAAACAGCCATAACTACATGTAGGTTGGCATGTTTTTAGTTAGGCAGTTGATAGGGGGTTCTGATTGGTTGCTAAGGTGTTGCTAATTGGTTGCAAGGATGTTCTGAATGGTTGCCAGGGTGTTCTGAGTGGTTGCTAAGGTGTTGCTAGGTGGTTGCTAAGGTGTTGCTAGGCGGTTGCTGAGGTCTTTTAGGTGGTTGCAAAAATGTTGCTAGGCGGCTGCTAAGGTGTTCTAGGTCGTTGCTAAGGTGTTGCTAGGATGTTCTGAGTCGTTTCTAGGCGGTTGCTAAGGAGTTGCTAGGTGGTTGCTAAGGTGTTGTTAGGTGGTTGCTAAGGTGTTCTAGGTCATTGCTAAGGTATTGCTAGGTGGTTGCTAAGGTGTTGTTAAGGTGTTCTAGGTCATTGCTAAGGTATTGTTAGGGTGTTCTGAGTGGTTGCTAAGGCATTGCTAGGTGGTTGCTAAGGTGTTCCTAGGAGGTTGTTAGGCAGTTCTGGGTGGTTGCTAAGGCATTGCTAAGTGGTTGCTAGGCAGTTGCTAAGGTGTTCTAGGTTGTTGCTAGGCAGTTGCTAAGATGTTGCTTGGTGGTTGCTAAGGTGTTGCTAGGTGGTTGCTAAGGTGTTGCTAGGCGGTTGCTAAGGTGTTGCTAGGATGTTCTGAGTTGTTGCTAGGCAGTTGCTAAGGTGTTGTTAGGCGGTTGCTAAGATGTTCTAGGTCGTTGCTAAGGTGTTGCTAGGTGGTTGCTAAGTGGTTGCTAGGCAGGTGCTAAGGCGGTCCAGGTTGTTGCTAAGGTGTTACTAGGCGGTTGCTAAGGTCTTCTAGGTGGTTGCAAAGGTGTTGCTAAGAAAAATGTGCATAACTTAAAAAAAGCTGAGACTCGATTAATGTATTAAAATAAGTTAAAGTAACATATGTCATGTTTTTTTTTTATTATATCATTATTATATTGTACTGTTAGCATAAAAACAACACACTTTCATTCATTCATTTTCTTTTCGGGTTTGTCCCTTTATTAATCTGGGATCGCCACAGCGGAATGAGCCGCCAACTTATCCAACATCTGTTTTACACAGCTGATGCCCTTCCAGCTGCAACCCATCACTGGGAAACACCCATACACTCCCATTTACACTCATACACTACGGACAATTTAGCTTACCCAATTCCCCTATAGCGCATGTGTTTGGACTGTGGGGGAAACCGGAGCACCCTGAGAAAACCCACGCCAACACGGGGAGAACATGCAAACTCCACACAGAAACGCCAACTGACCCAGCCGGGACTCGAACCAGCGACCTTCTTGCTGTGAGGCAACAGCGCTACCCATTGTGCCACCTTAAAACAACACACTTCAGCTTGAAAATAGTTTGAAAAGTCCCCAAATTAATTGTGCATTCATGCCCTGATAGCAGCAACTCTTCTGGTGTCACTAATGAAGGAAACTTAGATTGGACTACTTTTTGTTTCCCACAGCATGAAAACACGACCCGCACACCCCCCCAATCCCAGCTGGATTAAAAAAGCCATTCCAGCTCAGCGGCGGCCATTAAAGAGCGCTTTGACCTCGCAGCGACAAAGGCAAACTCATTCTACTGTGATCTGCCGGCAGTAAAAACTATTAGGGCTTGTAATAAAGCACTATAAACACTTCTTATTGGTTATGCACTATTAATTTGCTATAATTGCTTTTGGTGATAGGCTAGGTTTGATTACTGAGGGATTTGTCCTGTAGCGGAGGGAGGATTTTAATGAAGAAACCATCTGGAGTTCCACAGCAGAGGCGCGCAAAGTTATACACGCTCACAAAAACACTATTACATACACAAACAAACACAATCCTGCGGTACGAAACGCTGTATACAGGAAACATGCCGAAAAACACCAGCATAAACACTTGACCAATGCATCTGCATAACTCACATTACTGAGACAAACTCCAGGACTCAAGGGGGCAACAGAGTAACCTTAAACTACTGTGTGTGTGTGTGTGTGTGTGTGTGTGCTCCTCTTACGCTGTGATCCTGCGCTCCTGGATGAGTGTCTGCTCTGCGCTCTTTCTCTTCTGGCCCGCAGGGTTTTGGAGGATGAAGACGGAGACGAACACCGCCGCAGAGATGCAAAATCACACACCACACTCGGAACATGCTGATAATCGAAAACCCTGGAAATGAACAACAGGTCAGTGAGCTGAAACACAACGGGAAGGTTATTACTGGCAGATTCTGGCCACTTGTGGAACATGTAAAACGTTAAATACGTGGAAAACCTGTGGAACATGTAAAACGTGGAAAACATTAAATACGTGGAACAGTTGTGGAACATTCATTCATTTATTCATTTTCTTTTTGGCTTAGTCTCTTTTATTAATCCGGGGTTGCCACAGCGGAATGACACTACGGACAATTTAGCTTACCCAATTCACCTGTACCGCATGTCTTTGGATTGTGGGGGAAACCGGAGCACCCGGAGGAAACCCACGCGTCCGCAGGGAGCACATGCAAACTCCACACAGAAACGCCAACTGACCCAGCCGAGACTCGAACCAGCGACCTTCTTGCTGTGAGGCGACAGCAATACCTACTGCGCCACTGCATCGCTACTTGTGGAACATGTAAAACGTTAAATATGTGGAACACTTAAAACGTTAAATACATGGAACACTTGTGGAACATGTAAAACGTTAAATACGTGGAAAAATTGTGGAACATGTAAAACGTTAAATACGTGGAACACTTGTGGAACATGTAAAGCGTTAAATACGTGGAACACTTGTGGAACACGTAAAACGTTAAATACGTGGAACACGTAAACGCTAAATATGTGGAACACTTGTGGAACATAAAAAACGTTAAATACGTGGAACACGTAAAATGTTAAATATGTAGAACACTTGTGGAACATGTAAAACATTAAATACGTGGAACACTTGTGGAACACGTAAAACGCTAAATACGTGGAACACGTAAAATGTTAAATATGTAGAACACTTGTGGAACATGTAAAACATTAAATACGTGGAACACGTAAACGCTAAATATGTGGAACACTTGTGGAACATGTAAAACATTAAATACGTGGAACATGTAAAACGTCAAATATGTGGAACACGTAAAACGCTAAATATGTAGAACACTTGTGGAATATGTAAACATTAAATACGTGGAACACTTGTGGAACACGTAAAACGCTAAATACGTGGAACACGTAAAATGTTAAATATGTAGAACACTTGTGGAACATGTAAAACATTAAATACGTGGAACACGTAAACGCTAAATATGTGGAACACTTGTGGAACATGTAAAACATTAAATACGTGGAACATGTAAAACGTCAAATATGTGGAACACGTAAAACGCTAAATATGTAGAACACTTGTGGAATATGTAAAACATTAAATACGTGGAACACTTGTGGAACACGTAAAACGCTAAATACGTGGAACACGTAAAATGTTAAATATGTAGAACACTTGTGGAACATGTAAAACATTAAATACGTGGAACACTTGTGGAACACGTAAAACGTTAAATACGTGGAACACGTAAAATGTTAAATATGTAGAACACTTGTGGAACATGTAAAACATTAAATACGTGGAACACTTGTGGAACACGTAAAACGCTAAATACGTGGAACACGTAAAATGTTAAATATGTAGAACACTTGTGGAACATGTAAAACATTAAATACGTGGAACACGTAAACGCTAAATATGTGGAACACTTGTGGAACATGTAAAACATTAAATACGTGGAACATGTAAAACGTCAAATATGTGGAACACGTAAAACGCTAAATATGTAGAACACTTGTGGAATATGTAAAACATTAAATACGTGGAACACTTGTGGAACACGTAAAACGCTAAATACGTGGAACACGTAAAATGTTAAATATGTAGAACACTTGTGGAACATGTAAAACATTAAATACGTGGAACATGTAAAATGTCAAATATGTGGAACACGTAAAACGCTAAATATGTAGAACACTTGTGGAATATGTAAAACATTAAATACGTGGAACACTTGTGGAACACGTAAAACGCTAAATACGTGGAACACGTAAAATGTTAAATATGTAGAACACTTGTGGAACATGTAAAACATTAAATACGTGGAACACGTAAACGCTAAATATGTGGAACACTTGTGGAACATATAAAACGTTAAATACGTGGAACACGTAAAATGTTAAATATGTAGAACACTTGTGGAACATGTAAAACATTAAATACGTGGAACACTTGTGGAACATGTAAAACGTCAAATATGTGGAACACGTAAAACGCTAAATATGTAGAACACTTGTGGAATATGTAAAACATTAAATACGTGGAACACTTGTGGAACACGTAAAACGCTAAATATGTAGAACACTTGTGGAATATGTAAAACATTAAATACGTGGAACACTTGTGGAACACGTAAAATGTTAAATATGTAGAAGACTTGTGGAACATGTAAAACGCTAAATACGTGGAACACGTAAAATGTTAAATATGTAGAACACTTGTGGAACATGTAAAACATTAAATACGTGGAACACTTGTGGAACATGTAAAATGTTAAATATGTGGAACACATAAAACGCTATATACGTGGAACACTTGTGGAACATGTAAAACGTTAAATACGTAAAACACTTGTCGAACATGTAAAGCGTTAAATAAGTGGAACACATAAAATGTTAAATATGTAGAACACTTGTGGAACACGTAAAATGCTAAATACGTGAAACACTTGTGGAACATGTAAAGCGTTAAATACGTGGAACACGTAAAATGTTAAATACGTGGAACACTTGTAGAACATGTAAAACGTTAAATAAGTGGAACATGTGAAAGGTTAAATATGTGGAAGAAGCATCAAGCGTGAGTGATTTACATGTCATGGCAAATCAGTCAATGCAAAGACGCGAATAGACATCCTGCGACGCGATACGTGCAAATGAGGCGGCACGAATGATGCGTTTTACGTGAATGATGCGTTTCGCTTGAATGATGCGTTTTACGTGAATGATGCGTTTCGCTTGAATGATGCGTTTTACGTGAATGATGCGTTTCATGTGAATGATGCGTTTCGCGTGAATGAAACGGCGCAAGTTAAGTGTTTTGCGCGATTGACACCCTTAACGCATTGTATCGTGCGTTTTGTGCGAATTGCATTAGTCCCTTTATTATTCAGGGGTCGCCACAGCTGAATGACACAGCGCCAAATTATCCAGCATATGTTTTACACAGCGGATGCCCTTCCAGCCGCAACCCATTACTGGGAAACATCCATACACACTCATTCACACACACATCATACACTACGGCCAATTTAGTTTATCAAACTAAATTGAAGAAACCCACGCCAACACGGGGAGAACATGCAAACTCCACACAGAAACACCAACTGACCCAGCTGGGACTCGAACCAGACACCTTCGTACTGTGAGGCGATGGTGCTACCCACTGCGCCACCGTGCTGCCACTTGTGGAACATGTAAAACGTTAAATATGTTGAACAATTGTGGAACCCAAAACATCTCAAATATTTGGAACAAATTAAACATCTCATATATGTGGAACATGTAAAAACACACATCCAGTATAATGTGGAGTAAGTGGCACACTTGTGAAACACATGAAAACATATTAATATGTCAAGCGTGAAACATGTGAAACCACAGAGACTACACGTCAACACACCTGACTAAATAACACCATGTGTGTTTTACATGAAAAGTTCCAAAACTGCACGTTTCATAACGCAACATAACATGTGACGGTATGATGTATGATGTGTGTGTAGCATGTGCGCCAACCACACAACTGCGCAGCTACAGCACTAACACATTCTCTGTTCTCTGCAGGAAATGGGTTCAGGCGTCACACAGAGAGGTCTCCTAAAACTAATGAGATTTTCTTCCAAAGTGACAGGCTGATCTCTCAGACAAGCTTCATTATCCAGAGTTCAGTCTCTGTGTGACGGCGCACAGAGGAGAAACACGTCTGAATCAAACGCTCCGTATGCCGTACGCACTTTACCAACGCTCATTCATGCACATCTGGACACACATGAGCTTTCATTTTATTGCAAAGATAGGCTCATGTTGCTGCATGGACTAACTGATTGGTTGGTTGAGGGACTGACAGAAGGATTAGTTGGCTAACTGTTGGTTAAACAATCAATATTTCAGTATGTCGAAGCCCTAGAAAATATTAATGTTTAGACTATTAAGCTAATTAACCAATGCATTTGCTGCAGATAAGCGCCTCAAACACTCTGAAAGTTTAAATAACAGTATAAATATTGCTCATAATCATAATATATTAAATTATTGAATATCAGCTCCACAAAGACACAATCACTTGATGTTTACTAATGTGTGGAACAGCAGGAGCAATAAAGACTCAGCTTTATGGAGAAATGCAGGATTATTCTGATGTAGCTCATCATCTGCTGCATCATTAGCACATCTGTTTAACTGTAAGTCATTGCAGGACAGACGGCGGTAAACAACACACTGCTGTAAATGAGAAACCTTCACCAGTCTGACATGATCAGTCTCACCCCGAGGTAATTCAGACTGACTGATTCAGACTGAGTGGAAATGAACTGGGATCATGGCGGCGGGATTGGAGATTAATGGAGTGGAGGAAATGTTTTGCCATTTCAGCACAGTTAAAAATCAAAACATGACCATTTCAGATGAACAGGGAAATAAGGAGAAGCCAGTAAATGCTGCGTCTACAGAACTAAACGCAGAGGTTCTTGATGCATGAGCAAATCCACAGTACAATAATGGTTTCTATTAGTATGACAGACTCAAACTGCTGAGATTGGTTAATGCGACTGCACCTGTGTGAGGAGAAAAAACACAGAGCTAAACAAACAGTAAAGCGACTGGATGAGAGTTCACAATATGTGCACAGTAGAGCTAATGCAAGTCATGTGCAACTCACTAAAATAAAACTGAACTTATTAAGTGTCCTTCATATAGACTACAAAAATAAAATGTGTGTTCACTGGCAGGTTGGTTAATTGGCAAGTGGGTTAATTGGTACTGATTGATTGGTAGATTGATTGGCTGGTTGATTGGCAGATGAATGGATGGATAGGCAGGTGGATGGATGGATGGGTGGATGGATGGATGTATGGATGGGCAGCTGGATGGGCGGGCGGGCGGACGGACGGACGGACGGACGGACGGATGGATGGATGGATGGGCAGCTGGCTGGATGGATGGATGGATGGATGGATGGATGGGCAGCTGGCTGGATGGATGGATGGCCAGCTGGATGGATGGGCAGCTGGATGGATGGATGGATGGATGGGCAGGTGGATGGATGGATGGATGGATGGATGGATGGGCAGCTGGCTGGATGGATGGATGGATGGATGGGCAGCTGGATGGATGGATGGATGGGCAGCTGGCTGGATGGATGGATGGGCAGCTGGATGGATGGGCAGCTGGATGGATGGATGGATGGATGGGCAGGTGGATGGATGGGTGGCTGGATGGATGGATGGATGGATGGATGGGCAGGTGGATGGATGGGCAGGTGGATGGATGGATGGATGGGCAGCTGGCTGGATGGATGGATGGGCAGCTGGATGGATGGATGGATGGGCAGGTGGATGGATGGATGGATGGATGGGCGGCTGGATGGATGGGTGGCTGGATGGATGGATGGATGGATGGATGGATGGATGGATGGGCAGGTGGATGGATGGGCAGCTGGATGGATGGATGGATGGGCAGCTGGATGGATGGGCGGCTGGATGGATGGGTGGCTGGATGTATGTATGGATGGGCAGGTGGATGGATGAATGGGCAGCTGGATGGATAGATGGGCAGCTGGATGGATAGATGGGCAGCTGGATGGATGGGCGGCTGGATGTATGGATGGATGGATGGGCAGGTGGATTGATGGATGGGCAGCTGGATGGATGGATGGATGGATGGATGGATGGGCAGCTGGATGTATGGGCAGCTGGATGTATGGATGGGCAGCTGGATGGATGGATGGGCAGGTGGATAGATGGGCAGCTGGATGGATGGGTGGCTGGATGTATGGTTGGGCAGCTGGATGTATGGGCGGCTGGATGTATGGATGGGCAGCTGGATGGATGGATGGATGGATGGGCAGCTGGATGGATGGGCAGGTGGATGGATGGGTGGCTGGATGTATGGATGGATGGATGGGCAGCTGGATGGATGGATGGATGGATGGATGGGCAGCTGGATGGATGGGCGGCTGGATGTATGGAGGGGCAGCTGGATGTATGGATGGGCAGTTGGATGTATGGATGGGCAGCTGGATGTATGGGCGGCTGGATGTATGGATAGGCAGCTGGATGTATGGGCGGCTGGATGTATGGGCGGCTGGATGTATGGATGGGCAGCTGGATGGATGGATGGGCAGCTGGATGGATGGATGGGCAGGTGGATAGATGGGCAGCTGGATGTATGGGCGGCTGGATGTATGGATGGGCAGCTGGATGGATGGATGGGCAGGTGGATGGATGGGCGGCTGGATGTATGGATGGGCAGCTGGATGGATGGATGGGCAGGTGGATGGATGGGCAGCTGGATGGATGGGTGGCTGTATGGATGGATGGGCAGGTGGATGGATGGGCAGCTGGATGGATTGATGGGCAGCTGGATGGATGGGCGGCTGGATGTATGGATGGATGGATGGGCAGGTGGATGGATGGATGGATGGGCAGCTGGATGTATGGGCAGCTGGATGTATGGATGAATGGATGGATGGATGGATGGATGGATGGATGGATCTGTTGATCGGCAGGTTAGTAGATTTGGTTGGTAGATTAATTGGTAGACTAATGAGGACTAATTTGAGACCAATTGGATGGTTAATTGGTCTCCGGCTAGTTTGTTAGCTTACCAGTTGACAGGCCAATTGGTAGACTGACTGATTGATTACTAGATTGACTGGATGACTAGTTATTTAGTGTATAGAGCAGCCAGTATATAGATTGGTTGGCTGGTTGATTGTAGATCTGGGTGGTAGATTAATTGGTAGACTAATGGACTAATTGAATGGTTGATTGATATCCAGTTAGTTTGTTATCTTGCTGGTTTACAGATCAATTGGTAGACTGACTGATTGACTAATGGATTTACTGGTCGTCTGGTTATTTGGTTTATAGAGGCGTTGTCACTATATAGATTGGTAGACTGGTTAACTGGAGGGTTGATAAGTAGAGCAGTACAGTAAGCTGATTTCATTAGTGTGCTGACAGACTTATTAATTGATATTAGTTTAGAGGTTGACCAATATGTTGGTGGATCATTGGTACCATTGGATGATTGGCTGGCTTGCCAGTTGGTTGTTTGATTGTAGACTCGCTGAACAATTGGTTCATTGGTTGTGTGGATTGTTGGTTAGTCGGCAGGCACATTTACTGATTGTCAGGACAATAAGTTGTTTAGTAAACGGACTGATAGATTGATTAACTAATGTATTGTTCGGCTAGGTGCATGATTGATTGACTGATACAGTAGGTATGTTGATTAGTACATTGACTAATTGATTAGTGGATTTCTTGGTTAAATGGGGGTTGCTGCATTGGTTGGTTGATTGAATGATTAGCTATGACCAATTGAAGTCACTAGCTGGTTGGTTGGCTTAGTAACTTCATGACATGGTAAATTGTAGTTGGTTGGTAAAGTAGTCTGATTGTTAGGATAATGGCATCTTATTTCTACATCAGAAAGTGCCAAAAAATTGTAGGCATAGAGTATTAACTGAGAAATGAAGACCATATTGATTTCCATTTGTGCAGCTTTGCATATGTTATCAGCAGTGCTTGTATTGTTATTGATCATCTGTGTGTTTTGCTTTACGCTGAGGTTGAATTTGTTGTTCAAATTATATATCTGGTCCTTTTCCACTGTTTAATATCTCTCTCAGTTTTCTCTGGATTCCACACAGTCCCGATAGATCCTCTGATCCTCAGATAGGGAGCTGTAAATGACTTTGCCTCGGAGCACTGCTGTGATTGAGGGCGATGTACATTAGTCTGCAATAGGATCAGAGCGGGTCAGACTGCTGCTCTAAACTGTGGGATAAAAGAGTCTTTCCATACTGACATCCACCTCCTAAAATAACCTGCTCTCAGCTGCACATCTGAGCCACGAACACTGTTCAGTTCCAGAGTGTCTGAACCATGTCATTAGTGCTGTTTGTAAAGGCCAGTCATTGTTACTAATGCTCATGTTTGAGGTGAGCGATCAGAAATAAGCCCAAGCTTTAGAGTGCTTTCACATCTGTAGTTCGCTTCATTTGGT
>LR812543.1:44417087-44424587 GCA_903798195.1 Danio kyathit
ATACTAAAATGCACCACTTCACATATTACAAATGATTTTTGTTATATTAAAATACCCAAACTTGGATTTATAAACATGTTGGGTTCATTCATTCATTCATTTGTTTTCTTTTCGGCTTAGTCCCTTTATTAATCTGGGGTCTCCACAGTGGATTGAACCGCCAACTTATCCAGCATAGGATTTACACAGCGGATGCCCTTCCAGCTGCAACCCAGTACTGGGAAACACCCATTCACACACACACTCATACACTACGGCCAGTGTAGTTGATCAATCCCCCTATAGCGCATGTGTTTGGACTGTGGGGGAAACCGGAGCACCCGGAGGAAACCCACACCAACACGGGGAGAACATGCAAACTCCACACAGGAATCAAACCAGCGACCTTCTTGCTATGAGGCCACAGTGGAACGCCACTGAGCCACCGTGTCACCTAACATCTTATACTTTAGTTTTATTTTTTAGGTTTAAAGATCAAGCATTGCATTGTATTAAGATTGGGCTTAAATTTACCACATTTTCTTTACAAACTGAAATAATTCATTCATTCATTTTCTTTTCGGCTTAGTCCCTTTATTAATCCGGGGTCGCCACAGCGGAATGAACCGCCAACTTATCCAGCACGATTTTACGCAGCGGATGCCCTTCCAGCCGCAACCCATCTCTGGGAACACTGAAATAATTATAATAATAAAAACTAAAATATTAAATTAAAACTATAGAAATATAAATAAATAGAAGCACAGAAAAAAATGGCAAAATTTTAAAGAAATAGACAAATAATAAAAGCACATAATTTTACTAATATTTTTTTAAATAATCACAAAAATCAATGATAAAAGTGTATGAAAAATTTAATAAATTATTAAATAAAAGCTATAGCAATGAAAACAGAAAAATACAAAACAAACATAAAAATTTAGTGTTAAGATATTACTAAAATAAGTGTATGTCAAGTGGAATTTATGACAAAAACACGAAATAAGAAAACAAATGCTTTTAAATGATCTTGTCTTTATTATTATTATTATTATTATTATTATTATTATTATTATTGATATTATTTAGTTATTGTGTGATAATCTCAGCCTATGGAAACTGACAGACAACTTCATGCAAAAAAGTCATCAGTATTTTAGAGTATAATAAACCCTTATGTTTTACTCAAACACACAACTATAAATCATAAATCTACATAATCTGAGTATTCTCTCTGAGATATTCTATTTGATTTAAAAGTGATTCCTCCTGCATATAGACACATTTGATCTGCTGTATAACGCAGAGAGAGAGGAAGAGGATGAAGATCAGACTTACAGTGAAGCAGCAGCGGAGAGACCCCAGTCTACAGAGAGAGCTTCATCATCATCTGCAGCTCCTCCATCATCTGAGTCTGAGCTTCACTACAGGCTGAGCGTCTGGCTTTTCTACAGCGGATCAAACCATCGCCGTCACAGGGGGAGAGCTGAGCTGGACTGAACCATTCCTGCAGGACAGGAGGAGCAGACTCAACTGTAGAGCAGAAACCAGACGACAGCTCGTTCATCACTGTCACACACACGCTGCACCCACACACACACACACTGAATGCAAACACACACCCTTAACACACAATGAACACACACACACACTCTCCACAGAAAGACAGACACTCTTACACACATTCATAAACACACACTCTGAACCCACACACACACTGAACACAAACACATACAGAACACAAACACACACAGAGAGACTCCTTTAAGCACACTAAAGACACATACAAACTCAGTTAAGCACACACACACACACACACACAGAGAGAGAGACTCTCCACCAGCCAATAGGGATGAAAAGGATAATAAAGGAGGCCTGTATGGCCCTATATTCCGGGGGCAGCATCTGGGGGTCCGCAGATCAGGAGGTAAGATGAAACAGCCCAAGACGAGCACTATATAGGGGAGAAAAGGTCGTCCAGGCCAGCCTACGATCCATCTGAACCACTGTGTCCACTGGGAACCTCTTTGAATGAGGTTTTGTCCAGCGGTTGCCTATATTGCCTGACCTGCTGGACCTGACAGAATGGAAGAAGCACAACAGAAAACATCTACAGCGCGGGCCGAGAGTCAGACCCGGGTCTCTGCACAGCTGTAATGATGTCTCAACTCAAACACAATGATTATTTTAACCCAACCCTCACAGGAAACAACCTGCATTTCTACATTTGACTTCATTCTGTGTGATTTATGAGTCCCCACAGTCACACAAGGGTCCCCATGAGTCTGTGTGTGTTCATGTTTAAGGCCCACCGAGATATAAAAAAACAAAACACGCGTGTTCTGTTCCTCCAGGCGCCCTGATTAAGAAACTCAGTGAAACGAGAAGTTCATTAATAAAAGTGTCCGTTTCCTGAACACTCTGCAGCTCACTGACTCTGTGTCGCCTTTAATTCAGTCCCTCGAGTTTAATGCGCTAATGTGAGAAAGATGACAGATGAAAACACACTTCAAACACACACACATATCTGAGAACAGAAAAGCCAAGAGCTGTGATTCGATTGACTTTACACTCACCGGCCACCTTATTAGGTACACCTCACTAGTACCGGGTCGGACCCTTATTTGCCTTCAGAACTGCCTTAATCCTTCAGAGATTCAACAAGCTACTGGAAATATTCCTCAGAGATTTTGCTCCATATTGTCATGATAGCATCACACAGTTGCTGCAGATTTGTCGGCTGCACATCCATGATGCCAATCTCCCGTTCCACCACATCCCAAAGCTGTGGACTGTGGAGGCCATTTGAGTCTGAGATGATTGGTGCTTTATGACATGGTGCGTTATCCTGCTGGAAGTAGCCATCAGAAGATGGAGACACTGTGCTCATAAAGGGATGGACATGGTCAGCAACAATACTCAGGTAGGCTGTGGCGTTGACACCATGCTCAATTGGTACTAATGGACCCAAAGTGTGCCAAGAAAATCTCCCCCACACCATTACACCACCACCACCAGCCTGAACCGCTGATACAAGGCAGGATGATCCATGCTTTCATGTTGTTGAGGCCAAATTCTGAGCAGAGCATCCGAATGTGGCAGCAGAAATGGAGACTCATCAGACCAGGCAACGTTTCTCCAATCTTCTCTTGTCCAGTTTTGGTGAGCCTGTGTGAATTGTAGCCTCAGTTTCCTGTTCTTAGCTGACAGGAGTGGCACCCGGTGTGGTCTTCTGCTGCTGTAGCCCATCCGCCTCAAGGTTGGACGTGTTGTGTGTTCAGAGATGCTCTTCTGCAGACCTCGGTTGTATCGAGTGCTTATTTGAGTTACTGTTGGCTTTCTATCAGCTGGAACCAGTCTGGCCATTCTCCTCTGACCTCTGGCATCAACAAGGCATTTGCGCCCACAGAACTGCCGCTCACTGGATATTTCCTCTTTGTCGGACCATTCTCTGTAAACCCTAGAGATGGTTGTGCGTGAAAATCCCAGTAGATCAGCAGTTTCTGAAATACTCAGAGCAGCCCGTCTGGCAGCAACAACCATGCCACGTTCAAAGTCACTTAAATCCCCTTTCTTCCCCATTCTGATGCTCACTTTGACCTGCAGCAGATCGTCTTGACCATGTCTACATGCCTAAATGCATTGAGCTGCTGCCATGTGATTGGCTGATTAGACATTTGTGTTAACGAGCAGTTGGAGAGGTGTACCTAATAAAGTGGCCGGTGAGTGTATATCGCATATTAGACTGCTTTAATATAGCAGTAATTGTGACTGAAAATTGATATCAGATTAAAAGCAGTGGCTATAGTAATGTTGGCCTGTCTAATGCAGCGATTAACGGTCCAAACAGTCCATAGTTCTTTAGTAAAGACTTTCATTATTATTCCCCGTGACATAATAACCAATATAAATTATGCTTATTCATTCATTTTCTTTTCGGCTTAGCCCCTTTAATAATCAGGGGTCGCCACAGCGGAATGAACCGCCAACTGGTCCAGCATGTTTTACGCAGCCGATGTCCTTCCAGCTGCAACCCATCACTGGGAAACACCCATACACCCAGCCAATTTAGCTTACCCAATTAACTCACAGCACAGGTGTTTGGACTTGTGGGGGAAACCGGAGCACCCGGAGGAAACCCACGCAAACACGAGGAGAACATTCAAACTCCACACATTTCTTTAAAAGCCAGTGATCTTCACTGCCTGATTGATATACTATATAAAGTGGGTCTCACGCGGACAAGAAGCACTGCATTAAATTCTACTTGCCCCGCCCTCTCTTTAAATTATGGAACTGTATTTCACATCAGTATTTTCAATGGAGTTTCTGCGCTAGCCTGCTCCTACTGACCTGCTGCTACAACTGTTTACAGTCTTTCATCTTGTTTTACGCTTGAACAACTAAATAAATGCTTAAGTCTATTTAACTAGTGACATTTTAATCACATTACAACATCGATGCTGTAAAAGGAACCCTATGAAATTGAAAATAGTCACATAAATCCTTCACCGGAAGTTTATCATACAGTATCCTCTGATTAGCTATTTCAGAAGTTAATGTAGGTCAAACTATGCGTTTAATTTGACTTTACTGTTAGGCTATATGTTGACACAAACGCCTATTTTACAAGAAAACTCTGTAAATGTGCCGCTTTCTGGCTGTTAATGAATATTTTATAGCATTTTCTCCACAGATTGGCGCGATTATGGGTTCACAATGGTACGAACCGTTATAGGGGTGGACAAATGTATATTTAAATCATCGATTATTTAAATTATTAATATTATTATTTAAGATACAGATCAGAGAAAAGTATTTCTAAACTAGGCTATTTAAAGGGCTGATCCCTCTATACATATTATTTTGACGTTCGTCAGGGGGGAGCAAGCGTCAATTATGGGAGTCAATCCCCCCGAAACCCCCTGTAATTCACACCCTGACTGTAATGTCATTTTGATTACCATTACTTTTTATTTATTTATCTCTCTCTCTCTTGGGAAATGTTAATAGCTTGTGCATTTTTATAGCATTTCTCAGGACTGTCTTGATCTTTTCAGAAAAAAAAGTTAAGTTAAAGATATTTTAAAGCACCCGTTTATTTTTTGTTCTGATGCGCGTTCGCGTGTGATGGAGCTGCGCGTTCCCGATTTCTGCCTGGTGTGCTGTAAATGAAGGCGGGTTAAAACTGCTCAAAACAAGTAGAAGCTTTAGATTAATGTTCAGTGAGACTCAATCTTGCAGATCAAACTCCTGCTGAACTACAAGATCAGCATCTATCTCAAGATGTCTGCTGAAGCTGCTGCGGTGTGTGTTGATCATGTTCTCCAGCCAACTCTTCACCTCTCAGGCACAATTGACTTTAATACGATGTAAAATAGCTAAATAAATAGTTAAAATGATTTGTAAAATTGTTGTATTTGTTTTCATACGTTTTTTTTTGGATAATGTTTTAATCATATTAAAGCACCCGTTTATTTTGTTCTAATGCGCGTTCGCGTGCGGTGGAGCTGCGCGTTCCCGATTTCTGCCTGGCTCGAGCTGTAAACGGAGGCGGGTTAAAAACTGCAGATTAATGTTCAGCGAGACTCAAACTGCAGATCAAACTCCTGCTGAACTACAAGATGTCCGGCGTTATAATGCTGAAGCTGCTGCTGGGTGTGTTGATCATTTTCTCCAGCCAACTCTTCACCTCTCTGGCACAAGTAAGTGACTTTAATGCAATCTCGAATATAAATAGCTAAAATGATTGATCAAAAATCAGGTGTATAATTCTTTCAAAATAATCTAATATTGCATTATGATAAATATATGTATTAATGGTATTTTAAATGAAATAACTGATCATGTTATGCCATCTGTAATGCTGAATTTAAATGTAACTCTTCATATGCATTTATCTTTATTTCTATAGCATTTATAACAGTTCAATTCATGTTTATTTGTATAACACTTCTCACAATAATTATTTCAAAGCAGCTTTAAAGAAGGTGCACATGATTGCATTACAATCAACATCAGAAAAGTTAAGGTTATTAGATACCATAACTTTATTACTGAGAACTTTAACTGGTTACTAAGAGCTTGTTGTAATATATAAACATATTTAACCTGCAGTTATATACTATATAGGTGATGTCTATGTGTACATGTTTAATAAAGTGTATTGAGTAGTCTTTGATGGTTGGCATAATGTAATAATGCAGATTGTGCAAAGCATCTTAACACAGACGAAGAAAAGATTTCAAAAGAATCTGGAATTACTGAGTTGAAAATGCAGTTAAGCATGATAAAGCTGCTTCAGACTTGAGAAAGCTGGATTTTTGTGCGCATGTGAAGCCGCTGCGGTGTTTGCTCTGGTTTTAACACCAGACTCTGATGAGACCCTTCGTCCAAAAACACAGAGCAGATCCGGCCAACACTGAACACAGCCAAACCATCCCATAATCACACTCTGACACCATACAATCCTGCAGAACACACGATACAGCAGCTGAAGGGGAAACTACGGCACGCTGGAACCAAGCAAAACATGCGTCTTACATAGAGTTTCTGTCTTGTTTCTAGTCTGAATATTTAACAATTATTGAATTAAGAAGCATTTTTTAGACAAGCAAAACACATCGTGTTGTTTTCTGAAATATTATACCAAATTTAAGTGAGTTTTCCCTAAAAACAAGCTAAATAATCTGCCAGTGAGGGAAGGAGAAATAATCTTATGTCAAAAGAAAAGACAAGATTATTTTGCTTAGCCAGTTGGCTGATTATTTAGCTTGTTTTTAGGGAAAACTCACTTAAATTTGGTATAATATTTCTTAAAACAACACAATGTGTTTTGCTTATCTAAAAAATGCTTCTTAATTTAAGAATTGTTAAATCCTCCACACAGAAATGCCAACTGACCAAGCCGGGACTCAAACCAGCGACCTTCTTGCTGTGAGGCGATTGTGCTACCCACTGCGCCACCGTGCCACCTTTAATCAATAATATAAATAAATTGTGATCATCAAATCATCCTATTAAAATACTGGCAGGATCAAGATTTCTGCAGGATCATGTTGACTGTAAATACATCAGATACTTTACTGTAAACACACACTCAAACACTTCTGAATTGGTGTATTGTGGAATAATGCTGTAATGCGCTGAGTGTGTGTGTGTGTGTTGTGCAGGAGTGTGAGGTGGTGAGTTCTGCTCTCCAGCAGATGACGAAGACTCTCTCTGCACATGAGACGAGTCTGAGGAGCCTCCAAAAAACACTGAAGCAGATGCAGAGCACCAGAACACACAGCACAGGTAACGCACACACACACACACACACATACACACACAGATCATACACACAGTCACTCACTACAAACAAAAACCAAACACAGGTACTTGCTACACACATACACACAAACATCTTAACTATAAACATACAACATGTTCTTACTTGTGGCACGGTGGTTCAGTAGTGTCTCACTCTGGCCTCACAGCAAGAAGGTCTCTGGTTTGAGTCTCGGCTGGGTCAGTTGGTGT
>LR812543.1:44429587-44639587 GCA_903798195.1 Danio kyathit
TGAATAAGTGCATCATCCGGGTATTTAAAGTGCACTTATTATTTTTAGAGTATTTATACTACAAAATGGCGTAGAGTAGTGCAAAAGTATGTGATTTAGGACACACCTACAGGCTTTAGTCTTGACTAGTGCGGTTGAATGACATTTGTCCTGGGAGCCCTGTACAAATATGGCGGCTCAGGGTCTGTATGTGATATCTAGGGTATATATCTATGTAACCTGACAATATAACAAACAGGAAGTGGGTTTTCAGATTTCAGTTTTAAACCAAAGTCTAAACAGACTCACTTTAGAACTAATCTGAGAGATCAAGAAGGAAATCTCTAGGTTAACTGAAACAGGAGGATCTGAAACTCGCATTTAAAGGGACGGTTCACCTAAAAAAGAAAATTCACACATTTATCGCTTTTTTCTGGACACTCAAAGCACTATACACACATTTTTTGGGGGAAATCTCCTCATCCACCACCAGTGTGCAGCATCCACTCAGATGACACGACAGCAGCCATGTTGCGCCAGACTGCACAGCACACACCAGCTCATTGGTGGAGAGAAGCCAATTAGGATCACTCAGAACCCATGGAAAGAATAAGCCAGAGCCTGTTAGACCATGCACCGGGGCGCAGAGCGTATTTTTATGTCCTTAAAATAGCAAACGTGGATTTTGACACTTGATGCTTTTGCACAATACGCTTTAGACTTTGTGCCTAGGTCATTAAAATAGCCCATTGTGGACTTCTAACTGAAACTGAATATTGAGTAGGGGGCGGGGCTTTGTTTTTGCACATCACTCCCTCATAGGAAACTAACAGTAAAAAGGGGCGTGGCTAAAAATACTGAAGCTGAGGAGTGCCAATGCAAATGCAGAAGCTCAGACTGAAGAGGATGCAGTTTTTTTATTTAATCAGTGGATTAACCTTTGCTGATTTTTGTAATTTAATCAACAGATTAATTGTTCTCCTAAAGATTAATAATGAGCACTAACAATATAAACATTGCACATTTTGATTTCAGACTTTAAGGTTTTGTGCATCTCCAACTCTACTGCTTCATTACCTAATTGCATCTTTAAAAATATACACATTTCCTAAAAGTCTGCATGAAATCAAAGTGTCGAGTTTGCTAGCGCACACTGATGTATTATCAAATAATCTACTAAAACACAAGGAGAAGAGGCTCAGCTCAAGATGGAGAAGATCTGCGCTGGAGGAGAGAATGTGGCAGCGATGTGAGACTGACCGACACTGACCTGCACACACACACCTGACAAACATCTCACACACACACAAAAACACAGCGGATACAAACCAGCAGATCAGGTTTATTAACAACGGCCCAATTCAACATACAGAACCAAACAGGAGAGATGAGAACAGAAGTTATTGAGTTATGAATACATCTGTAGAGAACATCGCTCAGCAGAGTCCAGGAGAAATCACACACACACACACACACACACACACACACACACACACACACAGATCAGCTCTGGGCCGCATTCAGATTGACAGAGCAAGCAGAGCTGTGAGATGATGGCGAAGAGTAAATCTCACACACACACACACTCTCTCTCTCTCTCTCTCTCACACACACACACACACACACACACACACACACACACACACACACAGATTTTCCAGAGCTAAAATAATGTTTACAAAAATAATGCGAAAGCAGAAAGAAAGAACAAAACCTGCACCAATCATCAACACACTGAAAACCCTTATACAGCATTAGAATCATCATGACTACTGATACTAATGACTTCAGGCGGTGTTCACCAAAGGAATAAACTACAGATTGACTTGATCAGGCTTTTAAATGAATCAGAAATTTGGAAAACTCCAGCTCTGGTCAGACACTTGAATATTGTCTGCTGTTTTGAGCATCTGACTGAAGATTTAACATATTTTGCTTAATTTTGATTGACTTTTGTGCATTCAAAGAGTAAAAAAAAAGC
Organism: Danio kyathit; assembly: GCA_903798195.1. Taxonomy (NCBI): domain Eukaryota; kingdom Metazoa; phylum Chordata; class Actinopteri; order Cypriniformes; family Danionidae; genus Danio; species Danio kyathit. Next base: position 44,431,548 of record LR812543.1, read on the forward strand.
AACGCTGTTCTATTTTTAATCAGAAACATGTAGGACTATCCAGAAATGGAGATGCTCAATATTAAGATTGGCATCTGAAGTCTCTCAGTGCCTGTGAATAGATCTAAACAAACAGCAGTTTTAGTAGTTTGCATGAATTAAAGACCTCCGTCAGTGCGGATGAAGGATGGTTTTCCTCTGCATGAGAGACTCAGTGAACGAAGGAAAACAAAAACAAAGAAATATCTGTGCAGAAAGTAAAGATTAGAGTGATGAGCGCCAGCGAGAAGCAGCAGTGAACAGAAGAGGACTCAAATCACTTGCAGAAAATGCACAGAGAAGCTAACTTAAGCCATTAGTATTGACTGGATTACAGGTGTATTTTTGTTAGTTAATTGGGATGTATCCTTTCCTGTCCTTTCTTAAAGATGGCTGAGCAAGTCTTCTGCAAAAAAATAGAAACAAAAAAAACGCCATTATTAAGGCAGAGTTTGCGTTTCCCACAATCCTCCAGTCAAACCAGCTATTTACAGTACTGACGGTACAGCATCGTGACTCCGGTTATTAAAGCACAAACACTAGAACCAAAGTCCACTTTAATGTACAAAAAAAAAGCATACAAACATAAGAGGAATACAGATGAGTTTAAAAGGCAGAGCGACTGGAGCGATGCGGCTCTGTTCATCCAGAGAGTCTGATTTGATGCGAACATCAGAACAAAAATAAGCATTAAAGCCTTTATGGGGGAAAGAATTTACAATCCAACTTCTGTTGAGTTTTCCAGAAAAACAACCACTCTGAATGATTCACAACAAACCAAAAATCAGCTGAAGGTGGACGGCAGTGTGCTTGATAAAACACAAAGTAAAAGGTAAAAGCACAGAAGAATTGGTGCATCCGTGCACAAGCTTATCTCAGAGGTGTGTACCAAAAATGGAGTGTTTAAAATCAACTAATCCCAAAAAACTGAGCGAGAGGCGTCTGGACAGCCCAGCAGAGAAGGCCTTCAGAGCGGGGTGGATGAAGAAATCTTCATGCGGATGTTTTAAGTGAACTGTTAGAGCATGGCACTTAGAAACACACCAATCAGACGAGAGATTATCATCAGAAACGGCGAGACGTCTGAATGCGGCCACTGAGAGGAAACACACACATTTAATATTACAATCATTCACATCAGCGATCATCTTCTGGCTCAGTTTGGACCAATTATTGGGTGAAACCTTCACGATCCAGAAACCCAAACTAAATCAAATCAACCGTATTAGAGAGAGAGATTCAATACATGTACACCCTTACTGAATCAATGATCCCGTCAAGAGAAAACAAACACAGCAGCAGCAGCAGCCCATGATCACGACTGACTGACTGACTGACTGAAACTGTAGGAAATCACCAGCTCTGGGACGGGCGAAAGGCACAGACACACACATTCGTTGGCTCCTCATCCTCTGTGCTGTTGACAGTCTGTGCTGGGAAAGCGGACGGCGGAACGTCCACAATAAATAAACAGGTTTAGCCGGAGAGCGAAGTCTTTGTGTTGATCCGCAGCAGGCCGCTTGAAGCAGAAGACGATGATGGACGAGCACAGTCAGGGAAACGGAGAGTGTGTGTAGCCATTAAAACTGGGTCCCAATGTGGCCATCCATGACTCCACCAAAACGCACACACACTCATCTCACACACACACTCATAGAGAGCTTGAGTCTATCATTGCTGCCACCCCCCTGCCGCCCCAGAGTTCCAGGCGGAGGGTGGCGTTCTGGCCTGCAGGGGGCGCCACTCACACACACATACATACACTCGCGCACACAGACTAACACACCGCCCCCGCGCCACTCTCCGCTCTACCTGTCCTTCAGCTCCTGCGTGACGCGTTTGGTGATGCGTCCGCACAGCAGACCCATGAGGAACAGCAGCACCACACACATCGCCAGCATGCTCAGGATGTAGCTCTTAGCAGGAGACGTGAACACCTGACCTGCCAGATCTGAGAAACCTTCTGCTGGAGCCACCTGAGGACACACACACACACACACACACACACAAATAAACTGTCAAATCACAAAGCAAGACTTCTATAAGATGTGTGTAAATTGTGTACAGCAAACATAACAGATGTAAAATGTCAGTCAAGTTTTGGCTGCTCAACCCTGTTCCTGGAGATCTGCCTTCCTGCAGAGTTCAGCTCCAGCCCTGATCAAACACACCTCAGCCGATTCCTGAGGACCTGAACAGCACTTGATGACCACAGGCAGGTGTGTGTGAAATGGGCAGATCTTCACAAACAGGGTTGGTGACCTGGTCTACAGCATTTGAATGTGTGTGTGTGTGTGTGTGTGTGTGTGTGTGTGTCGGTGTTTGTTTGAATGTGTAAAATTCACATCAGTTCATGTGCAGAATCTTCCACAAGAATTGTGTAAATTCTATTTGTTGTTAATGTGTGTGTGTGTGTGTGTGTGTGTGTGTGTTTACCTTGGCGGCGTAACTCCACATGTCGATGCGGTCCTGTAGTCTCTTCTTGCACTCGGGTTGCAGGCGGACGCGTTTGTCCTGAAGAGCCTCCATCAGACAGGACATCTCTGCGCACACACACACACACACGCTTGTTTTTGACAATTGTGTAGATAATCCACAGGTTTCCATTGTTTTTATATTGTACACACTGTAACACTCAATACTTTCTGAAAAAAACTCATTCTGTGTGAGTTATAAGCTTCTCAGCAATGTCCTCATAATTCCCCTTCAGTCACACCACAACATTATACACACACTCACCGGCCACTTTATTAGGTACACCTGTCCAACTGCTCATTAACTCACATTTCTAATCAGCCAATCACATGGCAGCAGCTCACTGCATTTAGGCATGTAGACATGGTCAAGACGATCTGCTGCAGGTCAAAGCGAGCATCAGAATGGGGAAGAAAGGGGATTTAAGTGACTTTGAACGTGGCATGGTTGTTGGTGCTAGACGGGCTGCTCTGAGTATTTCAGACACTGCTGATCTACTGGGATTTTCACGCACAACCATCTCTAGGGTTTACAGAGAATGGTCCGACAAAGAGGAAATATCCAGTGAGCGGCAGTTCTGTGGGCGCAAATGCCTTGTTGATGCCAGAGGTCAGAGGAGAATGGCCAGACTGGTTCCAGCTGATAGAAAGGCAACAGTAACTCAAATAAGCACTCGTTACAACCGAGGTCTGCAGAAGAGCATCTCTGAACACACAACACGTCCAACCTTGAGGCGGATGGGCTACAGCAGCAGAAGACCACACCGGGTGCCGCTCCTGTCAGCTAAGAACAGGAAACTGAGGCTACAATTCACACAGGCTCACCAAAACTGGACAAGAGAAGATTGGAGAAACGTTGCCTGGTCTGATGAGTCTCCATTTCTGCTGCCACATTCGGATGCTCGGCTTAGAATTTGGCCTCAACAACATGAAACTAACATGAGTAAAAGACTTCAAGCCGGGATTGGAACCCAAGTGTCTGTGAGCACCTCAGCGTATACGTTGGGACTATTTACCACTAGGCTAATAGCGCCAACACACACTTTAACACACAAAAACTCACGTCTGCCCTTGCCCGGTGGGATGGCGGCGCACTGATGTTTGATGTCGAGAGCGCAGGCGGTGTGCAGGACGGGGTCCACGAAGATGTCGGCTTTACTCTCCTTCAGGATGTTCAGCACCTCCTGCACACACACACACACACACACACACAGACAGACTCAGAGATAATGCTTCAGCTCACACAAGACCTCGAGAACACACACACTGGACACACACACACTGGACACAGAGCTCACACTGGGTCAGATTTTACCTTCTTGCAGCCCTCATGGTTGATCTTCAGCAGGTTGACCTTCAGACACTCCTCCACTTGCCCCGTCTGCTCCTGCGCAGCCACCTCCTCCGCACACAGACGCGGGATCTGGAGACACACACACACACTCATTTTGTCATGATCTCCTCTCCACAAAGTTGAGCATTGAATCTGTATTAAGTGTTTGTTAACAGAAACATGTCCAGTGTGTGTGTGTGTGTGTGTGTGTGTGTGTGTGTGTGTGTGTGTTGACCTCTTCACTACACTGGAGCTGCAGCTGTGGGTCGAGCCGATAGTCCAGAGCAGATTCCTGGAGGATCACACTGATCTGAGCCTCACAGTCTGAGGAGAGACGCTGAAGAGAGATACACACACACACGCAGAGAGAGAGAGACACACACACATACACAGACCGAGACATACACACAGTCAGTCAAGCATTGACATTGTACAGTGTTTTAGCGACTGTGCATGTGTGTGTGTTAGTTTGTATGCGTGTGTGTAAGTCTGTGTGTTTATGTGTGTGTGTGTGTGCATGAGTGGTAGTATGTATTTCCACATGTGTTTGTGCGCGATTTTTGACTATGTGTGTCTGAGTGTGTGTGCGTGACAGATAGGGTGTGCACTTGCTTGTTTGCCTGTGTGTGTTTATTTGCACGTGTGAGAGATATTTGTGTGTGTGTGTGTGTCTGTGGGAGAGGATGTTTGAGTGTGTGTGTGTGTTCTGTCACCTGGTCAGCATATTTGAGTTTGAGGCAGGAGATGACCTGTCCCTCCAGCTCATTGTCGTCTCTGGCGTTGTTCAGGATGTTCTGGCAGAATTTGGGGATGTCGGCTTTACAGGCCTTCCTCAGCACTGGGTTCAGGCGGTAATCTACAACACACACACGCACGCACACACAAACAGTAACAGCATAAACCATAACCTGGTTTCTGAAGCACATACAAAACTCGCTGTGCTCATTGGTCAAACTCAACCAGTGCCACCAGTGGAAAGTAAATGACAACTTAAATTTTGGGGTGAACTGACCCTTTAAGTTATCATCCCAGAGATATTTAACAAAACACTTCATGTAGTCAAACACAGCAGCTATATTTAGCAGAGATACATTCCTTGATTACTATCACTGCTCTGCTTCTAAACAGTGTTAACACACATCAGCCAAAGACTTAAATAAATAAATAAATAAATTAATAAATAAATTAAACATTTAATTAAAAATATAAATTTATAAAAATATAAAAAATATATATATATATAAAAAAAATAAAAAATAAAATTATATATATAAAAAAAGAAATTATATATTAAAAAAAATATAGATATATATATATATATATATAAAAACAAAAGAAAGAAACAAAGAAACAAAATAAATAAAGGCTGTGAGTAAGCAGATACCCGTGTTCTGTGTGATCTGCCTCTTGGTGATCATCTGTTTGCACTTGGGGTCCATGAGCTCGCTGTTCTTGTTCTGCTTCAGGCACTGCAGCAGGTTCTTGGCGTCCGTATCGCTGCAGAAGCGCTGAGGATGGAGAATAACAATGATGAAGATGATGATGATGAAGATGATGACGCAGTTACTGAAGCTCTCCTCACCCGGATCATCTGCTTGCAGACCCTCATCAGCTGGAAGTCCAGCTCAGGGTCCATCATCTCAGTCTCCTGCAGCCGGAACACCTTCTGATGGCAGTGCTGCGTCAGGTGCTTCTTATTCTCCTTCAGGCACTCGATCACCTGAACACACACACACACACACACACAAACGTCAGTCAGCTGGTCAGCGGTGCGGTCAGTTATTCAGACAGTCAATCAGTGAATTACAGTCAGTGGGTCAGTCACCTGGTTAGTGGTGAGATCAGTCAGTGGGTCAGTGTTGTGATCAGTTGGTAAGTATTGCAGCCAGTAAGCCGGTCTGTGGTGCAGTCAGTCAGTTGATAAATTGTTCAGTCAGTTGGTCATTAGTGAAGATAGTCGGTGGTTTAGTCAGTTGGTCAATAGTTCAGTCAGTGATTTATTCTATTGGTCAGGAGTGGAGTCAGTAACTTGGTCAGTGGTTCAGTCTGTTGGTCAGTAGAGCAGTCCGAAAGTTGGTGAGTAGTGCAGTCAGTATGTTGACCAGTGGATCAGTCAGGTGGTCAGTAGTGGAGTCAATAAGATGGTCAGTGGTTCAGTCACTAGTGCTGTCAGTAAGTTGTCAGTAGTGGAGTCAGTAAGTTGGTCAGTGGTTCAGTCAGCAGGGCAGTCTGTAAGTTGGTCAGTAGTGGAGTCAGTACAGCAGTAAGTTGACCAGTGGATCAGTAAGTTGGTCAGTGGTTCAGTCAGTAGTGGAGTCAGTAAGTTGGTCAGTGGTTCAGTCAGTAGTGCAGTCTGTAAGTTGGTCAGTAGTGGAGTAAGTAAGTTGGTCAGTGGTTCAGTCAGTAGTGCAGTCTGTAAGTTGGTCAGTAGTGGAGTCAGTAAGTTGGTCAGTAGTGGAGTCAGTAAGTTGGTCAGTGGTTCAGTCAGCAGTGAAGTCAGTAAGTTGGTCAGTAGTGGAGTCAGTAAGTTGGTCAGTAGTGGAGTCAGTAAGTTGGTCAGTGGTTCAGTCAGCAGTGAAGTCAGTAAGTTGGTCAGTGGTTCAGTCAGCAGTGCAGTCTGTAAGTTGGTCAGTAGTGGAGTCAGTAAGTTGGTAGTGGAGTCAGTAAGTTGGTCAGTGGTTCAGTCAGTAGTGGAGTCAGTAAGTTGGTCAGTGGTTCAGTCAGTAGTGCAGTCTGTAAGTTGGTCAGTAGTGGAGTCAGTAAGTTGGTCAGTGGTTCAGTCAGTAGTGCAGTCTGTAAGTTGGTCAGTAGTGGAGTCAGTAAGTTGGTCAGTAGTGGAGTCAGTAAGTTGGTCAGTGGTTCAGTCAGCAGTGCAGTCTGTAAGTTGGTCAGTAGTGGAGTCAGTAAGTTGGTCAGTGGTTCAGTCAGTAGTGCAGTCTGTAAGTTGGTCAGTAGTGGAGTCAGTAAGTTGGTCAGTAGTGGAGTCAGTAAGTTGGTCAGTGGTTCAGTCAGCAGTGCAGTCTGTAAGTTGGTCAGTAGTGGAGTCAGTAAGATGGTCACTGGTTCAGTCAGTAGTGCAGTCTGTAAGTTGGTCAGTGGTGGAGTCAGTAAGTTGGTCAGTGGTTCAGTCAGCAGTGCAGTCTGTAAGTTGGTCAGTAGTGGAGTCAGTAAGTTGGTCAGTAGTGGAGTCAGTAAGTTGGTCAGTGGTTCAGTCAGCAGTGCAGTCTGTAAGTTGGTCAGTAGTGGAGTCAGTAAGTTGGCCAGTGGTTCAGTCAGTAGTGCAGTCAGTAAGTTGGTCAGTAGTGGAGTCAGTAAGTTGGTCAGTGGTTTAGTCAGTAGTGCAGTCAGTAAGTTGGTCAGTGGTTCAGTCAGTAGTGCAGTCTGTAAGTTGGTCAGTAGTGGAGTCAGTAAGTTGGTCAGTGGTTCAGTTAGCAGTGCAGTCTGTAAGTTGGTCAGTAGTGGAGTCAGTACAGCAGTAAGTTGACCAGTGGATCAGTAAGATGATCAGTGGTTCAGTAAGTTGGTCAGTGGTTCAGTCAGTAGTGCAGTCTGTAAGTTGGTCAGTAGTACAGTCAGTAAGATGGTCACTGGTTCAGTCAGTAGTGCAGTCTGTAAGTTGGTCAGTAGTGGAGTCAGTACAGCAGTAAGTTGACCAGTGGATCAGTAAGTTGGTCAGTGGTTCAGTCAGTAGTGGAGTCAGTAAGTTGGTCAGTGGTTCAGTCAGCAGTGAAGTCAGTAAGTTGGTCAGTGGTTCAGTCAGCAGTGCAGTCTGTAAGTTGGTCAGTAGTGGAGTCAGTAAGTTGGTCAGTGGTTCAGTCAGCAGTGAAGTCAGTAAGTTGGTCAGTGGTTCAGTCAGTAGTGCAGTCTGTAAGTTGGTCAGTAGTGGAGTCAGTAAGTTGGTCAGTAGTGGAGTCAGTAAGTTGGTCAGTGGTTCAGTCAGTAGTGGAGTCAGTAAGTTGGTCAGTGGTTCAGTCAGTAGTGCAGTCTGTAAGTTGGTCAGTAGTGGAGTCAGTAAGTTGGTCAGTGGTTCAGTCAGTAGTGGAGTCAGTAAGTTGGTCAGTGGTTCAGTCAGTAGTGCAGTCTGTAAGTTGGTCAGTAGTGGAGTCAGTAAGTTGGTAGTGGAGTCAGTAAGTTGGTCAGTGGTTCAGTCAGTAGTGGAGTCAGTAAGTTGGTCAGTGGTTCAGTCAGTAGTGCAGTCTGTAAGTTGGTCAGTAGTGCAGTCAGTAAGTTGGTCAGTAGTGGAGTCAGTAAGTTGGTCAGTGGTTCAGTCAGCAGTGCAGTCTGTAAGTTGGTCAGTAGTGGAGTCAGTAATATGGTCACTGGTTCAGTCAGTAGTGCAGTCTGTAAGTTGGTCAGTGGTGGAGTCAGTAAGTTGGTCAGTGGTTCAGTCAGTAGTGCAGTCTGTAAGTTGGTCAGTAGTGGAGTCAGTAAGTTGGTCAGTGGTTCAGTCAGTAGTGGAGTCAGTAAGTTGGTCAGTGGTTCAGTCAGTAGTGCAGTCTGTAAGTTGGTCAGTAGTGGAGTCAGTAAGTTGGTCAGTAGTGGAGTCAGTAAGTTGGTCAGTGGTTCAGTCAGCAGTGCAGTCTGTAAGTTGGTCAGTAGTGGAGTCAGTAAGATGGTCACTGGTTCAGTCAGTAGTGCAGTCTGTAAGTTGGTCAGTAGTGGAGTCAGTACAGCAGTAAGTTGACCAGTGGATCAGTAAGTTGGTCAGTGGTTCAGTCAGTAGTGGAGTCAGTAAGTTGGTTAGTGGTTCAGTCAGTAGTGGAGTCAGTAAGTTGGTCAGTGGTTCAGTCAGTAGTGGAGTCAGTAAGTTGGTCAGTGGTTCAGTCAGTGGTGCAGTCTAAAAGTTGGTCAGTAGTGGAGTCAGTAAGTTGGTCAGTGGTTCAGTCAGTAGTGCAGTCTGTAAGTTGGTCAGTAGTGGAGTCAGTAAGTTGGTAGTGGAGTCAGTAAGTTGGTCAGTGGTTCAGTCAGTAGTGGAGTCAGTAAGTTGGTCAGTGGTTCAGTCAGTAGTGCAGTCTGTAAGTTGGTCAGTAGTGGAGTCAGTAAGTTGGTCAGTAGTGGAGTCAGTAAGTTGGTCAGTGGTTCAGTCAGTAGTGCAGTCTGTAAGTTGGTCAGTAGTGGAGTCAGTAAGTTGGTCAGTAGTGGAGTCAGTAAGTTGGTCAGTGGTTCAGTCAGCAGTGCAGTCTGTAAGTTGGTCAGTAGTGGAGTCAGTAAGATGGTCACTGGTTCAGTCAGTAGTGCAGTCTGTAAGTTGGTCAGTGGTGGAGTCAGTAAGTTGATCAGTGGTTCAGTCAGCAGTGCAGTCTGTAAGTTGGTCAGTAGTGGAGTCAGTAAGTTGGTCAGTGGTTCAGTCAATAGTGCAGTCAGTCAGTCGTTCTGCCAGTGATGTGGTAAGTCAGTCAGTCATGAGGTCAGTGCTGTGGATACTTAGTCAGTCAGTGGTGAGTCCTGCAGTCAGAAAGCAGGTTGGTCAGTGATACGGTATCGAAGCGTGAGGCTCACCTGTGCATTCCCGAACACCACATTCTGGCAGTGCTGCTTGATGTCCTGCCGACAGCTCTCATACAGCTCAGGCTCCAGACGGATGTCCTCTGACTGCAGCAACACAAACAACAGACCACACGTCACAACTACACAACAGACCACACGTCACAACTACACAACAGACCACACGTCACAACTACACAACAGTCACAACTACACAAACACACGTCACAACTACACAACAGACCACACGTCACAACTACATTTGATGTGAACCCAGAATTAAACACAGCGCTCTAGAACAGTAGGAGTTTAATTTAGTTCAGGCTTTGTGTTATAATGAAGAGCAGAAGCACTGACCATCTCCAGCTCCTCCACCCGCAGCTGCTTGCGGCACTTCATGGACACTCGCTGCTCTTTGGCCTCCTGCAGTGTGTCGTTCCTGACCGTAGTGCTCAGACAGATGACCACATCCACCCTGAACACACAACACCTTCCCATCATGCTCTACTCACACACACACTCCACAAGAGCCCCAGCCCATCATTTACTGTCCATCAATAATACTAGAGTAAATCAGTGTATTGATGCCTTGAGCAGATACTAGAGTGAGATCAGTGTGAGGATGGTGAAGTCTCACTTCTTCTTGATGTTGGGGCAGAGTTTCAGCACGTCTTCTTTACACGCCATCTTGAACTTGTAGGAGAAGCGGAAGTCCTTCATCTGGATCTGAAGCGCAGGAGAAACACGGTAAACAGAGGAACAGGGAGTGTGTGTGTGTGTGTGTGTGTAAGAGAGAGTGATATTTTTCTGTGTGAGAGAGTGTGTGTGATTTTTCCTGAATGATAAGTGTAAATGAAAGCCGACACTGTATTACTCTACTGAGTGTGTGTGTTGTGTGTGTGTGTGTGACGTCAGACGCACCAGCTGGAAGTGTGTGACCCCCACAGCACACTTCTCGTTCATCTCCTTCTGGTGTTTGTTGGCCACGAGGCACTCCATCAGGTCTCCGGTGTCGATCTGATTATCAGCCACTTCCTGCACAACACAAACAGCAGAGGACGCTTAGAGATGCAGGAGAGCGCACACGCACACGGCTCACACACACACACACGTACATGGCAGTAGGACTGGATCACCGGCTCACAGGCCCGAATCAGCAGTGCCTCGATCTGAATGTCCTGAGGAGCAAAAACACACGTGTCAGCAGAACACAACACACCAGGCACCTGTAGCATGAAGCTGGATTAGCTTGTTAGCTGGTTAAGTTTCAGTTTATTTTGTGCCAATCCTGGCTTTTAGGTACCATAAAGGCAGCTGCGCTTTAACTTCTGGTTGTCATCGTATCTTACACTGCACAGATAACCTGCTTCAGAATAGGATATGCTCAGGCTATGTTCTGAATATGCTCAGGCTTAGTTCTGGATATGTTCAGGTTATGTTCTAGATATGTTCAGGTTATGTACAAGAAATGTTCAGGCTATGTTCTGATTAAATTCCAGTTATGTTCAGGCTACGTTCAGACTATGTACAGGACATGTTCTAAATATGTTCAGGTTATGTTCTGGATATGTTCAGGTTATGCACAAGAAATTTTGAGGCTATGTTCTGATTAAAGTCCAGTTATGTTCAGGCTATGCACAGGACATGTTCTAGATATGTTCAGGTTATGTTCCAATTTTGCACAAGAAATGTTCAGGTTACGTTCTGATTAAATTCCAGTTATGTTCAGGCTACATTCTGGGTATGCTCTGGGTATGCTCAGGCTATGTTCTGAATATGCTCAGGCTATGTTCTGGATATGCTCAGGCTATGTTCAGGTTATTATCTGGATATGTTCAGGTTATGCACAAGAAATGTTGAGGCTATGTTCTGATTAAAGTCCAGTTATGTTCAGGCTATGCACAGGACATGTTCTAGATATGTTCAGGTTATGTTCCAATTTTGCACAAGAAATGTTCAGGTTACGTTCTGATTAAATTCCAGTTATGTTCAGGCTACGTTCTGGGTATGCTCAGGTTATGTTCTGAATATGCTCAGGCTATGTTCTGGATATGCTCAGGCTATGTTCTGAATATGCTCAGGCTATGTTCTGAATATGCTCAGGCTATGTTCTGGATATGCTCAGGTCATGTTCTGGATATGCTCAGGTCATGTTCTGGATATGCTCAGGCTATGTTCTGGATATGTTCAGGTAATGTTTTAGATATGTTCAGGTTATGCACAAGAAATGTTCAGGCTATGTTCTGATTAAATTCCAGTTATGTTCATGCTACGTTCAGACTACGTACAGGACATGTTCTAGATATGTTCAGGTTATGTTCTGGATATGTTCAGGTTATGCACAAGAAATCTTCAGGCTATGTTCTGATTAAAGTCCAGTTATGTTCAGGCTATGCACAGGACATGTTCTAGATATGTTCAGGTTATGTTCCGATTTTGCACAAGAAATGTTCAGGTTACGTTCTGATTAAATTCCAGTTATGTTCAGGCTACATTCAGGCTATGTACAGAACATGTTCAAGATATGTTCAGGTTATGTTCTGTATATGTTCTGTATATGTTCAGGTTATGTTCTAGATACATTCCGATTGTGTTCAGACTATGTACAGGACATGTTCTAGATAGGTTCAGGTTATGTTCAGAATATGTTCAGGTTATGCAGAAAAAAATGTTCAGGCTATGTTCTGATTAAATTCCAGTTATGTTCAGGCTATGCACAGGACATGTTCTAGATATGTTCAGGTTATGTTCCCAATATGCACAAGAAAAGTTCTGATTAAATTCCAGTTATGTTCAGGCTACGTTCTGGGTATGCTCAGGGTATGTTCAGGATACGTTCAGGCTACATTCAAGCTATGTGCAGGATATGTTCTGATTAAGTTCATATTATGTTCTGGGTCCTGTACCATGAAGCCAATCAAGCTAGATGGCCAGTTTCATTTCATGTTACCTAAAAAACAGAATTGATGCAAACTAAACTGAAGGTAGCTCAGCTGCTCCATAAGGCCATGCCTTCAAGTTACCCAAAACCAAAACCCAAGATTGGTGCAAACTAAACTGAAACTTAACTGGCTAGTCAGCTAGTCCAGCTGATGGTACAGGCCCCAGCTGGACTTCCAGCAGAGAAACACATCACCACATAAGTTTGTGTACCTCAGACTCAAGCTCTGTCAGGTTCCCCACCACATCCCTGCAGCCGGGCGCCAGATCCTCCAGATGATCCTGCAGACACTCCAGCTCCTGACACACACACACAGTGTTAGTGAATGCTAATAAACACAATGACGGTGGGGTTTATTCTCCGCTGAGCTGACCTGTCCGGCCTCAGTCTTCTCACTGCACCATTTCCCCAGATCCGTCATGCAGCGCTGCTGAAGCTCCGGGTCCAGCTTCACATCCAGAGCTCTCTGATGGAGGATCCGCTGCACCTCTGTCTTACAGTCCCGCGACAACTACACACACAAACACATATTAAACACACACCACTTTACACTCCAGTGACTACACACACACACAAAAATGAACAAAACACACCACACACACACACACATACACACAATCCCAGAACAACTGAACACACATCCACACACACCCTTCTTAGTACCAGGACGAACGAACACACTATAGCAGACAGAGAACACAAACACACCCACAGCAAATGAACTGACCCGCACCCAGAACGCCTGCTTTTAGATCAGTCTGTACAATTCTCCCAGGAACCACATCATCATCATCATCATCATCATCATATGCATCATTAATATCCTGTCAATCACTCCTCAATTAAAGCCCAGGACACACACACACACACACACACACACACGATTTCAGTCTCCGTCACAGAGGAAAGTCTGATTGGCTCCTGATCATTTACTGAAAGCCGGAGGAGAAAATCAGGAGGCCTGACGAGAACACCGATAGATCACATTTCACAGCAAAAACACATGCTTTTGACACAATTAATTAATAAATAAATAAATAAATAAAATCAACTTAAAAGTGAATAAAATATTTAAAAATAATGAAAGAAATAAAAGATATTAATTGAAAAAGAATTTAAAACATACAAATATTAAATAACATAATAAAAGAAACAAATTATTAAATCAATTAAAAACAACGCAATACAGAGCTTATATTAAAGTTGTGTGCATTGCCGTCATGATAATTGAGTTAATTTACAGGACATTATGATGAACCATATTAAAGAGTAATCGTAACCCTCAGTGTTGACATGCTGAATAAGCGCCCCTGCCAGTGTTTTTGCTGTGAAATGCGCTCGCTGTTCTGCAGAGCTCCAGCAGAGAATACTTACACTCACTCCAGAACCCTTTTCAGAAGACTCTGATGAAGCCTACATTCAGGAAGCCTGAGGTGAGCGGTGTGTGTTTGACAGTATTGATGTTCACTAGTGTGTTTGTGTGTGTGCGCGTGTGTGAGCGTACCCGCCGGCCCTGCATCTCGGTGCGGTATGCGTGTCGGTACAGACAGGAGAACACGGCTCCGGGTGGCAGAAACTCGCTGGTCTCGTTCCAGCCGTGAGTGTGGCAGATACGGGCCGCGTCGTTCTGGCACTTCTTGTACATGATGGGGTCCAGTCTGAGCGAACAAACACAGATTATCAGCTGTCAGAATTAAACCACGTCTCAGAAGGAGACTCAAACATACAAGGATGGCAACATTGAGCAAGCCACAAAAGAAACAAAACACTCATGTTAGATTTGAATGTGTGTAAAGATGAAGCGTTAGTGTGTGTGTGTGTGTGTGTGTGTGTGTGTGTGTGTGTGTGTGTGTGTTTGAGACTCACTTCCAGTCTCTGGAGATGAAATACTGCAGTTCCAGCAGCCGCTGCTCACAGTCCTCCACCATCTTATCAGTGTACAGGTGCTCCATCAGACACGACAGGATCCTGCACACACACACACACACGCACGCGTTAATATTCTCATTAAACCCAATAAGGCCAAACATGAGGATCTCTGAGGGATGTGTGTGTCTTACATCGGGTCTCCATTGCGGATGTGTTTGCACGCAGTCTGGATGACAGACTCACAGGCCTCGTTTAGTGCACGGTCAATGCGGTAATCGGCCCCGGGGTCCGTCTCCTGGATCAGTGTCTGGAGCTGTAGACACACACACAGTACTTTATTGAAGACTCTGGTAAACACAAGTGGAGTTCATCAGTCATGGAGAGAGAGAGAGAGAGAGAGAGAGCAGTGATCACGCCACTAAAGTAACTTCAACATATAAGAAACTAAAATATTAGTGTAGATAAAATATTTACAACCCAACCCCCAGAATAAATGTGATTGGCCATTTAAATACACTAATGATGTATTATTCTTTAATGTTAAAGGATTTTGTTGCTTTATTTATACTACACAGCAATAATATAACACTGCAGGGGTAGCCCGTTTCCACTAAGCTGTACGACCACTTTGAGTCCTCCTCCAGGCATGTGATTAGCCGAAGACAAGAGGAAGATGCTGCGCGTCTATATGTGAAATAGCCAACTGGAGCACATGCTAATAACGTGCACATGGTTATTGAAGAGAGTCTTCTCACATTCCTTCAGAAATGGACAAACGCGAGAGGAAAGAGCGCAAAAACAAACGAGCAAATGATTCTTTCAGCAACCTAAAACACGAATAAACTGCCATGTTTAACTATCATCACTGCCTTTTGGACTGTTATGAATGACAGAATTACTTTTTAACAAGGTTACATGTGCTGGTGAAGAATAAAGATGCGGAGGAGAGGTTAGACCTGACTGCAGTCACTGTATTTTGTATAGTTTATCAACTCAAATAAGGCCTAAATGTACAGTTGAAGTAAGATTTACTAGCCCCCCGGTTTATTTTTTTCCCCGTTTTCTGTTTAACGGAGAGATTTTTTCAACACATTTCTAATCATAATAGTTTTAATAACTCATCTCTAATAACTGATTTATTTTCTCTTTGTCATGATGACAGTAAATAATATTAGACTAGATATTCTTCAAGACACTTCTATACAGCTTAAAGTGACATTTAAAGGCTTAACTAGGTTAATTAGGGTAACTAGGCAGGTTAGGGGAATTAGGCAAGTTATTGTATAATGATGGTTTGTTCTGGAGACTATCGAGAAAATATATCTTAAAGGGGCTAATAATATTGACCTTAAAATGGCTTTTAAAAAATTAAAAACTGCTTTTATTCTAGCCCAAATAAAACAAATAAGACTTTCTCCAGAAGAAAAAATATTATCAGACATACTGTGAAAATTTCCTTGCTCTGTTAAACATCTTTTGGGAAATATTTAAAAAAGAAAAAAATTCAAAGGGGGCGAATTATTCTGACTTCAACTGTATGTATTATATTATATAACTGTGTATGTATATATATATATATATATTTTTTTTTTTTATATATAATTACAGACATTACAGTAGGCTATTTCTCACTATCATTGATCTACAATCAAATCCTGTTCATAGATAGGCTAGTAATTAGCATTTATAAATTAAGAATTTGTGTGTATAAAGCAGGGGTTCTCAAAATCGGTCCTGGAGGGTCGGTGTGCTGCAGATTTTAGCTCCAACTTGCCTGAACATTCCTGCAAGGATGTTTCAAGAAAGCCTAGTAAGAGCTTGATTAGCTAGCCCAGGTGTGTCTGATTGGGGTTGAAACTAAACTCTGCAGGACACTCGGTCGTCCAGGACTGAGTTTGGGCAGCCCTGGTGTGAAGCATCTGCTTTGTGAGAAGTGCTTCTCATATGATGTGAACGACCCGTACAGCTTTACTTCATTTCTTCAAATGAGAATGAAGTCGACAGCAGCTTCTGTTGTCCACCACAACTGATAAAGGAGACCATAACGTACTGAACCATGCTGCTTAGTGGAAAACAAGGCAAAACAGTGTAAATGTGTGGTAAAAGGCAGTAACTGACCGCCTTCTGGCAGTGTCCCTCCAGTATATTACAGTAAAGTGTGGTAAAATCACAGTAACTGACCGCCTTCTGGCAGTGTCCCTCCAGTATATTAGAGTAAAGTGTGGTAAATCACAGTAACTGACCGCCTTCTGGCAGTGTCCCTCCAGTATATTAGAGTAAAGTGTGGTAAATCACAGTAACTGACCGCCTTCTGGCAGTGTCCCTCCAGTATATTAGAGTAAAGTGTGGTAAATCACAGTAACTGACCGCCTTCTGGCAGTGTCCCTCCAGTATATTAGAGTAAAGTGTGGTAAATCACAGTAACTGACCGCCTTCTGGCAGTGTCCCTCCAGTATATTAGAGTAAAGTGTGGTAAATCACAGTAACTGACCGCCTTCTGGCAGTGTCCCTCCAGTATATTAGAGTAAAGTGTGGTAAATCACAGTAACTGACCGCCTTCTGGCAGTGTCCCTCCAGTATATTAGAGTAAAGTGTGGTAAATCACAGTAACTGACCGCCTTCTGGCAGTGTCCCTCCAGGATGCCCTTCTCGCGGGACACCCTCATCAGGCAGTGCAGTGTTCTGCCCTTGTGGTGCAGGCCGGAGCAGTGTGTGTCGATCTCTCCTCTGCAGTGCAGGACGATCTCCGGACTCAGAGAATAATCCTCCATCAGCATCCGCCGGTAGTCCAGCATCTCTCCCTGACACTCGCCGCTCACTGTCTGGCCTGAGACACACACACACACAGCAGGGTAAAACACCGCAGTACTGCACACAAGTATTCTTTTAAGCAACTACACTTTAGTTAAAGGGCACCTATGATGCAGAATCTCCTTTTGTGAGCTGTTTGGACAGGACTGTGTGTAGTATAGTGAGCCCACTGTCATTTTGGAGTGATAGAAACACTTTTTTTTTAATTTCCTGATGTTAAAACAGGATCCAAATCCCAGTGATAATAATATTAGTTGTTTAAAAGTGCATAGCAGCATGCAAATAAACGTTTAACCAGCATATTGTGAAAGCACATGAGAGAAACCGCTGAGTTAATATGTAACGTGACTGAGTGAGAATGTGATTTGCAGTTAACACTGTGGTGTGTGTAATGTTTCTGATGACTGACCGCGGTGGACGGCCGCCTCCAGACACAGCAGCAGGTAGGAGAGTTTGGCTTCTCGAGCGCGGGGCATCGCCGTGTCCATGTTGCAGCGGTATTTACGCAGGTCCGGCTTACAGGCTTTAGCCAGAGAGTAGCTGACCTTATAGTCCTGCACGATCAGCTTCTGTCTGGTGGAGAGAGCGTCCTTACACTGCCAGCACACACACAGACACACACACAAATTAATACATGGTCATTCTGTCACCATAACATTTTCCTCCAAGATTATCATAGTTAAAAGTTATATTAGCAATATTATCAGACATAAATCAAATCTGAACCACCATCTACTACTGCTGGAGGAGTCACCGGATTGATAATACTCATGTATGTGATCCATTACATAATGTCCGTAATTATAATAAATAAATAAATAAATGCATAAATGTGTAAAAAAAGAAAAAAAAAGAAAATATAAATAAATGAATTAAAAGAAATAATAATAATACTACTATTTAAATAATAATAATAATAATATTTAAATAGTAACAAATAAATCATAATAATACTGTTTAAATAATATAATAAATAATAATAATAATAATAATAAAATAAATAAACAATTAAATAAATACATAAGTGTAAAATAAAATATAAAAGTAAATGAATAACTTAATTAAAAGAAATAATAATAATAATAATAATAATACCATTTAAATAATAATAATAATGATAATAATATTATTTAAATAATAACAAAATAAATCATAATAATACTGTTTTAATATTATATAAAAAATAATAATAATTAAATAAAAAAAAAAACAATTAAATAAATACATAACTGTAAAATAAATAAAAAGTAAATGAATAACTATTAAAACAAATAATAATAATAATACTATTTAAATAATAATATAATAATTAAATATAAATAAAATATATAAACAATTAATTAAATAGGTGTACAAAGTTAATAAATAAAATACAATATAATAATATTATTTAAATAATAATAATAATAATAATAATAATTATTATAATAATAAATACAAATAAATAAACACATCAATAATTAAATGAATAAATATTTGAATAAATAAATAAAATAATATATATTATAAATTTATATATATATATATATATATATATATATATATATATATATATATATATATATATATATATATATATATATATATATAATTTATATGTATATAAAATTATTCATTTATTTAAATATTCATTTATTAAAATATCCACATTTACATATATATTCCACATCTGCCAGAATCATTGTGTCAGTCTGATTTGTGCTTCTTGTAATGGTCTTCAGTTTCATTACTGTTTTTAGCTTGACTTTTTTCCTCTCTCTTACAGTTTAAGTCGACAACATCAGCAGGACGCTCGTGTGCAGAGTGTGAATAAAACAGGGTGATCTTGTGAAGGTGTGACAGACGCACCTTATCAGACATGCTCTCCTCAAACTTGTGGTTGAAGAGACACTTGTAGACTTTCCCTTCTCCAGCTGGAGTCTGAACGAGCAGAGAGACATACTTTACTCCCACAATCAGATCAGACAACAGATCTCACATAAACAGAGCAGCTCTACCTCACTACACATCCTTCATTCAATATTCAGCATTTCATTTGACCATCAGTTCCACTAAGAGCAGCTCAGAAACACCAGAAAAACATGTAAAGTCCTTTAGCTGTGTGTGTGTGTGTGTGTGTGTGTGTGTGTGTGTGTGTGTGTGTGTGTGTGTGTGTGTGTGTGTGCTGCATCTTTATTCTAGCGGTTATCATCCCCATGATGATTTCAGTGTTTACTGTTATTATCTGATTGGATCTGCATGTCTGTTCCTCTGTGTGTGTCTGTCTGGGAGTCTGTATATGGCTGTGTGTGTGTGTGTGTGTGTGTGTGTGTGTGTGTGTGTGTGTGTGTGTGTGTGTCTGTAAAAGTGTGCGTGTGTGAGAATATTTCAGCATTTAGTATTAATATCTAACTGGATTTGCATGTCTGTGTGCGTGTGTCTGTCTGTCTGTCTATGTGTATCTGAGAGTGTGTGTGTGTGTCAGTGTTTCTGAGTGTGTGTCTGTCTATCGATGTGTATCTGTGAGAGAGTGTGTGTGCGTCTCTGACGTGTTCACAGAAGCGCTCTCGGTCGTCTCTGCAGGAGAAGAACAGATGTCGGTCCAGGTGGAAGTCATCAGAGGAGAGCTCCGCCACGCGCATGATGGCCTTCCTGCAGTCGTCCTGGATGGAGAAGCGGCCCGCCGGCCCCTGATCTGGATCCTGATCCTGCTCCGCCACCAGACCCTTCTCCAGACACGCGATGACTTCACCCTGAGAGTGCACGTCCTGTGCACGCACACACACACACACGAGAGAGAGAGAGAGAGAGAGAGACAGAGAGAAATTTACAGCTACAGGACAACATTCCTCTAACGTTCTGAAAACATCAAATGTGGAGCTCCAGAAATCTGCAGCCCAGTGGTACTCAAAGTGAAACGTGGGATTCCTTCTAGTGGTACACGGACAACACACACACACACACACACACACACACACACACACACACACACACACACACACACACACACACACACACACACACACACGCAAAGCACAAACAGACACACACACGGACACACAAAAACACATGAACAAACAAACACACACACACACACAACCACACACGAACATGCAAACAAATAAATGCAGGCACGCACAAACAAACAAACACACAAACCGAAACACATGCACAAACAAACACACACAAGCACAAACACGCAAAAACAAACATGCACTAACACAAATGAACACAGGACAAACAAAACAAACAAACACACGCACAAACACACGCAATAACAAAAAAAAAAAAAAAAAAAAAAAAAAAAAAAAAACACACGCACAAGCAGACAACACACAAAAACAAACAAACACACACAAAAACAAAAATATGCACAAACACACACAAACCAACAAACAAACACACGCAAAAACAAATCCCCACAAACTAACAAACACAAACCAACAAACACAAACAAACACACGCAAAAACAAATCCCCACAAACTAACAAACACAAACCAACAAACACAAACAAACACACGCAAAAACAAATAAACAAACACCAACAAACACACACAAACAAGCGAACACAGGCACAAACAAAGAAACAAACAAACAAACACACACAAAAACAAACAAACAAATAAACAAATGCACAAACAAAAACAAACACACGCAAACAAACAAAAGCACACAAACAAACCAACAAACATGCAAAAACTAACAAACAAACAAACACACACACACAAACACAAACATGCAAACTAACAAACACACACTAAAACAAACAAACATGCACAAAAACACACAAGCGCAAACAAACAACCACACGCAAACAAACACGCGCACAAACACACACACACACACACACACACACACACACACACAAACACACACACACACACTAGACTCCATGTGAAAGCCAGATATAAGCTTTTTGCAGAGCAGCTGATGATCAACAGTAACCGACACACTGTCCCTCTGCCCAACAGGGAAAAGCAGCAACACTCAAGAGTGCATGACGATATGCTGCCATGGCTTTACAATCAATAAAACATGTGTCAAAATAAGACTTGCCACCAAACTAAATCATTCCATTCACTGAAACAGAGAAGTTGTGGCCAAATGAAGAGTCAAAACCACCCTGGCGTGGATGAAAACAACCCAACAGCACACCAGAGCAATAAGACTAACCTCATGCAAATGTGCACCCACTTAAACCCAGCTGTGGTTTTCAGAGAGCAGCAGCAGGAAGTGCTGGTGTTTAAATAACCCCTGTGCTTCCTCCTGAGCGATGTGTGTGTGTGTGTGTGTGTGTGCTGACCTTCTCCCCAGTGTTGACGCTCCCGCAGCGCAGCTTGTTGATGTCTTCTTTGCATTTGTCTATAAAGCCGCAGATCAGCCGGTAGTCGCTGTAGATGATGGTGGTCATCTTGGTGATGTACTGGTTACACTGGTACTCCGAGATGTTGGTGCGGTGGTCCACCAGACAGGACACCAGATAACCCTTCCCACGCTCCTCAGCGGCGCACTCCTTAATCTGAGCACACACCACACATGTATCTAGTTTAATTGTCACTTATTTTTAATTATATACTTTATTTGTATTGCATTTTAGTTTAATTCTCATTTAATTTAAATTTTTTATTGCAACTTAATTTTAATTGTTGTTTAATTTAATTGCAACTTAATTTGTATTTCAGTTTAATTTTAATGTATTTTTTTATTTTATTATTTAAATGTATTAATTTATTTAACTGTCATTTAATTGTTTTTAATGGCAATTTAATTTTAATTGTTGTCATTTAATTGTAGTTTAAATTGCAACTTTATTGCTATTTGATTATAATTGTCATTTATACACAGGACACCAGATAACCCTTCCCATGCTCCTCAGCGGCACACTCCTTAACCTGACCACACATTACACATGCATTTACTTTAATTGTCATTATATTTAATTGTATTTTAATTGCAATTTAATTTTAATTGTAATATTATTTAATTGTATTTAAAATTGCAACTTAATTGCTATTTAATTTGAATTGCAATTTAATTAGTTTGTTTTAAAGTCATATCAGCAGCATTGTCTATATAATATTGTCTATATAATATTATATATATATATATATATATATATATATATATATATATATATATATATATATATATTGTTACATATATACACACATATACATGCATACATACATACATATATACACACACACACACATACATAAACATACACACACACTTATTCTAAATATAGTTAAATTTATATTGCATAAATAAATATAGATAAATATTGTAATTGTACAAATGTTCTAATATAATTTTATACATGTATTAAAATGTTTCCGTCAAAATATTATTACACAGGTTACAAACTGGTTTCTCTACTGAGGACACATTACAGATGAGCTATGATGCATACAGCTGATGACAGTCGTGCGTGTTCATATCTACACTCACCGGCCACTTTATTAGGTACACCTGTCCAACTGCTTGTTAACGCAAATGTCTAATCAGCCAATCACATGGCAGCAGCTCACTGCATTAAAGCTGGGGTCACACTGGACTTTTCTCCCCATAGACTTCCATTCATACGCATGCGAATGCGTCAGACCGGAAACGCAAGGTCATGCATCAAGTTTCGCAGTTTACTGCGGTGCAAAGTTCAAGCTTGGTGAACTCTGACCTGCCAAATCACATCACTTGACTGCGTGAGACCAATCCGGGATCAAAACATGACCTCTCTGGACAGAAATAAAAAATATGGAGCAATCACTCGCTTTATTAATGTCTAATCATCTTGTTTAATCAATTAATTTCGCAAGCTCAAACTCTAGTGTGACCGCAGATTTAGGCATGTAGACATGGTCAAGACGACCTGCTGCAGGTCAAAGCGAGCATCAGAATGGGGAAGAAAGGGGATTTAAGTGACTTTGAACGTGGCATGGTTGTTGCTGCCAGACGGGCTGCTCTGAGTATTTCAGAAACTGCTGATCTACTGGGATTTTCACGCACAACCATCTCTAGAGTTTACAGAGAATGGTCCGACAAAGAGGAAATATCCAGTGAGCGGCAGTTCTGTGGGCGCAAATGGATGTGCAGCTGACAAATCTGCAGCAACTGTGTGATGCTATCATGTCAATATGGAGCAAAATCTCTGAGGAATATTTCCAGTAGCTTGTTGAATCTCTGCCATGAAGGATTAAAGCAGTTCTGAAGCCAAAAGTAGGTCTGACTGGTACTAGTAAAGTATACCTAATAAAGTGGCCGGTGAGTGTACATGTGTGTGCGTGTGCATTTACTGACCCCGCTGATGGTGGACTTGCAGACCTCCACGGCTACAGACTCAAACTTGGGGTCCTTCGTCAAGTTCAGCTTGTAGTTCCAGAGCAGCTGAAAGTATTAGAGGAGAGCAGTGGTTCATATTGACTGTAAATCCCAATCTCACAGCTCTGAGTTTACCCTGCCACCTGCACTCCAATAACTCATTCCTTAGTGATAAACATCTGATCTATGAATCTAAATCACTTTAAACTCAAATTAAAGAGTGAATAATTTGCATTGCTTAAGTTGTTTTGCGTTCAATTATCACAGAAGTAATTATTAAAATGAATTATTTAATAGTTTATTATCAATAATTGATTATTAGTTGCTAAAACACACACAAAAGAGACTCAAAAAGCAAAGCTAAACAGAAATGGATGTGCATGCCTAATAAATCACCTGAGCAAAACGATAATATTTGCCATTTCTTTTCTATAGAAGGTCTGATAACATTTACTCCACAATAAAAGTGCTCAGATTTCTCTTTTCCCTCAAAAAAATGACTATAATAGAGGAATTACAGGCCAGAACAACAAATGTTTGACTTTGTTATGAATTAAAATCAGGGTTACTCCATCAAATATTCATTTATGAACTCTTATGAAGTTAAACATTTGTAATTTGTCGTCTAAATATTAATGCAAACAGCAACCAAAATGAAAACCAAAAATATAGATCATTATTTAAATAACTAATATTAGGAATATTATTTAATACAATTACAAATTTCAAATAAATATTAATGCAAACATCTGAAAACGTGACGCTTTTCATATTTTACGCAAAAAACATGCAACATTTAAATGAGTAATAAAGGTGATCATTAATTTACAGAAGATGGAAATTCTCAAACACACAATAATAAACGCACAGCAGCTCAGTGTTCCCATCATTTATTCTACATTATTCAGAGTTCAGTTAAAGTGGAACTTGGCTTGTAACGTCAGCAGAAATAAAGCAGAAGTGTTGTCTGAACACTTACATGATTGCAGTCGGCAGCGATTTCAGTCTCCTGAAGAGAAGAGAAGACAAGAGTTGAGGTTATTTAGTTTTTTAGCATTCTTAAAGGCACAGCTCACCCAAAAATATAGATTATGTCCTCATTTACCAATCCTGCACTTGTCTTGAAGTGTACCTTTTCAAATGGTTTCAAACATTTATGAGTTTCCTCTGTTGAACACAAAGGAAGATATTTTGAAGAATGCTGAAAACCGGCAACCATTGACTTCCACAGTAGGAAAAACGATTACTATGGAAGTCAATGGTTACCGGTTTTCAGCATTCTTCAAAATATCTTCCTTTGTGTTCAACAGAAGAAAGAAATTCATAAAGGTTTGAAACAAATACCCCTGATGAATAAAGAACTAAGCTAAGGAAAATGAATGAATGAGGATTAATCTGAGGTTTCTGGGGTGTACTGTGCCTTTACGAGTCGTGTGTGTTGCTGTTTGACTGAGGTGTGTGTTGTTGACTTTTAGGCTTAGAGAGTGTGTGTTTGTGTGTGTAAGATAATAAAAGGAGCTCATGAAGACTCTGATCCTGCTCCACATCCGCTCTGACCATCACATTTATTGACTATTCATAACTGTTCTAGAGCAGCACGACTACTATAATAACACACACATTTATTCCTGATCAACAGTAAATAGATTAACAGCCAATCAGAAGAGGACGAGCATTTAAAGAGACAGCGCTTATGATTAACATTACTGCAATACACATTATAGTGGCTGTTATTATAGTGTGTGTGTGTGTGTGTGTGTGTGTGTGACTGTGAGAGAACAGGTCTACTGGGAAACACCCATACATGCTCATTCACACACACACACACACACACACTCATACACTACGGCCAGTTTAGTTGATCAATTCCCCTATAGCGCATGTGTTTGGACTGTGGGGGAAACCGGAGCACCCGGAGGAAACCCACGCCAACACGGGGAGAACATGCAAACACCACACAGAAACACACACTGACCCAGCCGAGGCTCGAACCAGAGACCTTCTTGCTGTGAGGCCACAGTGCTAACCACTGAGCCACCATCCACCCATAAAGAACTCAAAAACATCAGGTGCTAATGAAACATTTTGACTTCTGCTTCCGCTTACCACAGAAACATGACAGCAGTATGATTATGAAGCCTTCGTTTTACACAAATAGATGCACAAAAATATGTAAATGACTCTTTCCAAAGTTAACTAAGCAGCAACATTTAGTCATTAAGAACTTGATGTGCTAATAAAGTTTGTATTTTCAGCATCTCAGGGCATTTGTTCATGTGACAGTGATGCATTTACAAATAGAACAGTTTGTCCTTGTTTTCTAAATGTTTCATGCACAGAATATTGCTGAAAGTATTTAGCAGTGCTGTATTCCTCATGCCAGGACCGTAGGTGGCGCTGTGATTATTTTACACAGAAGCAGGAAAGATATTGCTTACAATATGTAAAATGAAAAGCCTATAAGCCTGCAGTGCAGTGTGGTGTAAAGCAGCGCCTAAGTTCTCTTCTGAATGCAGATGTTAAATAAACAGAATAAAGTCACACAGTGTCATTATTTCACGTTTGTTCTCATTCTGCTGGAGGCTCAAATAACAAAAGCACACTTTAAAGAGCAACGAGGCAGAGCACAAGCAAACAGCGCTGATCCTGAGCTCAAATAAACAGCAGAATCTAACAAAACTGAAGGAAACGTGGAGCTTTCAGGAGGAGACAGACAGAGCAGTGTTCAGCAGTCATCCCGTGACTCTGAGTGAGATCATATAATGACAAACTGACTGCAAACACTAGAGGAAATAATCTAAAACCTCTGACATGTGGACACGTATATGTGTAAAGACTGAAAACCTGTCAGACTGCAGCTTTACTGCATTATTTACATCCCCTTCCTGATGTGTAGGAGAGGGAAAATGTGTGCTGGTATACAGACTCAAATCTAAGCCTTTTTTCCTCAAGTTTTATTTCGTGATGTGCATGTACAGTGTATATTTATCATGTATATTAATACACACGTGCGCACATTTAAAAAAATATACAACCCTGCAGTTAAATGGTTGGATCTTGGTTTATGATGTCTACACCCAAACATGTACAGAGCATAACCAGAACTAAACTCGAACATATCCAGAAATAAATGCAAAGATATCCAGTTCATAACTAAAACTAAATGCGAACATAACCAGTAAAAATACAGAACATATCCAGAACTGAACACGCAAATATCCAGAACATAACCAGAACTAAACCCAAATATATCCAGGACTAAACGCGAAGACATCCAGAACATAACTAAAACTAAATGCAAACATATCCAGAATTATATAAATAAAACTAAATGTGAACATATGCAGAACATGACCAGTAATAAACCCGAACATATCCACAACATAACTAGAACTAAATGCAAACATATCCAGAACATAACCAGAAATAAACCTGAACATATCCAGAACATAATAACAAAATGCAAATATTGCCAGATTATAACTAGAAATAAAAATGCAAACATATCCAGAACTTAACCAGAACATAGCCAGATCTAAACCGGAATATCCAGAACATAACTAGAACTAAACCCGAACATATCCAGAACATAACTAAAACTAAATGCAAACCTATCCAGAACTTAACCAGAACATAACCAGATCTAAACCGGAATATCCAGAACATAACTAGAACTAAACCCGAACATATCCAGAACATGACTAAAACTAAATGCGAACATATGCAGAACATAACCAGTATTAAACCCGAACATATCCAGGACATAACTAAAACTAAATTCAAACATATCAAGAACATAACTAGAACTAAACCCGAACATATCCAGGACATAACTAAAACTAAATGCAAACATATCAAGAACATAACTAGAACTAAACCTGAACATATCCAGGACATAACTAAAACTAAATGCAAACATATCAAAAACATAACCAAAAAAACCCTGAACATATCCAGAACAAAACCAGAACTAAAATGCAAACATATCCAGAACATAAACTAAATGCAAACATATGCAGAACATAACTAGTAATAAACCCGAACATATCCAGAACATAACTAGAACTAAATGCAAGCATATCCAGAACATAACCAAAAATTTACCTGAACATTTACAGAACATGACTAGAACTAAATGCAAACATATCCAGAACATAACTAGGACTAAATGCAAACATATCCAGAACATAACCAGAAATAAACCCGAACATATCCACAACATAACAAAATGCAAAGATTTCTAGAACATAACAAGAAATAAGCCAGAACAAATTGAGAACATAACTAGAACTAAATGCAAACATATCCAGAACATAACCAAAAAAAAACCCCTGAACATATCCAGAACATAACAAAACGCAAATATTTCCAGAACATAACTAGAACTAAAAATGCAAACGTATCCAAAATTTAACCAGATCTAAACCCGAATATATCAAGAACAAAACTAGAACTAAACCTGAACATATCCAGAACATAACTAGAACTAAATGTAAACATATGCAGAACATAACCAGATCTAAACCCAAATATATCAAGAACATAACTAGAACTAAACCTGAACATATCCAGAACATAACTAGAACTAAATGCAAACATATGCAGAACATAACCAGATCTAAACTCAAAAATAACCAGAACTAAACTGGAACATATACAGAACATAACCACAAGTTAAATATATCCAGAACATAACTAGAATTAAACCCAGACATAATCAGAACTGAACAAACATATCTGGAAGTAAACACCCAAACATATCAAAAACTTAAATCAGAACTAAACCCCAACATAATCCAGAACATAATCCACTGTTTAGCAGGTTAACTGTACAGCATAAATTACCATGATGACAAAAAAAAAAACAATTAAAGCCAATCTGCCTTACTAAAACCCAGGATTGGTGCAAACTAAACTGAAACTTAACTGGCTAACTATCTAATCGAGCTTCATGGTACAGGCCCCAGCAGCTAAAAGCCTCGCCAAGTAACAAAACGTTGCTAAAAACAGCATCCAAATCCAATCAAAGACGCAGTAACCCGTCCTGACCCCGTACAGTCTGAGCTGAGAGATCCACTCTGGGTTTATGGACTCCTTAACAGGATTAAAACTACCGATTCTCCATCTGATGGAAAAGAACACCGTGATGACACTGAGAAGCCTGAGATGTGAGAACATCAGCTGAACACAGCGCTCTTTAATTCAGACTTTAGCCTCTGGCAGATTATGAATTATGGAGGTAAACAAACGCTCTCCATTCACTCTTCATTTTATTCATACGGGGGACACTGAATGGAGAAATAAGCAGCCTTACAGTGGAAATACATGACCGAGAGAAAGTGCTGTCAGTCCTCAGAGTCAGAGGAAAACATGCGATAAGCTGTTCATTACATGCATCATTCAAATATACCATGGTAAACACAACTTAGGGCTCCACATTATATAGTTTCAGTATCGATATCGCAACGCAAAGATATATGTAGAGTTGACTTAGCAGTGTCATTTTTACATTTACAAAACCATAAAGCATGCACTGTTCATCTCACTTTTATCAGTGCTTTGTTGCATTTATCCATGCTTGCTTGTTTATTACATGCATGATTTCCTCCTCTAATTCTGATTGATTGAGATGATTCTTTAATGCATTTGGCAACACTTCAGGGACCAATTCTCACTATTAACTGGTTGCTTATTAGCATGCATGTTATTGAGACATTGGCTGCTTATTAGTACTTAGAAAGCTCGTGTTCTGTATGATCTAATCCTAGCCAAAACCTAAACTACCTTAATAACTGTCATCATATATATATATCATTGTATCTAGGGCTGGACGATATTGCAAAAATTGATATCACGTTATATTTTTTTATTTCGGTCGATACGATACAATTCCGATATCGATATGGACAATATTAAAAAGAAAGGAAAAACTGCCAAGAATCACACAATGGATGTCTGTACCTACAAATGTCTGCAAAGTGAATTTGCAAAGTCGATAATACCTCCAGACTCATAACATTTTTAAAAAAAATAAAAACAGCACAAAGAAATTTGTTCACTTTTTATTTGTATTTAGCCTTTACAAACAAGAAATGTGAAATAAACTATCAAATAAATAAAGCTCTCAGACTCCGCTTATAATATATAGACAGTGTGTGGGGGTTAGCTTGACCAACGTGATGAACAGAAACTTTTATCAGTGTTTTTTTTTTTTTGTATATGCTGAATATTTAACAATCAAAATAATACCAAAATCTTACAATTATGACATCCACATCGTAAAAAAACATAGAAAAAGAATAATAATTATAATAATGAAAACTCATAAAGAGTAAAGGCTACATTAATATCTGCAATAGAAGAGTTGTTTGAGTATATTCATAATTCTAATTGCTTTTCATCTTGAACGTCCTTTAAGGGTTTTATCTGTCTATTTATATTTGTGTATGTAATTACCTCATTAAATTGAGCGGTTTAACAAAAATATCTATTATATATTTTATATATTTATATAGACTAATATTTTATATAACACGTTTTCATTATTGAACAGATTTAATAGCTCTATTGATCACATTCTTTCTTCTTCATCAGCTTTGCAATAACCTGATTCCTGATCAATATGTTTGTGAGTTTTATTTTGTAAGTGCGCGAGTGCTATAGGCCAGCATGCAGCGAGTTTGTGTGTGTGAGTGTTCATTTTGGTGTTTATGCGAGGATCGAGTTTGTTTGTGCGTGTGTTAATGTGGGAGTATATGCAAGGATCGTCGCGTTTATATGCATATGTGGGTGTATGCATGCATCAAGTTTATATGTATATGCGCAAATTTCATACATGTTTTGAACATTCAATAGTATAGGTGTATATGTGAGTGATTTATAGGTGTACATGCACGTGTTGATAAGCGAAGTGAGGCCACAGGTTGGCTTAAACTTTTATGTTGCCTCATCTTCTGACTCTCAGTATGTTTTATCGGGTGGAACTGCTTTTAAATGGTGGAACAGATTTGATGTGTTGCCGCCGCTAGTCAGCTACACTCTCTGGCACACTTTGCAGAGCACCGAAACCAAGTTTATCGGAACTTAAAAAGCCGAACCACTTCCACACCACTGCATTAGTCTTTCCTTTCTTATCAATTTCGTCTGCATTCTTACTTGTGGAAGCTTGTTCATTCGCATCTGTATTCAGAGCACTCTAAAACTTTCTGCGGCGCAGCTTAACCAACTGCTGTGCTGAGCGCTGGCAGCGTGTCTGTGTTGTTCATCATCACGTAAGTGACGTCAGATCACGCTCTTTCTGACGGCTGAGCACTGAACGTCATTCAGTGACAAGTGATACATGTATAAGATCTTTTATAAATAATAATAATATATATTTATATATATGCAAATTTATATCGAAATATCGGAAATGGGTTTAAAAATCATATCATTGTTATTGAAAAAAATTCTATCGCGATATATATTGATATCGAATTATTGTCCAGCCCTAATAGAACGTACTTTTCTAATGGCCGAGTAGTACGTTTAAATTCAAACGCAGTACCTACTGAGTAGTAGGCGGTTTTGGACGCAGCCAGAGAGTGCACATGATGCGAATTTAGAGGCTGAGAATAAATAAAGATCTTCAACAATCAGCAAGCGATCAGATATTTCGAGATCATCAGCATCTGCAACAACCAAGTGAAAGTTATAAGAGTTTTATTTCAGCATGATGAAGTACTTCTAATTAAAACAGAATATTAAGTAGGGGGCGGGGCTTCTTGTGCATCATTCCCTCATATTAAACTAATGATAGGAGAGGGTATTAATATGCAGAGGCTTGACGTCAGCAAAAAGACTGCCACTAAATAATAATAATAATAATAATAATAATAATAATAAGGCGACGCAGTGGTGCAATAGGTAGTGCTGACGCCTCACAGCAAGAAGGTCTCTGGTTTGAGCCTCGGCTGGGTCAGTTGGTGTTTCTGTGTGGAGTTTGCATGTTCTCCCCGTGTTGGTGTGGGTTTCCTCCGGGTGCTCCGGTTTCCCCCACAGTCCAAACACATGCGCTATAGGGGAATTGGGTAGGCTAAATTGTCCGTACTGTATATGTGCGAGTGAGTGTGTGTGGATATTTCCCAGAGATGGGTTGCAGCTGTAAGGGCATCCGCATGCGTAAAAACGTGCTGGATAAGTTGATGGTTCATTCCGCTGTGGCGACCCCGGATTAATAAAGGGACTAAGCTGAAGGAAATTGAATGAATAATAATAATAAAGATTATCAAAACAAACTTCATGCTGTGTCAATGAAAGTTGTTCAAAATTGTGTCGCATAACAAAGTAGTCATGAAGTTAGTGTTAACCTTAAATCCCATGACTGTTTTTGACATTATGCTGATTCAGGAGAATAAATGCATGAATAACACTACACTACACATTATAAAGCACTAATAATCACAGGCAGCTTTCTGCTAACGCTGATGATCAATTCTCATTTGATCAGTGAGCTCCAGTAACTGATGTGACAGATCACATGATCAAACATCTCACAGCAAACACCACTGCTAAACCCATCTGCTTCCGCTGTCAGTATGATCTTCAAACTCACACTGATAGTAGTTCATGCTGTTGTTTAGTCGCACCAATAGAAACACTTCAGATATATTTGTAACTGTGTGCATTGCTGTCGCAGATGGTCAGGACGATATCAACTTCTAACATGTGAAAGTTAGCCTCTATCGTGTGCAGATAGGACACGGTGCTACATTCATTCAGCATCTTATAAACTAGAGAAAGCCAGACACAATGAAAGAACCTCTACATGTGCAGGAGTTCAGAAAACTGCATTCACATCCTCCTAACACACTGAAGACAGCAAGTAAACACAGCTCATCCACACCAAACGGGCGGTTGTGAAGCTCATGCTGATGCGGACACCCCAAACACTCTCATTTGGATATTCAGGGGAGTTTAAAGTCAAGTTGCTGAATTCAGTATTATCCAAGTATGTTGACGTACTCCCAAATTAAACAGAATATTGAGGAGGGGGCGGGGCTTCTTTTGCGCATCATTCCCTTATAGCAAACTACCGGTGAGAGGGGCGTGGCTAAGAATATCATGGCTGAAGAGTCAACAGAGAAGGAGCCACTTCAAATGCAGAAGCTCAGACTGAAGCAGTAGTTTTTCCTACTGGATTAACTTTCAGTGATTAATCAGAATAAATAATGTGCGCTAGCGAAATAAACACTACATTTAGCTTTCAGACGGACTTTAAACGAACAGGGCCGCGCGTGACGTCACGCGGAACTCAGCTGACTCACTCCGCGTACTTGGGCGTATCAGTGCGTCCTAAGTAGGCAGCTTTAGAGTTTGAAACAAGTCCAGAAACAGCAAACACACTCCCAGCCCCTCCATTAGTCGTGATAACTCCATTTTAGCACCTCGAACCTGTGAAACGTCACGAATGCGTCATTCAGAGGCCTTTTCTTGCCGCGTCTGCTAACGGCACACTCAGCGTCTAAACTCAAGCTCTCGTTAACGGTGTTATTAGTGTTAACGCGTGGGTGTCGCACAAAAGGCTGCAGCTGTATTACTGTATTCATCATCATCATCATCATCATCAGCGTGACGCTTCAGTGTTTCACACACACACATTCACACAGAGCTCTCCTCAGACACACACACACACACACACTCGGCCGGGTTTTCTCACGTCTTTGCGGTCCTGCAGGCACTCGAGCACGGCCAGGTTGTTGTTCCAGGAGTGTTTGGGGCAGATCCGGCTCACGTCTTCCCGACAGGCCGCCTCCTCCGCGAGCTTCCAGCCGCCACTGCGCCGCATCGACGCCCCGTCCAGCGCCGCCGCGTTCTTGGCCGCATTCTCGGTGCTCACGATCACCGGTTTGATTCCGCGAGAGGAAGAGATCCAGCCGGAGAAGAGGATCAACAGCAGCAGGCGCTGCACACGTCCACACGCCGCCATCTTCGCTCGGCGAGATTACGAATCCTACTACGGCCAAGAACGCGCTCATGAATATTCATTAGCACACGCTGACGTCCTCTTCCTGAACGCGCGCTGCCTGATTAATATTCATGAGCTGGATCCCCCGCCGTAGTAGGATTGGTCGTGGAAGCAGTGCGGAATTACGGTGTTCTAGCGACTCACCGGTGGGTACAAACACCGGCCACGTCGACTGAAGAATAAACGACCACTAGGCGAGCGGAAGGTAAAGATAATTAGCATTAAAACAGGATTGAGATAATATAGGCGTGGCTTAGAGCTCATGTCTTTGTCACTATGTAAATTATTATGTTGCACTGTATGATTAGGGCTAAAATATTCAAGTGTAGCTGATGATACCGCTTCTGCAGGAATCTGCGGTGTTGTTACTTTTCTCAGCAGTGACCATCGTGGACCAAATCACAGTCGCTAGAGTACTTTAATTTGTTTTATTTATTTATTATTTCCGTTTTGTGTCAGTTGAAAATGTTTTACCATTTCAAATGGCTCATTTATTTATAACGCAGATGTACGCTGTACTGAATGAACTAATGCAGCTGAAGGGGGGACGCGCCCTCTGGAGGAGAAGTGTATTCCTGCAGGACGCTCCATCAGCTCGTTACTAAAAACATTCATTTGCATCTTTAATTAATTAAAGCGACCTCAGAGTGTTGAATACATTTTTAAAAATATTTTTAAGCTACTTCTTAGTTTTGGTCTTCATGCCATTTGTAAATCTTAATCAAAACTGTGACGTATTTTCAGATAAACGATAAATTTCCTCAGATTTGTTTAGCCTATTCACCTGAACTGATATTCATTTTACTGCATTAATAATAATAATGTCTTAAATTCCACTTTAATTACAAAACACATTTTTATAGCACTGTCCAGATCTATTAAGGCATGACCAGTGTAATAAAACACTTAATTCTTATTATAATATCCATATTAAGGGCATATTTATATGATTAACTTTGACATCATATATATATATCATCCTCTATCTTAATTATCTGCTCCTCTAACTTACTTTAAAGCTACTCAAAAACTGTCAAACGATGCATGCATTTATTTCTTTAATAAAATAGTCAATAACAAACACATATATACAATAAAAAACCTCCAACAATGATCAACTAAAAGATGAGTAAAGCCCTGATCTTCACCTTTAATAGAGCATTAAGAAACAAAACTGTTCATAATAGAAACTTTACATGTAAAGCAAACAGAAACACACACAGTTTCACTCCCATTTGTAGACCTTGATCATCTTCTCGGTCAGAGACGCCAGAAAGCTGCCCTGGTTGGCCTCAAACGGGCAGATGTCCAGAACGGGCAGATCTGCGGGCATCTTCTGCAGCAGAGCGCCGGTGCCTGCGTCCCACACCTGAGGGAGGGAACAATACAAGTATATAACACACACCTCACAGACAGTCTCACACACACACACACACAGAGCGCACTCACCATGGTGGAGTTGGTAGCCTCGTCTCCCGCACACACCAGCGCTCCTCCTCCGCCCGCGGGGCTCCTGAACACACAGTTCTTGGTCAGCAGTTTGCAGGAGGAGCCGGCAGTGAAGGTCTGGACGGGGGAGCAGGAGCAGACGGAGGACTGGAGATCCACCTGAGGAGTTCTGCTCAGCTCCATCAGCACGCAGCGCAGAGACGGGTTCAGGCGACCTGCGCACACACACGGACACAGGTTTTGGTGGTGTATGAGGACTCTTTAAAGTCGTGATCACACCACAAACACCAATCAGAGAAGAGGGAGTGTGTGTGAATCATCAGTAAGAGTGTGTGGGTCTCTGTGCGTGCTTTTCTGCGTGTCTGAGAGAGTGTGTGTGTGTGTTCACCTGGTCTGTAGGTGACGAGACAGTGTCTGCTCTCCGCCTCCGCCTGTATGTGTGTGCAGTTCCCCGACTCCAGCGGGAGGATGTGTGGTGTGTGTGTGTTGTCGTTGTTTTGCTCCCAGAAGCATCCGCCCTCCAGCGTGCCGGCGATCACACCTCCACAGGGAAAGGAGGAGGAGGTGGAGGAGCGTGGGATGTAGGAGAGAGACACCACCGGACAGCTGAGGAGCACACACACGCACACACACACACACATTTTTTTTTAATCACCTACCGACAGAGCCCAAGTGATGCTCAAGCACTGCTCATGTATTTAAAGGTGCCCTATAAAGTAAATCTGGGTACAGCAGTATAGAGCTGAATAATAAGAGATGGAGGATATGGAAACGGTCACACCGTGAGCCTCAGACACCAGTTTCCTCATTCTTATGTAAATTCCATGTGTAAATCCCTACTGGACAACCGGTGAATCAGAACACAAAGCAGACTGTTGCGTGACTCATCATTTGCATGTACTTTAGGTCATGTTCTACATCATCGCGACCTGATGAGCTCTGGGATTATTAATATGCATGAGTCAGGCTGTGCAGACGTT
Source organism: Danio kyathit (assembly GCA_903798195.1). Taxonomy (NCBI): domain Eukaryota; kingdom Metazoa; phylum Chordata; class Actinopteri; order Cypriniformes; family Danionidae; genus Danio; species Danio kyathit. Next base: position 44,467,211 of record LR812543.1, read on the forward strand.
TCCTATTAATACAACAATGATCATCTTCCTCCATTAGATGTTTGCAAGTTTATAAATAACTTACTATGTATGTGGGACTTCTATTTTGAAAACGGGAGGCAGATTGTTTGCTCTGCGTTACTCAGCAATGACCGAGACATGTTCAAACTCGTGTCAGGATGCAAAATGCAGGATATACAGATTCTACATTTAACGTATTCTGCGTTTAACGGTGCGTTTTGTTGATGTATGGTGTTATTTGGCGAACACATGTAGCTGCTGAATCGTGTCACTCAGCTCAACTGGCATCTGTTCATGCTCATTAATATTCATGAGTGTTCCAAATATGGTCAATATGGAGCTTCTGGTTTTAGGGGTGTTTAATGGAGTAAAACATGAAGAAATAAAACCATTTCTGGAGATTTCTGAACCACACACCTACTATGTAGATATCATTTAACTCCTTAAACCAATGCAGTATAAGTGTATACACATCACATTTAACGTTAAGCTATTTAAATGATGGTTTAATTGACAAGATTGCTAAAATAATGAAGAATGTGTGTCTAGTAGCAAACATTTCATGATCAGGAGACCACATATGCCCCATTTCAAGCCAGGAAAACCCTGCACACACCATTAACCTTACTGTGTATGTGTATACAGGTGTAAAACTGTGTGTGTGTGTGTGTTTCTGACCTGCATCTTAATGACAGCTCCTGCATGTGTGTACTGGTGTGTGTGGTTTACAAGCACAGGAAATTGTATAATATCAAGGGTATGACCTAGGTGTACTCCGTTACAGTGGTTTATAAGGACATGTCCTGTTAGCTTATAATTCAAAATGCTTAATGATTAGTACTAATAGTGCGTTTTGACATTCAAATGTTGCCACAGGATTCCTGTGAGGGTGGGCTTTAGAGTCATATCACAAACATATTTTAACAGTATAAAATACATCATGCCTATGGAGAGTCCTCATAAACCATATAAGCATGTATGTGTGTGTGTGTGTGTGTTGTACCTGGAGCGCAGCGGGCGCAGCTCCTGCACGTGTGTACTGGTGTCTCGCGTGTCGTACACCAGCACAGATCCGTTACTCAGACCAGCGTAGATGTAGTTGTTGTTATCATGGCACCAGCAGCAGCTCCACACCGGACGGCCAGTGTTATAGGCCTGAACCACTGTATTGGTCATCAAACTGAGGAAGCAAACATCTGTCAACCACACGGTCAAAAACACACAACTCTAGAACCAAATGAAATAAATAAATAACAGTTACATTATTTTGTACATATACACAGACACTCAGCAACTACTCATCAATTTTAAAACCTTTTTAGCATGTTATTACTGCATTTTTTTTTACATGCACAGTTGTTTTTTAAATTAGAAATGCATCTAAAACCACAGACACATTTTAATCCCACAAAAGTTCTCTCTACAGTTTCTGTTCTGCACAAAGTGTCATATGATTACTGCTGAAGCAACTGATTATTTTGACAATGTTTTTTTCTGAATGATTTTCTCTAGATTTGATCTAAAGTACCTTCATTTGTCCTCTGAAGATGAAGCTGAGCTCTCAGTGGATTGAGACCACATGAAGGAGTGCAATTAATAACATGATTTTTGTCTGAATGAACCCTTTAATGTGAGCTCAGACATTGGTAAAGCATCTGTCAGCATATGAGGGCTGAACAGTAAATCGTTTGAGCATCGATATCACAATGTGTGTATCCGCAATAGTCACACTGCAGTACTAGACTATGTATTAAAGATTAAAAGACAAAGATATTATTAATTATATATGAGCAGTTCCAGCGTTATGGATGTGACATTTGCAGTAAAAACTTAAAACATAAATTCATATAAAAAGTTTATATTAACATTATATTGAACCATCTGTTTATATTTTCCAAAACTATTGACCACATAGTTATAAGATCAAAAAAATATCAATCTGTAAACATGTTTTGTACTTTAAATAAGGAAAATGAACATGCGTTATGGATGTGACAAAAAAGTCTGTGAGTTTGCAGTATACAACATGCTTAGTAGAAATTCTGTCAATTAAACTGCACAACCCCCCAAAAATAATGCTAATCAACAGGATAAGAGTTGGCTCTCTATAAAACAAACATGATTGATTTTATTTTATATTTTTGCATTTATGAGGAAAAAGCTTTGTTATGGATGTGACATCTCTACGTTATGGATGTGACCGACATGAAATTGCCATTCGTGTGACTTTGGTAAATCAAATTAAATTGTTTAAAAACATTGACAGAGACATTTTTGAGTATGTCTAAATTACTGTAAAATACTTGCTTACACAAAAAACATAGAAACGGTTTCGGTATTTTGTTGAAAACGTAATTTTTTTTCAAGACAAGGTTGACATATATATTTTTTAATTATTTATATAACAATGACCATGTTATTTTACGTCTGATTAATTCCTATACTTGAATGCTGTTTGACTTCCCAGAAAACTATAAAGCACTGTTTATTTGTGCTCTGTTGTATTTATATATGCTTGTAATTGATTATATTTCATGCAGATGCACCGCACAGACTTGATCATCCCAGTGGATCTAAATGAATGAAATCATCCTAAACAGAGCTATTCAAATCATCTGATGAAATTATATTCATATCACAGCTAAACCAAATATCACAGTGTCAGATTTTTCTAATATCGTGCAGCTCTAGAGCATATCCTCATGGATTGTGTAGGTGTGTGTGTGTGTGTGTGACCTGGTGAGTTTGATGGTGTTGTCGAGAGCCGCAGACAGCAGTAACCCGTCCTGCTGTTGACTGAAGGCCAGGCCGCGGATCTGCTTGGAGTGAATGTGGACGTACTGAGAGGCTTTCAGAGTTGCAGTGCTGATCTTCTTCACGCCGAAGCCTGAGGAGTCACAAACATCAGACACGTTAGCCCCTTTCACACATACACAACCTTCTGGAAAATTACTATAAAGAGATCATGTGTGAACAGCCCCTTTTAAAAACACCAATCAGAGTTCTGTGCAGCCACATAAAGGGTGCAACAATACAGTGTTTAAACTCACATTGGCAGCGTTTAACACTGAATAAAGCACATAATCAGAACCTGAGGTGATCATGGTCTAAGTAGTTTATGCTGTTGTATGTAGAAATAGAAACTTATTTCCAAAATCAATATTTTAGGCATCGCTATCTCAGATGGTGAGCATAAAACACACATGTGTGTGTGTGTGTGTTACCTGGCATCAGTGTGGCCTGTGGAGACGGCTGAGACGCCAGCAGACACCCGAGTGGCTCACAGTGGGCCAAAACTCGACTGCTGCCCGTCTGAGACACCAGAACCGCCTTGGAGAAAACATAATGCCCAGAATCCTGCCTCTGAGATGAGGACAGAGACGCTGCCTGAGACGAGCCCACAGACGCCTGCGCTTTCCACCGCCGCAGCTCCTAAAACACGCACACACAGAGTCACATAAACACACACATCTGAGAACTGCAGACACTGCTTATGGAGTAAACAGAGATCATAACAGGTGGATAACACACACACATATCAGCCAACACACTCTCTCATGATCATGACACAGTAAATTCACTTTAATATCTATTTAATTCATATGACTAGAATTGATCTCCTTTGCTAAACAGCACTTGGGAAATAATTGACTTAAAATATCACAGCAAGGCTACTAATTTCGTCTTTAACTGTAATGAACGTGTTACGCACCTCAACCTCTTTGCGCAGTCGCAGGTTTTCATCCACCATGAGCTGCATCTGCTGCCGACACTGAGCCACCTCCAGCTGCTCCATCCTCCGAGAGCCCTGCTCCAGCTCCAGACGACTGCACAAACAACCAGCATCATCATCATCATCATCATCATCATCAGCCATGCTTCCAGCCACCTATTTTTATGCACATTTTGGATTATTGCATTAAAAAATGCTGGATGGAAACACCCAAATACATTTGAAAATGTGCATTAGAAACGTGTGCACACAGCTGAGGAGGAGAAAGCTTATATTCCATAAGTACAAAACTGCTCTTAAACTGTTTAACAGCTTTAGTGAGTAACGTGTGCGCCTGCACTAGGGTTGTCACGATACTGGAATTAGATACCAATCCATACTGAAGTTTTAAAAACGTCCATTTCCCACTAATGCCGACTGCATGATTTTAACCCCGATTTTGACTCGTCGGCAGGTTTTGAGAAATCGCCGACAAATGGCTGAAATCGCAGGCAAAACGGTGCTCTGAGCAAAACCACAACCGGGTCGAAAAGAAAAAAGTTGAGCAGAAATGACAAATATGAGCAAATATGTACATTTTCTACCCCATTAAAGGCTTCTTTCTCATCATGTAGTTAATATCAAAAGATATACTATGTGTTTTTGGTTGTGAGACGTAGTTTGGATAAAGTTGTCGGCGATTCTTCCTATTTAAAAGTCATACAGTGTGAAACCCCCTGTCGTCGATCCATATTGCAGTGTAAACAAAGCAGCAACAAAACGCTAGCCCAGACAGTCATGCAGTGTGAAAACACATCTGTGACACGACTACTGTGAAAATCATGCAGTCTGAACTCAGCATAACATTTGAGCGATGTTGAGTGCATTCTTAAACAGCACTGATTGGCCACTGTGTTCACATGCTCAACAGAAATGACTGTGATTGGCTGTGAAGGTCATCAGTTCACCGAACTCACCGTTGTTTACAGAGTAAACACAGACACAGTGACACTAGAGCGTTTTAAAGCCACGAAGATCAGCTGGTTTGTCTATAAGCTGACATATGAGCGATCCGCTGATGAATCGTGACTTTAAAACGCTCCAGTGTCTTGGTATCTGTGTTTACACTCAGTAAACAGCGGTGAGTTTGGTGACCTGATGACCTTCACGGCCAATCACAGTCATTTCTGTTGAGCACGTGAACACTATAGTAAATCAGCGCTGTTTAAAAACACGCTCAAATGTTAGCGGTGAATAGACGTTTTTAAAATTTCAGTATTGATTGGTATCGAATTTCAGTATCGTGACAACCCTAGCCTGCGCTTCATCAGTCTGCGCTTGATGATATCACAGATATAAACGTGTTTCAGGGTGTTTGCGTCATTAATGTTGGTCTGCAGCTCTCCTTGTTTCCAGCTTTCCATTGCTGCAGATCTGAAATGCTCTTCTGCTGATTGTAAAGGGCCTCAGCCCTCTACCAGTCAATATTTCTGCACGTTTAGCAGGAACTGATGATGTTATTCTCTTCTGCTTCTCGTTGACTGGAAACGCTGCTTTATTCACTAATATTCTCTGCCATATTCCAGTTTTGCACATAAATTTAACTCACATCTTTGGATGGAAACACAGCTAGTCACACATAAACCATCATCATCATCATCATCCTCAGGTGTGAACAGACCTCTTGAGCCGCACCTCCTCGGTGTTGTCCAGCGCCTTCAGCCTCCGCGCGTACAGGAAGATGATCTGAGTTTTCTTGGCTGGTTTATTACACTGAAAACACACAACAACACCACGAATATAACCACAGGACCCTCTGTCTGTGTCAGGGGGTCTACAGGGAGTTCAACCAGTTCTAGAAAAGATTTTCTAATAATAATAATTTTTATTTCAGAGAGCCGTGATGGTGATGCTGTGGGTGAAGCTGGAGATGGAGGCTCACCTGTGGGCATTTGTTTCCTCCGCCCGTGAGCCAGCGGGAGATGCAGACGTAGCCGAAGAGGTGCCCGCAGCGCAGAGCGGCCAGACGGTGCTCACCTGCTGTGGTCCAGGGCTCGAAACAGATGGAGCAGGACTCGCCTTCAGTGTCTGCTTCATCTGCTGCACCTGCGGGAGACGCTGCAGCCAAGGCGGAGGAGTCTGAGGACGCCTGAGAGGAGGAGAAACACAGCATACACACTTTACTGTGCAGAAAACACACCATACACACTTCCCTGCACAGACAACACACTATACACACATTTCACTGCGCAGAAAACACACCATACACACTTCCCTGTGCAGACGACACACTACAGACACACTACTCTGTTCACTGTGGAGACAGCATGCGTTTCAGACAGACTCCACACACTCTTGCTCACCTCCACCTCTGTTTTCAGCTCTACTGCTGGAGCTTCAGCCTCTGCAGGAACACTGGGACCTGCTCACACGTGACATTGACATTTTTTTAATGCAAGCGTGGAGAAACAGCAGAAGAGATGTGCTAAATAATGAGATGTGCTAATTAAATGTGCTAAATAAGAGCCTTTTCAGACCTGCAGGGCTGCTGGTCTCCGCTGTGGACTGGACGTGGCTCTGGTTGGCGCTGTGGCTGGAGACCGGCTCAGGATCGGTGTGTGTGTGCGGTAGGTTGTGCGTGTCCGGCAGGTTGTGTGTATTCTGGAGGAGCGTCTGAATCCTCCGCACTCGCTCCACATGAGGACGCTGACTGACAACACACACACACACACACACACAAAATGACAATCATTCCCCAATGAAAACTCAAGCAGAGCTACTCATTCACTTCACACTCAGAAGATTCACAGCAGCACTCTGATATTAACATGATTAAGACAGCACACTCATAAAGAATCTAACATGTGAACAGGTACTTAAAGGAGCTGTAAAATGCGTTTGTGATGTCTCTAGTGTGTGTGTGTGTGTGAGTTTGAGCTGAGAATATCACACAGATCATGTTCTCCAGCTCTCTGAAACTGACCCGTTCAGGCTTTGATCCTAATTGTGGCGTTTTGGTGACTGTCGCTTTAAATGCAAATGAGATTCAGAAGAGGGCGGAGCTACAAGTGTAAAACAGATGTGAAACAGCAGTGTGTGTGTTGTGAGTGCTGGTCATGTGTGCTTCATGCTTCTGTCAGTCTATGTCTCTCCTGTCGCTGTTCATCTAAAGCTCCACATCTATAATCCTCTTAGTCTATGCTGACATTATCTTCAGCAGCTCAAACACTCTAATGGCTAATGGACAGACGGCTGCTTCTCACTCAGGGCTGCTGTTTATGATGGGCACTGGTGTTCAGGGTTGTGTTACCTGATCATCTGCCTCCTCCTGAGGGCTCGCCGCAGAGGCAGTCTGGATCGATCCTCCGCCACGGACGCAGCGACATCGTTTTCTTCTTCTTCTTCTTCAGTGCTGCTGCCAGATTCAGAGACCACGACCACATCTGCAGAGCTGGACACCTCCACCTCCATATCCTCCATCCTCAGACACAGAGCAAGCAGCACTGCAGTGCAGACACAACCAACAATACTGCAATCACTTATCAGTGCACAACATCACTACTGCAATCAATTCAACCTGTCAATCAAAGTAAACCATCCAATCAGCTCACCACGGACACAATCAAACCCCGCCCACTTTACAACAGGTGATGCTTTTTTTATTTTATAAATATAATGTACTAAAACAGTGGTGGCTCAGTGGTTAGCACTGTGGCCTCACAGAAGGAAGGTCGCTGGTTTGAGTCTCGGCTGGCTCAGTGCGTGTTTCTGTGTGGAGTTTGCATGTTCTCCCCGTGTTGGTGTGGGTTTCCTCCGAGTGCTCCGGTTTCCCCCACAGTCCAAACACATGCACTGTAGGGGAACTAATCAACTAAATGGCCGGAGTGTATGAGTGTGTGTGTGTGAATGAGTTTGTATAAGTGTTTCCCAGTACTGGGTTGCAGCTGGAAGGACATCCACTGTGTAAAACCTATGCTGGAATAGTTGGTGGTTCATTCCGCTGTGGCGACCCCTGATAAATAAGGAACTAAGCCGAAAGAAAATGAATGAATGTACCAAAACAAGCCGCTACACGTGTCCTAACACTACACTTTAATTTGGAAAAGTTAAATAAACGGAGAAATGCGAAACCTGATTAAACCTTCATTTGCATAATGTCCATATATCCACATTATTTAAGCACTTCAAAGACATGTGGAGCTTCCTGTGAGTGGGCGGAGATGAAGATCTGCTCTGTGATTGGTGTATATTCCTAATGTTGAATATGAGCCCTCCACTGACATCTTCACACACTAATATCCACACATTAATAATACATTGGTACATTTACATACATTAACACAGTGATAATATTTCAGCTCAATGCTCACTACTGCTTTACTAAACGAATAGACACGGCCCTGCTGTCCTGCTTGTTTAATGCTGAATAATGAGCCCCTTTCTTTGCTGTATTGGTGATTGCAGCAGGAGTAACGTTACCTTAAAGACAGTAGCGTTACGAGTTTACGAAACGACCAAACTCTGTTTAAAAACATTAAGTTAATCTACATTTACATGGATCACTAAGTTAGTTGTGTATGAACTAGTGTCGCAGACTTCTGCATGAAAATAAACACAGCCTCTGCTAATGTGGGGATCATGCTAACGCTGCTAACTAACATGACTGAACACAACATATAAAACCGTGAGGAGGCACAGACAGTGTAACGTTACCTTCTGGAGCTTCTTCAATAATCAATTACAAGCACTTATTTGTGCTGTACAGCTGTTTGTGGCGTGATTTCGAATATATACAAACACACTCGATTAATTCGTGGTAGAATTTGTGCTGCAAACACAACCGCCATAACCAGAGGCTCCGCCTCCTCCGCTCGTTCTGCTCCCTGATTGGACAGCACCTTTCAGCGCCTGAAAGTCACCGAGTCGTTTCCGGGAATCGGTTCTTGTTTCAGTTCATTTCAAAGAAATGGTTTGTTTTAGTCACTAAAGTTAGTCGAGTTTGTTGATCTAAATATGATTTATAAGTAAATATTTGTTTCATCTGAACCCAAGAGGTAAGACTGATACCTAGATCTCTACTGTTATGCAAAGGATGATTCATTCAGACCGATAGAAAAGATCCGACTCAACGAATCCCAATTCATTCAAATTGTGTAATAAGTATGTATTTTAATTTGACCGCGTTAAACATGATGACTCAGATTAAACATCCCTGCATGTGCTGCCGCTGATTGTATGATGAAATAACAGTATTTACTTTATGTTTATAGATTATATTGTAGATGATGATGGTGTAGAACTGCTCTTTATCCAGCAGAGGGCCTCCAGACTCTGTTCTTACTGTAAATCTGCGTGTTTTTATTGAAGGAACTTCCCAGTATCCATAATAGCCTAGTATTTTTCTACATACACAATTAACTGAATGTTTCGCCACAAATATAACAAAAATATCTAAAATGTAATTAGTACTTAATTAATGGGTCATCTTCTCTCGTTTTTCTGTATTTTTGTGTGTTGTTTACATTTTATTCATTGAGCTGTTTTCTTAATTTATGTAAAATCTGAAATAATAAAATCAAAATGTTATTTTCACATGGAAATTAAATGAAATACCACACTATAGTGAAGTGTATTATATTGAATACATTTAGCATTACTATAGTCAACTGATAAATTGTGATAAATACAGTGGTATACTTTAGTTTTTACTACAGTAAACTGTGGTGTATTGTGGTACAATATAATCTATAGTTGTAGAAAACTACAGTATTGGCTCATTTTTTTATATTAGTTGTTTTGTTACCACAACAAATGTAGAATCACAACAACAGATCAATTACTATAGTTGTTGTGTTACCATGGCAACTGTAGAATCACCACAACAGATCAATAACTATAGTTGTTGTGTTACCATAGCAACCGTAGAATTACCACAACAGATCAATAACTATAGTTGTTGTGTTACCATAGCAACCGTAGAATCACCACAACAGATCAATAACTATAGTTGTTGTGTTACCATGGCAACTGTAGAATCACCACAACAGATCAATAACTATAATTGTTGTGTTACCTTGGCAACTGTAGAATCACCACAACAGATCAATAACTATAGTTGTTGTGTTACCATAGCAACTGTAGAATCACCACAACAGATCACATACTATAGTTGTTGTGTTACCATGGCAACTGTAGAATCACCACAACAGATCAATAACTATAGTTGTTGTGTTACCATGGCAACTGTAGAATCACCACAACAGATCAATAACTATAGTTGTTGTGTTACCATGGCAACTGTAGAATCACCACAACAGATCAATTACTATAGTTGTTGTGTTACCATAGTAACTGTAGAATCACCACAACAGATCAATTCAATTCAATTCAATTCATCTTTATTTGTATAGCGCTTATACAATGTAGATTGTGTCAAAGCAGCTTCACATGGAAGATTATAGTGAATTGAAACAGTGTCAGTTGAGTTCAGTTTAGCTCAGTTCAGTGTGGGTTAATAATCACTACTGAGAGTCCAAACACTGAAGAGTAAATCCATCGATGCGCAGCTCTACAGATCCCGAACCATGCAAGCCAGTGGCGACAGCGGCGAGTAAAAAACTTCACCAATTGGCGAAAGTGAAGATTTAAAAAACCTCGAGAGAAACCAGGCTCAGTTGGGCACGACCATTTCTCCTGTGGCCAAACGTCTTGTGCAGAGCTGCAGTCTAGGCGCAGGAAGCTGGACCTCAGCGAAGACTCGTCTGTCCTTGGAGCGTCACAGGGGTCAGTCTCAGGCTCTTACTCCACGATGACCACCACAGCAGCTGCTCAGAATACGGCCTGGTCCAGAAAACCTTAGGATCATCTCGTCACTGGTCTTGGATCGCATCAATGGCACTGCGTAGTCTGAGGGCCTCAAGATGAGTACCCCCAGGTGGAAATACAGAATAAGGAGAATAATTAGCATAGCTGCTGTTCATAGTGTATATAAACAAGAAGCAGAATCCTGTGTGGGGCACATCATGCGTCATACCGCTATGTGCTGCACTGAGTGTACGCTTTGCTAAAAAGATAGGTCTTTAATCTAGTTTTGAAGAGCGAGAGTGTGTCTGAGCCTCGGACATTATCAAGAAGGCTATTCCAGAGTTTAGGGGCCATAAATGAGAAGGCTCGACCTCCTTTACTCGACTTCTTTACTATAGTATAGTTCAAAAACACTATGATTTGCTATAGTATTTTTATTCCTTTTATTCTTTTAGTTTTTATTTTGAGGAAATTGTAATCCAGGAAAATATCGAGACATTTTTTAATTCAAGTTTTAAAATAAAGATTAAAACTGAGCATTAAAAATCCCTATTGTGTTCAACTGACTGTATGCATGAATTATGTGTGTATTTTTGATAATATTTTTGAAGGTCTCAGCTGGTATTCTTCATCAGACATCTGAAGTGTGATGATGATGATGATTCACAGTTTCTGTCCTCCTCCATGTGCCGCAGCTCCACGTGTCTGACTCTGACACACTCATATAATACTGTTTCTATAGCAGATATTCAGCTCAGATTAACTCAATCCTTCCACACACTCAGAGCTGAACATGTACAGTACAAACACAATACCACATATATTACACTGCATTTACTGCTTTCCAGTCATTTGTTTATTTATTTATTTATTTATTTATTTATTTATTTATTTATTTATTTATTTATTTATCTATCTATCAGCAACAAACATACAGTTCTAACAAGACATCCAAATAAAACAAATGATAAAATATAATAAAATACACCAAACAATTTATCTTTAATTTACCCAAACTTTCAGTATATGTAAGACAGCATTTATTATACATCCTATAGACATCAAGTTCACTTCTCATTTAACTTTACTCTTTAGCTGCTATAATTGCATCTTCAATTTCTGACTATTAATGAAGAGACTCCATATATAAATTAAAGTCATTTAAATAGGGTTTATCAATTGCTATTTCTTTTGTTACCATAGCAACTGTAGAATCACCACAGCAGATCAATTACTAAAGTAGTTGTGTTACCATAGCAACTGTAGAATCATCACATACTATGTTGTTGTGTTACCATAGCAACTGTAGAATAACAATAGTAGATCAATTACTAAAGATGATGTATTACCATAGCAACTATAGAATTTCGACAAAAAAAATTGGTGCTTTAGTATGGTTCATAAACACAACGGTATTCACTATACATAGTCGTTTTGTTCATGTGGAAGGCAATAGCAGCATTAGCGTTTGATTCAGATGCTCTTCTTTGATTTAAGGATTTGAGACGGAGCCCATAATAGAGACTGTGGTTTACAGCGTTTCCTCTGTGAAACACGTGTCCTGTCTCTTTAATGAACACTTGACACAATAGTGTCTTGATCTGTAGCATTTAGACGTGACCCGCAGTACACATGAAAGAGCTTGAGGACAATGACCCGAACATCAGCAGCTCCATCACTAGGCAACTAGTCAACAGTGTTGAGAAGCGCAGCAGCAGGTCACCACTGAGATCTGCTCATTACCGCCGGTTACCATAGCAAACATCACGGTTACCAGGAGATCACGGCCTACCTGTTCTGTAGAGTACGCAGAGACTATATCAGGGATAATAAGAGCAGGTGTTTCTTAAAGAGCTCCAAATAATCGTTTAGTAGAGGCTTTATATATATTATTAAGTGAGGATAAAAGAAGCGAGCAGCAGTATATACAGTTCATATACAAATATAATATACACATAGAAACATGTAGAGCATAGAAACAAACACAACATGAGTCCTCTCAGAGTCCTGTACATCTGCAGGATATTCTCCATCCAGGCCATCATCGGTCAGTGAGTGTCCAGCTCATTATCACACAGGTGCCGGTGCTGAAGATCTTCAGTGAGTCTCGATCAGCAGATTCTCCTGATCAATAAAAGCAGAAGTCTCGGTCACTTCAGTTTGTGGAGCATCAGGAAACTCCAGATGAGGAGGGATTCAATACTGGCTGATGTTGACAGAACACCTTTATCTGTCTGTCTCTGCTGCTCCAGAGGAAATGAGGCTGTAAAACCTGACCTTGACCTGCAGAACTCTATTGACTTTAAGAGGAGGAGCTAATTAGTGCTTAATTCTGCAGTATATATCCAGAGGAGAGCACAATAAGGAGGAGCTGGTGATGATGACGATGAAGGGGAGGAGCTGATGATGATGATGATGAAGGGGAGAAGCTGATTATGATAAAGGGGAGGAGCTGTGATGACAAAGGGGAGGAGCTGATGATGATGAAGATGAAGGGGAGGAGCTGGTGATGATGAAGGGGAGGAGCTGTGATGATGATTATGATGATGAAGGGGAGGAGCTGATGATGATGATGATGATGTTGATTGATGATGATGATGATGATGAAGGGGAGGAGCTGATGATGATGATAATGAAGGGGAGGAGCTGATGATTGTGAAGGGGAGGAGCTGATGATGATGATGAAGGGGAGGAGCTGATGATGATGAAGGGTAGGAGCTGCTGTTGATGAAGGGGAGGAGCTGATGATGAAGATGAAGGGGAGGAGCTGGTGATGATGAAGGGGAGGAGCTGATGATGAAGATGAAGGGGAGGAGCTGTGATGATGATGAAGGGGAGGAGCTGGTGATGATGATGATGAAGGGGAGGAGCTGGTGATGATGATGATGAAGGGGAGGAGCTGTGATGATGATTATGATGATGAAGGGGAGGAGCTGATGATGAAGATGAAGGGGAGGAGCTGTGATGATGATGAAGGGGAGGAGCTGATGATGATGATGATGAAGGGGAGGAGCTGTGATGATGATTATGATGATGAAGGGGAGGATCTGATGATGATGAAGATGAAGGGGAGGAGCTGGTGATGATGAAGGGGAGGGGATGATGATGATGATGATGAAGGGGAGGGGATGATGATGAAGGGTAAGAGCTGTGAGGATGATTATGATGATTGATGATGATGAAGGGGAGGAGCTGATGATGATGATGATAAAGGGGAGGAGCTGGTGATGATGAAGGAGAGGAGCTGATAATGATGATGATGATGATGAAGGGGAGGAGCTGATGATGATGATGAAGAAGGGGAGGAGCTGATGATGATGGAGAGGAGCTGATGCTGATGATGATGAAGGGGAGGAGCTAGTGATGATGATGAAGAAGGGGAGGAGCTGATGATGATGAAGGGGAGGAGCTGATGCTGATGATGATGGAGAGGAGCTGATGATGATGATGAAGAAGGGGAGGAGCTGATGATGATGATGATGAAGGAGAGGAGCTGATGCTGATGATGATGAAGGGGAGGAGCTAGTGATGATGAAGGGGAGGAGCTGATGATGATGATGAGGAAGGGGTGGAGCTGATGATGATGAAGGGGAGGAGCTAGTGATGATGAAGGGGAGGAGCTGATGATGATGATGATGATAATGAAGGGGAGGAGCTGATGATGATGATGAGGAAGGGGAGGAGCTGATGATGATGAAGGGGGGGAGCTAGTGATGATGAAGGGGAGGAGCTGATGATGATGATGAAGAAGGGGAGGAGCTGATGATGATGAAGGGGAGGAGCTGGTGATAACGAAGGGGAGGAGCTGATGATGTTGAAGATGAAGGGGAGGAGCTGGTGATGATGATGAAGGGGAGGAGCTGGTGATGTTGAAGGGGAGGAGCTGATGATGATGAAGGGGAGGAGCTGATGATGATGAAGGGGAGGAGCTGATGATGAAGATGAAGGGGAGGAGCTGGTGATGATGAAGGGGAGGAGCTGATGATGAAGATGAAGGGGAGGAGCTGTGATGATGATTATGATGATGAAGGGGAGGAGCTGATGATGATGAAGGGGAGGAGCTGGTGATGTTGAAGGGGAGGAGCTGATGATGATGAAGGGGAGGAGCTAATGATGATGAGTATGAAGGGGAGGAGCAGATGATAATGAAAGGGAGGAGCTATTGATGATAAAAGGGAGGAGCTGATGATGATATAGGGGAGAATTACTGATGATGAAGGTGAGGAGTGGTGATGATGATGATGATAAAGGTGGAGCAGATGATGATGATGATGAAGGGGAGCAGCAGATGATAATGAAGGGGAGGACCTAATGATGATGAAGGGGAGGAGCTGATAATGATAAAGGGGAAGAGCTGATGATGAAGGGGAGGAGCTTTAAAGTGCATTAACACTTTTAAAGTGTCACTGGAACTCTAATTTAGGAGGTGGTGAATTAAGGATGCAGTCATTGTGAATTATGAAAACATAACATTTAAATAAAGCAATAAAGCCATTCAGATGAACATACACTTCCTCCAGTTAATCCAGCCAGCAGAATGAGGGTCCAGCTCTGCAGAGGTGTGCTGGTGGAGTCAGCGTGAGGCTGTGACTCAGATGAAGGAAGTTCTGGAGCGCTCTCCTCATTTCTGCTGAATGGAGAGCTCTGACCCTGAAAGACGGAGCGCATGGCAACCGTTGCTAAGAGGAAGTGGAGGAGACTTTCAGATCAAACCTCAGAAAAATCACACACTGAAGGACAAACACGGCTCTGTTCATCTGGATAAAAGCGCAATGTAACGCTTCATATTTCAGTAGTTTGCATCTAATTGATGCTCATTTCAATAAGAGACGAGTGTGGATGTTTTCCCTCTCCTGAAAGTGGAGGATCACTGCCTTACAGGGACTCTGGTGTCCCGCATGTGTTTCACGGCTGTTATTTACTGTCCATGACTGAGTTTTCCACTGTTAAATATGCAGTTTTACGGCACACGTCGCTGTAAACGCCGCACACACACACCACACTGTTTATGAAGAGTAATGCTGTACAGTTTCATCCCAGAGACTGGGTTTCATCCACATGACAGTTTGAGCTCTGCAGAATCAATAAAAGCTGCAAATAACATCACCACTGTGAAAAGAGTCCAGAGAAAGCAGATCCTGGACAAGCAGAGGCCCACCTGAACAACTCTTATGATTTGGTGTTTGTGTTAAAGGGATATGAACCGCCAACTATTCCAGCAAATGTTTTACACAGCGGATGCCCTTCCAGCCGCAACCCAGTACTGGGAAACACCCATACACACTCATTCACACTCATACACTACGTCCAGTTTAGTTCATCAATTCCCCTATAGCGCATGTGTTTGGACTGTGGGGGAAACCGGAGCACCCGGAGGAAACCCACACCAACACGGGGAGAACATGCAAACTCCACACAGAAACACCAACTGACCCAGCCGGGACTCAAATCACAGACCTTCTTGCTGTGAGGACACAGTGCTAACCACTGGGCCACCGTGCCGCCTTTAATGTTAATCAGCAGTTATTATCCGCTTCTCATTGGTCATTAAGTGTGTTTAAACTAGTCAATGGTTTAAATCTACATTAGGTAACATTCGCTGCATCAAGCTGGTCAATAAATGAGTTTAAACTGGTCAACTGATCAATAAGCTGGTTATTAGCTGAATTAGGTTGATTATTGGTGATGATGTCACAATGAACCATAATGACCTTCTTGCTGTGTTGGGTTAAAGTTTACAGCTGAAACAGCAACAGTGTCATATAATGCAGGAGCGGCTGCTGGAGGCTTTCAGATAATGAACAGTTAACAGTCATAATATTGTGTGTGTGTGTGAGAGAGATAATGTGTGTGTGTGTGTGTGAGAGAGAAACTTTTCTTCTTATTCTTATTATTGTAATTAATAATCAATTTAATTACAAAAATATAAAAATACCAAATTATGATTAATATCAATATCCAAAATATAGATATATTTACATATAAAATTCAATTAAATTTAAATAATACAAATAAATGAATAAACAATCATACAGCCACTATCCATTAGATCATATTTAAACATGAACACACTTATATTTCAACACCATCATTCACTCACTCACCTTCGGCTTAGTCCCGAATTTATCAGGGGTCACCACAGCGGAATGAACCGCCAACTATTCCGACATATGTTTTACACAGCGGATGCCCTTCCAGCTGCAACCCAGTACTGGGAAACACCCATACACACACACACACACACACTCATACACTACGGCCAATTTAGTTGATCAGTTCCCCTATAGCGCATGTGTTTGGACTGTGGGGGAAACCGGAGCACCCGGAGGAAACCCACACCAACACGGGGAGAACATGCAAACTCCACACAGAAACACACACTGACCCAGCCGAGACTCGAACCAGCAACCTTCTTGCTGTGAGGCAACAGTGCTAACCACTGAGCCACCTCCCAACACCATCATCAGCTCCACTAATGCAGATTTATTAAGCATACACTAGTAAACATCTCCAAATCTTCCACTAAAGGGAGACTGTGTGTGTGTGTGTGTGTGTGTGTATACCATAGTGTCTGTATGTCACAGTGTGATTGTATGCCATAATGTGTGTGTCATGATGTGTGTGTATCTATCTGTGTGTAAAACAGTGTCTCTGTGTGTGTGTCTTTTTGTATGTCACAGTGTGTGTGTGTGTGTGAGTCCCTGTTTGTGTGTCATAGTATTTTCTGTATGTGTGTGTGTGTGTGTGTGTGTGTGTGTCCCTGTTTGTATGCCCCACAGTGTGTATGTGTGTGTGAGTCCCCGTTTGTGTGTTTCAGTGTGTGTCATAGTGTGTGTGAGTTCCTGTGTGATTGTGTGTCACTTTGTGTGTGTGTGTTCCTCCTCCCACACCCTCCTGCACCGCGGCAGTGTATTCTCCAACTCCTCCAGTCAGCAGTGTGTGTGAGTGAGTGAGTGAGTGTGTGTGTGTCCGCCGCCGCTGATGGAGTGATGGAGGCTGTGAGCGGGCAGCAGTACCGGGCTCTGGCGCTGGACGCGGGTCTCTGCACGCTGCTGGCGGTGCTGCTGTCCGCGCTGCTGAAGCTCAGCCTGGAGCGGATCCGCCGATGGCGCGCGCGGGTCCCGGTGCTGGTGGTGGGTTCGGGCCCGGTGGGACTGACGGCGGCGCTGGTAGCTGTCCGCTCCGGGAAGGTGCTGAAGCTGACGCTGCTGGACGCGCGGTACCGGAGCTCGCTGCTCCGCCGCCCGCAGCAGATCGCGCTGGACCCGCGCAGCGTCCGCTTCCTGCTGGAGCTCGGCGTGGACTTCGACAACATGGAGGGCTGCTGGAGCAACGAGCACTTCTACACCCGCATCGGTGTGTTCCAGGAGCACCTGCTGAGCATCCTGGAGCAGAAGAAGCAGACGCTGGACATCCGCCTGCAGCTCGGCACCAGGGTACACACGAGCTATCATCCGCCGCCTGCTTATGGTCGCTTACCTTACTGCGAGTTTCTGTCGTGTTTCTAGTCCAGATTTTTAAAGTCTCTTAAATCAAGAAGCATTTTTTAGACAAGTGAAAAATATTGTCATGTTTGAACAAATAATGAGTCAAAATTAAGTGGCAACCAAAATAATCTGCCAAGAGATGCGCGTGTGTGTGTGTGTGTGTGTGTGTCAGTCCTGTAGAGAGTGAAGACAGGGCTCTACACTGCAGAAATACTTCTCTTATTTAGAGTTTTTGTCTTGTTTATAGTCCAGAAATCTAAACTCTTTTAAATCAAGAAGTATTTCATAATAATTCACTTTATTTAAGTGTAAATATTGTTATGTTTAAAAAAATGATATGCCAAAATGAAGACCAAAACAAGCTAAACAATCTGGAGTAAGATAAATAAACTTTACACTTTCATTCACTCATTTTTCTTAGTCCCTTATTAATCAGGGGTCACCACAGTGGAATGAACCGCCAACTATTACAGCACATGATTTACACAGCGGATGCCCTTCCAGCTGCAACCCAGTACTGGGAAACACCCATACACACTCATTCTCTCACACACACACACTCATACACTACGGCCAATGTAGTTCATCAATTCCCCTATAGCGCATGTGTTTGGACTGTGGGGGAAACCGGAGCACCCGGAGGAAACCCACACCAACACAGGGAGAACATGCAAACTCCACACAGAAACACCAACTGACCCAGCCGAGACTCAAACCAGAGACCTTTTTGCTGTGAGGCCACAGTGCTGACCACTGAGCCACCGTGCCGCCCATTTTGACTTATTATTTCTTAAAATAAGACAGTATTTTTCCTTGTGAAATGCTTCTTGATTTAAAATTTGATTAAAAACAAGATAAAAAAAGAGAAGAGTTTTTTTTGCAGTGATTGTGAAGTGTGTGTGTGTGTGTGTGTGTGTGTCCTGTAGAGCCATTATCAGATAGTATTACTAAATAGGGGCGACGCGGTGGCACAGTGGGTAGCGCGTTCACCTCACAGCAAGAAGGTCGCTGGTTTGAGTCCCGCCTGGGTCAGTGTGTGTTTCTGTGTGGAGTTTGCATGTTCTCCCCGTGTTGGTGTGGGTTTCCTCCGGGTGCTCCGGTTTCCCACACAGTCCAAACACATGTGCTATAGGGGAATTGATGAACTAAACTGACCATAGTGTATGAGTGTGTGTGTGTGAGAATGAGTGTGTATGGGTGTTTCCCAGTATTGGGTTGCAGCTGGAAGGGCATCCACTGTGTAAAACATATGCTGGAATAGTTGGCGGTTCATTCTGCTGTGGCGACCCCTGATGAATAGCTCGTCTATTTCTGATTTAGCAGCCCTTTTCCTAATGGAGACCAAAAAATGCAAACAAACACTTTCAGCGACACACACACACACACACACACACACACACACACACACACACACACACACACACACTGGTGTTTCATGTAAAGAAGTAAACATCTGTCATAATGAGCAGGTGATGATGTTGAAGCTGCTCTTCTTCTTCTGTCAGTGTTTTCTGAAGGTCTGTGTGTGTGTGTGTGTGTGTGTGTGTGTGTGTGTGTGTGTGTGTGTGTCGCTGAAAGTGTTTGTTTGCACTTCAGGCTGCTCAGCTTATCTTGACTGTGTTTCTCTGAAGGCCAGGCAATCTGTCACCCTGAACTGAAGGGCTTTTATTTTGGAGGAAATCAATATCCTTTGGTATTTATTCAGCCTGAGGGCTCACACACACAGACACACACACACACACACACACACACACACACACACACACACACACACACACACACACACACACACACACACACACACACACACACACACACACACACACACACACACACACAGACACACACACAGCTTTTTTACATAGATTTATTGCCAATGGGGTAAAATACACACATTTTTTGACTTTGAAATCAGATTATTTTACTTTCCCCTCTATTGACAGGGAGTAAATACTGGGTCAGTTTGGATTTCTGGGTCAAATATGCCTTTAAGCACCCTGTTATCTACTTCTCATGACAGTAACAGTACTTTAAAAACGTTTCTTATTGGATATTGTGCAGTTTATTCAGTCCAATGCAATGTGGTGTGTGTGTGTGTGTGTGTGTGTGTGTGTGTGTGTGTGTGTGTGTGTGTGTGTGTGTGTGTGTTGTAGAGTGAGGACAGTGCTGTAGTTCGTGTGAATAGTCGTCTCTGCTCTTGAACTCTCCTCCTGCAGTGTCTGACTGATGGAGACGTCTCATAAAGCAGATCAGACTGGAGTTGAGTTCATTAGAGCTGCTGTGGGTGATGATCAGCCCAAACACCACACCATCACTGATAAACCAGCGTCTACACACACTCCTCCAGCAACAACTGATGCTTTCAGAGTGTTTAACAAGTGTGTGTGTGTGCTTGAGGAGAATCATCAGCGGGTCATCTCACTAGCAGAAACACTCTGCATAATATACTAAAAATACACTCACTGGCCACTTTATTAGGTACACTCACTAGTACCGGGTTGGACCCCTTCAGCCTTCAGAACTGCTTTAATCCTTCATGGCAGAGATTCAACAAGCTACTGGAAATATTCCTCAGAGATTTTGCTCCATATTGTCATGATAGCATCACACAGTTGCTGCAGATTTGTCGGCTGCACATCCATGATGCCAATCTCCCGCTCCACCACATCCCAAAGGTGCTCTATTGGATTGAGCTCTGGTGACTGTGGAGGCCATTTGAGTACAGTGAACTCATCGTCATGTTCAAGAAACCAGTCTGAGATGATTGGGGCTTTATGTTGTGTGTTCAGAGATGCTCTTCTGCAGACCTCGGTTGTATCGAGTGCTTATTTGAGTTACTGTTGCCTTTCTATCAGCTGGAACCAGTCTGGCCATTCTCTTCTGGCATCAACAAGGCATTTGCGCCCACAGAACTGCCGCTCACTGGATATTTCCTCTTTGTCGGACCATTCTCTGTAAACCCTACAGATGGTTGTGCGTGAAAATCCCAGTAGATCAGCAGTTTCTGAAATACTCAGAGCAGCCCGTCTGGCAGCAACAACCATGCCACGTTCAAAGTCACTTAAATCCCCTTTCTTCCCCATTCTGATGCTCACTTTGCAGATCGTCTTGACCATGTCTACATGCCTAAATGCAGTGAGCTGCTGCCATGTGATTGGCTGATTAGACATTTGCGGTAACGAGCAGTTGGACAGATGTACCTAATAAAGTGGCCGGTGAGTGTATATGTATATCTCACATGTTCGTGACTCAGTGTCCTTGTCTGTGTTGTTCAGTTCAGTGAGGAGTACCTGAGGAAGATGTCGAGAGCCGATCGTCCGCGGGTGATCGTGGTGGCGGACGGTTCGTGCGGAGACTCCTGCTCGGTTCTGGGCATCAGCTCTGATTATATCGTAGAGTCGTGTCGCGCTTACGGAGCCAACGCCACCATCGAGAGACTGGACCAGAGACAGGTGTGTGTCCATCACCTATTACCACACACACACACACACATATATGTAAAAATGCAGATGTCAGTGTTAATATGCAGACTTTCTGTTCTGAGGAGCTGATGACATCATCTTGCACTCAGGGGTGGAGACAAACTACTGTCCAATCAGTTTGCAGACAGTTAACTGCATGTTATCTACAATTTGATGGAAATTAATTACGCTCTAAAAATGTGGTTATATTATATTCTGGGTCAAATATGGACAAACCGAAGCGTTGGGTTAAAAATGGTAATTTAAATTTAATTGAAAAAAGTAACCCAAAGTATTTAACCCAGTAACTAACCACAAAATGTTTAGAGTGTACAAATATATTTAAATAAATTACAGACAATCCTCAATACGACATTAAGAGAAATGTTCGTTTATTATTTATGGATTTTAAACCAAATTACAAATACTAAATATTTAAACAAATACAAAGTTAAACAGTTAATACAACCCAGTGTTTTTTTTATTTTTGACCCACTTATATTTACTGTTGTCTGTTCATGTACTGAAAAGTATTCATGAAGAGCCAACATTTACTTTAATGCCACACTGAAACTTGTACCTCATTTCTTATAATATATTTGCAGACTCTTAAAAAGTGCTGGGTTGTTTGGGTCAAATATGAGCCAACCCCTGTTGGGTTAAAAGTGTCATTTAAATGTAAACTAAAAGTAAATGTTTGTTTATTGTTTATGCATTCCAAACCCAAACAATTTATTTACAAAAAAGACAAAAACATTTAAAATAAAATTAAATAAATAAATAAATAAAATAATATAAAATAAAATAAATAAATAAATAAAATAAAATAAAATAAAATAAAATAAAATAAAATAAATAAATAAATAAATAAAATAAATAAATAAATAAATAAATAAATAAATAAATAAATAAAATAAATGAAATTAAATAAATAAGATAAATAAATAAATGAATGAATGCATATTGAACGTTGGCTCTCGTATATTTGCACAGGTGTCCACTTCTACAGCAGATAATTGAGCCTAGATCAGGGTTCAATCAATCAATAACAATCAATAAACAAATAAACAAATAAATGAATGAATGAATTATGCATGTTTTTCAAAATTCTAATTTTTTTTAAGATTAAAGAAATAAATATATTCCCCTTAAACATCTGACATTAGATATTATCACACTTTAGTTTATTGCATGTGTGTGTGTTTTTCATCTCAGCAGCTCTGGTGTGTGTGTGTGTGTGTGTGTGTGTGTGTGTGTGTGTGTGTGTGTGTGTGTGTGTGTGTGTTCTTGATTATGAATATGCATGTTTGTCCTCATGAGGTCGTCAGGTGCTGCTGTTATAAACGTCTCTGAGCAGATGAATAATGATGAATATTAAAGTTCGCTCTCGTATGTTTGCACTGATGTTCAGATCTACAGCAGATAACTGAGGTCAGATCAGGGTTCAGGACTCAGTCATTCATCATCAGACTCATCAGTCTGATTACAGCAGCTGCAGCTCCACTACAGTATATATGGAGGAGGATTAGATCAGACTGCTTTATTAGTGATGCACACATTAAACAGGAGCTATTATGGAAAAATCACTTTTATGTGGAGTTTAACCCCAGTAGTGTGTCAGCAGTGTGTGAATATCTCCAGCCTCTAATGCTCAACATGAATTAATTCTATTGTTTATAATCAGACTTGATGAAGAAACACTTTGATTGGCATTCTCCCTGTCATCAGAGGGGGAAAGCCCCGCCCACTAGTGCCCATATCTCCATCTCATTAGCATAAACAGCAGCCCTGAGTGAGAAGCAGCCGTCTGTCCATTAGCCATTAGAGTGTTTGAGCTGCTGAAGATAATGTCAGCATAGACTAAGAGGATTATAGATGTGGACTTTTAGATGAACAGAGACAGGAGAGACATAGACTGACAGAAGCATGAAGCACACACACACACTGAAGCACACACGCACACCTGACCAGCACTGACAACACACACACTGCTGTTTTACATCTGTCGCACAGCTGTCTGTAGCTCCGCCCTCTTCTAAATCTCATTTGCATTTAAAGCGACAGTCACCAAAATGCCACAATCAGGATCAAAGCCTGAACGGGTCAGTTTCAGAGAGGTGGAGAACATGTCTGTGTGTTATTCTCAGCTCAAACTTCACTAGAGACAGCAGAGGTGCATTTTACATCTTGTAAAAAGGAGAAGAACAGGTCTCCTTTAAAGGAAACACAGAAATCTGAGCACTCAGACAGAAAATGTCTTTAAAATATTGATAGCAATCACATTTTAGACCACGTCCAATGTGTGTTTTTTTCTGCCCAGATTATTTATTTATGATCCTCTGGATATGTTAAAAATAAATCTGATTTATTTGTTTTATCTCCAGCTTTGACGGTTTATGCACTGATAAGTTTAGCATCTGCTGATCCTCTGTGGAAAGAGGAAGTTGCAAGCATGCACATATCAAACTAGTTTATGGCTCATAATAACCTTTAAAAGAGGAATAATAAGACAGGTGTTGGATGAAGATGAAAACTATTGCACATTCTAGCTTATTATTGTTAAAAGGCTAAAACTAAAATCATT
This sequence comes from Danio kyathit, assembly GCA_903798195.1. Lineage (NCBI taxonomy): Eukaryota > Metazoa > Chordata > Actinopteri > Cypriniformes > Danionidae > Danio > Danio kyathit. The sequence goes on from LR812543.1 coordinate 44,491,259, forward strand.
TATATATTTATAGATACACACTCACCGGCCACTTTATTAGGTACACCTTACTAGTACTGTGTTGTTCCCCTTTTGCCTTCAGAACTGCTTTAATCCTTCATGGCAGAGATTCAACAAGCTACTGGAAATATTCCTCAGAGATTTTGCTCCATATTGACATGATAGCATCACACAGTTGCTGCAGATTTGTCGGCTGCACATTCATGATGCCAATCTCCCGTTCCACCACATCCCAAAGGTGCTCTATTGGATTGAGATCTGGGGATTGTGGAGGCCATTTGAGTACAGTGAACTCATTGTCATGTTCAAGAAACCAGTTTGAGAGGACCGTCTTGACCATGTCTACATGCCTAAATGCAGTGAGCTGCTGCCATGTGATTGGCTGATTAGAAATTTGCGTTAGCGAGCAGTTGGTCAGGTGTATCTAATACAGTGGCCGCTAAGTGTGTATATATATATATATATATATATATATATTTATATATATATATATATATATATAAACCTTATATTCTTTTCCTGTTCAGTGTGTGTATCTTGTTAACAGTGTTGTGTGTGTATGTGTTCTCCAGGTTCCTACACCGGAGATTCGTGCCCACAGTGTGTTCTTCGACCTGTCTGCGTACGGTATTGACACACTGAAGGAGTCTCGGCGCTCATCTCAGGCCGCCGCCGCTAAACCCGGATTCCACCTGAAGATCTACGGCACCTTCCGGAACCGGTACATGGCGCTCGTCTGTGACTCTGATGCTGACAGCAAGATGATGCAGTTCCTGCGGCACACGGCCAACGCCTCGGTGAGAACCAATCTAATCAGTTTCTAATAGCAGATGTCTTTTCTCTTTGTCATGATGACAGCACATAATATTAGACTAGATATTCTTCAAGACACTAGTGTTCAGCTTAAAGTGACATTTAAAGGCTTCACTAGGGTAATTAGGGTAAAGTTAGGGTAATTAGGCAAGTCATTGTATAACAGTGGTTTGTTCTGGAGACAATCCAAAACTAATATTGCTGAAGGGGCTAATAATATTGACCTTAACATGGCTTTAAAACTATTAAAAACTGCTTTTATTCTAGCCCAAATAAAACAAATAAGACTTTCTCCAGAAGAACAAACATTAGAGGAAATACTGTGAACAATTCCTGAATCTGTTCAACATCATTTGAGAAATAGAAGAAGAAAAAAGAAATTCCCTAATAATTTCGGCTTCAGCTATATATGGGTTATTTGTAGCTCCACTACTATTTAGTTTTTGTGTTTGCTCAGATCATGAAGAACATCTTCCACCAGTCCTTCAACGCCTACAAGACAGACCTGGAGCCGCGTCTGAGCGAGCTGACGCTGCACAACATGCAGTGCAGCCGGAAGCTGTTCGAGATCCTGCTGTCGTACCGCCGGGTGAACGCCGCCTTCATTGAGGGAGACCGCATCGCCGTCACAGTGGAGGGAGAAGCGGCGCGAGTGCTCAACTTCGACACCGGTCAGCAGATATACTGTGCTTACATATTAAAGGGCTTCTATTTTACCCCTTTAGATCAGTGTTTGGTGTCTCCAGAATGTGTCTGTAAAGTTTCAGCTCAAACACCCATCAGATCATTGATTACACAATGCAGAATATGCCCACATTGAGCTCAGAGCGAGCTGTAGCTGTATTTGTAGCCTGCCCCTTTAAATGCAAATGAGCTGGTTTTGTCCCCGCCCACCATTTCCACATGCTGTGTGTTTCTGTGTGTCAGGCTGCGGTGTGAATCTGGGCATGCGTGGCCTGGAGTCTCTGGGAATGTTCATCTACCGGACGGCCACGGCTCTGGACCAGAACGACGTTTTCGAGGCGCTTTCAGCCAAGATGCAGCACTCACGGCACGTGGCGGAGACCTTCAGGAGGAGCGGCCTGACCTCCGCCATGTTTGAGTGAGAGGACATCATCTTTAGTAACAGCGAAATAATGGGAAAGACTGAACACCACAGCATTTCATCTGTGAAAAACAGTGTTTAGTTATTATTAGTGCCATGTGATGATGCTCAGGCCCGTAGTCAAGGGGAGCAGGGTTAAAATGATCCAGATTTTGTACACTTTTATCCCATAAATCAGGGGTGTCAAACTCAGTTCTTGGAGGGTCGCAGCCCTGCACAGTTTAGTTCCAGCCGTGCTTCAACACACTTACTGGTCGGTTTCAAACAAGCCTGAAGGACTCAATTAGTTTGATCAGGTGCGTTTAATTAGGGTTGGAAATAAACTGTGCAGGGCTGCGGCCCTCCAGGAATTGAGTTTGACATCCCTGCCATAAATGACATCCATCGTCCAGTTTTGTGACTGCTGCCATCACCAAATTTGTGTAAATAATAGTTTGACGAAGGCTTTAAGGCTAAGCAGAAGCCTCTGACGTCTCTTTGGCTCCAGAATTTATGAAAGCCCATTTCTGGCACTGAATAAAACATGAAAATAAGGTATATTCTTATAAAGTCAGAATTGTGTAATATAAGGATGAAATTCTGAGAATTATCTTTGCGGTTGAATATAAAACAATCTTTTCTATTATTATAGGCTAATAAAATCAGTCCGTGGACGAGTCTTTAACACTGCAGGCAATCTCTGCAAGAGGAAATTACACTTTATATCTCATAATTCGGATATTGCCTCAGGATTGTGGCCTTTTTTTGTCTTGGAAATAACAATTCTGTCTCTATTTCTGACTTTATAACTCACAATTCTAAGTTTATATCTCATAATTATGAGTTTTTAATCTCAGAATTGTGATAAAAATGTAAATTTCTGACTTTTTTGTCTCAGAATCGAGACGTAAACTTGAAATTGTGAGTGATAAAGTCAGAATTGTGTGATATAAACGTGGAATTATGATAATAAACGTCACAATTGAATGCAATACAATCTTTTAATTATTATAGGCTAATAAAATCAGTCCGTGGACGAGTCTTTAACACTCCAGTCAACCAGAGGAAATTACACTTTATATCTCTATTGTGATATTGCCTCAGGATTGTGGCCTTTTTTTGTCTTGGAAATAACAATTCTGTCTCTATTTCTGACTTTATAACTCACAATTCTAAGTTTATATCTCATAATTATGAGTTTTTAATCTCAAAATTGTGATAAAAACTCAAATTTATGACTTTGTCTCAGAATTGAGACGTAAATTTGAAATTGCGAGTGATAAAGTCAGAATTGTGTGATATAAACGTGAAATTCTGATATTAAACTTCACAGCTGAATACAATCTTTTCTATTATTATAGGCTAATAAAATCAGTCCTCTACTTTATATCTCGCGATTGTGATTTTCTAATTCTCAGAATTCAGACTTCTTCAGAATTTTGTGATACAAAATCACAATTATGACTTTTTCCTCAGAATTGAGACGTCAACTCTGTCAAATTGTGAGTGATAAAGTCAGAATTGTGTGATATAAATGTGAAATTCTGAGAATAAACACTGCAATTGAATATAAAACATCTTTTTTATTATTATTATTGGCTAATAAAATCAGTAGACGTGTCTTTAACACTCCAGTCAATCTCACTAACAGGACTCTGCCCTGTATATAATGCTGAGTTCAACACTATTCCTTCCTGTTGTCCCAACACAAACTCATTAGGTTAACTTAATCGTTTTTTTACAAATGTAGTGAATTGAACATAAAACCACTAAGGTGTCCCAAACAAAACTTAATTCTATGTTGGTTCAACTCATATTAAATAAATAGTTTGAACAAGCAGCAAAAGTAATATTTGCAGTGTTTATATCTCACAGTTGTGCCTTTTGTTTCTTGGAAATCACAATTCTGTCTTGATTCTGACTTCATAACTCACAGTTTTGCGTGTATATCTCACAACACTGAGATAAAAAGTCACAATAACCTCTTGCTTTATTACTCAGTGGCAGAAACGGGCTCCCATAGGCCCCACAGCAAGCAGAACTCGCGCTATTCACTTCAGTTATATTAATTTAGCTGAATGCAAACAATCCTTCATGACTCCAACATCCAGCCAAGAAAGAAAACAACACAGAGAATGGGTCACTAGATCATGTTAAACAGAGAAAACATTTCACAAGCAAACTTTAGTGTTCATTTTGAATAATTTAATTAGTAATTAGTAAAGTTTAATGTGCTTTAATCTTAAATAAGTCCTAAAATACTTGTGTTTTCTCTTCTGACGTGCTCTAATAAATGTGTTACGCGCTGTACACAAGCACTTCTCCTTAATATTTCATAGTAAAACTTCATAACATGATAAAACAGCTCTAATGTGAAATGTACAGCAGTTTTATATTCATAAATAACAGGAAATCTGATATGATCTAATATTTTGGTGCATCAAAAGTGTGCACATTAGGATGCAAACAGACACAAATGAGTGCATAACATATCAGCAGTATATAAACCTCATCATTAAATGTAAAAAAGTCACGTTTTTGGGAAAAGATCCCCCTTCACTATGGGCCAGAGTTTGTGTATTTGTGTGTTTTAAAAGAAGTGATCGATCTAGAAACATACAGTGACCTTACAGGAGCCTGAACCCTTTATAACTGCACTGCATTAATGAGCAAATATCAGACGGAGAGAGCTGAAATGTGAATTAGTCGTCATTAATCAGCTCATCAAACACTCCTGATGTCAGTCATCATCAACACACATCAATCATAGACCGACGCACTATGATACACACTGATACACACTGTAATACTGCTCAGACTTCAGCAACAGGGGGATTTTCTCAAGCTAAGTGACTCCAATAGAGAAAATAATGAATATATGAACAGTCACACTAAAGGAACATATGGTCAAATCAGCAGAAATGAAGTGCCTGATGGAAACATTATTAATACATACATATATAAATATATAAATATATATATATTCTATAAGAACACACACAGATGATGATGATGTCTATTTATTTTGTGATATTTGTGTTCATGAAATGAATCGTTTGCCTTATGATTCTTACTACTTGAATGTTGGTGATTTGAGCTTCAAGTGTTGCTAATGAAACAGAAGTGTAAATGCAGCTGTATTTATAATAAAGGTGTTTGTTTTTCTGTTTTGGAAATGCACATTGTGCTCATTGTGTCCTGCAGTGTGGTGTTATGAGGACCTCTGGTGGACTGACGGAGGAATGACTCCTGCAAACTTGATGAAAAGCTGATTATTAAAACGTCAAACGATCTACATTTGAATTAAATATGAAGTGTTTTGTCATTACAACTAATTTTATGATTATGTATATGCTATGAATCTCATGCTGAATGCTCAGGCACAGCTAAAGTAGTTCCGGCAGGTTTAGAGCAGCTCCATATCACTCCGCTGAATGATTAGAGCGTTGGATTAGAGTTATTCACAGCTACAACAGTCAGAAATCACACCAGAACACAACTGAAGGCTTTGGAGGAGATGTGGAGGACACTAGTGCTACACACAGGAGCAGTTTGAGGTGGACACACACCTGACTAACACACTCTCACACACACACACCATCTGTATAGGGGATTTACAGCGGTGCTGGACACCGGAGGACGAGAGCAGTGATCAGCTGCAGATGTGGGACTATTAGAGGATAAAGAAGTTATACATTTACAAACTATATTAGATATATATCAATCACTTTACTAATTTTTGTATCAAACTAATTTAGTTTCTTTAATGAGAGAGAGACCATTTTGTGGGATAAAACAATAACAAAGGTCGTGACGCATTTCCTGTTCTACATTTTTAATTTGCATAGCTTCTGAGAGTCCAAAAAGTTTCACATATTGATAATGTAATGATAATTGTTATAACATCAAGTTATGATTGAATTGTCTCGTTACAGATATGGAATAGTTTGACCAGAAGGAAATGTTTGCGAATGCATGCCCTCTAGTGGCCAGAATGGCACATCACACATTTAATCACTCTATAAATTTAAGAAGTATTTTCTGTAAATGCCATTAAAATAATGACTCAGATCAGACAAGACAAGTATTATTTTATTGTTCAGATTTCTTTGACAGGTATAATGCACATTAATAATACAGAAATGTACAACGGGCCAGAATTAGTAAAAAGGCTCATTTGCATCTGCATAATCAGACTTACACTGTGCTTCTAAAGTGCTTTTTAAATGCGCAATATCATTTGATATTTCACATCATCTTAACTGAAACATGAAGAAAAGGTATAGAGTAGCTCCTCCCCTTTTTAAAAACAGCATTATCACAGCTCTGCCTTTGTTTGTTGTGAATTTTGCGCCCTCTAGTGGAGAAAATTACACACCGTGCCTTTAATCACTATAAAACACAAGTGTATACTGTATTTAAGTTTTTTTCTGTAATGTTATTAAAACAACATCTCAAATCAGGAAAGACATTTGTCATTTTCTTTTAGATGTTATTTTATGTTTATTTTCCAGGTTTATTTGAGAGGGAAATGCACATTAATAAAACAGAAATGCACAAAGTGACAAAATTAGCCAAACTAGTATTTTTGCATCTGCATATAAAACAAAAAAAAAAAGTTACATCACTTCAACTGAAACATGAAGACAGGGCGGGGCATAGAGTAGCCCCTCCCCTTTTCAAAACAGCCAATAGTGTTTTTCATATCACAGCTGTGTGTTTGTTTGTTGTAAACATGCGCCCTCTAGTGGAGAACACTGCACACTGTCCCTTTAAACACTATAAAAACACAATTATACTGTATTGAAGTGTGTGTGTGTGTGTGTGTGTGTGTGTGTGTGTGTGTGTGTGTGTGTGTGAGTTTGAGCTGAGAATAGCACACAGATCATGTTCTCCAGCTCTCTGAAACTGACCCTTTCAGGCTTTGATCCTAATTGTGGTGTTTTGGTGACTGTCACTTTAAATGCAAATGAGATTGTGCTCTTTCAGAAGAGGGCGGAGCTACAGACAGCTGCTTCTGTCAGTCTATGTCGCTGTTCATCTAAAACTCCACATCTATAATCCTCTTAGTCTATGCTGACATTATCTTCAGCAGCTCAAACACTCTAATGGCTAATGGACAGACGGCTGCTTCTCACTCAGGGCTGCTGATTATGCTAATGAGATGGACAGATGATGGCCACTAGTGGGCGGGGCTTTCCCCCTCTGATGACAGGGAGAATGTCAATCAAAGTGCTTCTTCATCAAGTCTGATTATAAACATATCATTAATTAATGGCTATATTCACACACTGCTGCCACACCGCTGTGTGTGAATATCATGCTTGAGCTTGTAGAACAGTAACGGCTCATAATTTGCTCAGCCTGCGCTGCAGTGCGCTCCTGAATGTCGACTCCGGATCCTCCAGATTGAAGCCCGTCTGAAACTCCGGCGTTTTCTGCAAACCGATCGCCGCCACCGTGATGGCCAGAGCCGCGGTCAGACCCCAGATCTGATGCACGCGACCGCTAGCCGGATCCGTGTATATGAAGCTGTGTGTGGGACCGAACACACTGGGCACGGGGTATCCCGAATGATGATCGGCTCGCGTGAAGAAGTCCAGCGGGAGCGTGAACACCTCACTGACCTCCTGTGTGTTGATGATGGGCCTGAAGGAGCTCTGGATGAAAGCTACCACTGGTGTGATCAGCAGACCCGCCTCACACACACACACACACACACACACACACACACACACACACACACACACACACACACACACACACACACACACACACACACACACACACACACACACACACACACACACACACACACATGTTTGTTTTTGTGAAAAGTGGGTACATTACATAGGCTTCCATTCATTTATACAGATCAAACTGTATATTATATTGCCCTCACCCCACCCTACCCCTAAACCCAACCATCACAGGAGACAGTGTACAGCTTTACCCTCTGAACAAACTCATCCTGTGGGATTTATAAGCTTTTGGAGAAGTGAGGACGTCACCAATGTCCTCATATTTCACCTGCTTTTTGTAATACCTGTGTCATACCCATGTCATTATACAGATTTGTGTCCTGATATGTCACAAAAACACGTACACACACACACACACACACACACACACACACACACACACACACACACACCTTGTTGATGACAGGGAAGAGTGTAGTGATGACCTGCGCTGCGTCCGCTGGAAGGCCGATCTCCTCTTCTGCCTCTCGCAGCGCTGTGTGAACATCATCTCTGTCTGAAGACTCACACTTTCCTCCTGGAAAACACACTTCACCAGCGTGATGACTGAGCTGAGGACACACACACACACACACACACACACACTCAAATATCAATATTAACAAGCCTCTTAATCCGCTCTCTAACCGTTCACCAAACTACAGTTTACACACTTACACACACAGATAACAAACAATAATGAGCTCTCTAAATGTTCATCACACTTCAGTTAACACACTCTCTCCATCTCTCACACACACACACACACACTTTCAGTTTAACAAATATCTAAACATATCTTAAATCAGCTCTCTAACCGTTCATCACACGTACACACAGTTAACAAATGACAAACAGCACACACACACACACACACGCACGCACACGCACATACACACACACATGCGCGCACACACACACACACACACACACACACACACACACACACACACACACACACACACACACACACACACACACACACACACACACTATTTGTTCTACGCTTTTTCTCAGAAGAGATACGTGTAAAATTGCTGAGGAATGTTCATTTCTGAAAGTGAACACAACTTTGCTAATGCTTTATTAGGCTCAAAATATAAAGGTTAATTAATTTGAATATGTATGCCTCAAAATAATGTGTTAAAAGACCTTTCCTCTGATTTATTTGAGTTTTGAACACATTTGACCTGAAATCCCTGCAGCATCAAACACTTCATCATCTGAAAGTCAATTATTGGCAAAGCCAATAATATTAATGTGCATTTAAACATGTCCAGTGTAATAATAATCATGATGTTCTGCTAGAAAAACTGTAAAACTGGACTGTTATATACGAATATAAATGAGCAACTCCAGCGTTATGGATGTGACATTTGGAGTAAAGACTCAAAACATAAATTGACATAGAAAGTATATGTTAACATTATATTGAAATATCCGTTTATATTTTCCAGAACAACTGACCACAGAGATAAAGGAGCAGAAAAAGATCAAGTTAACATGTTTTGTACTTTAAAATAGGGAAAAAAACATGTGTTATGGATGTGACCAAGAAAGCCCAGTTTACAGTACAGCATACTTTGTAGAAATTCTGTCTCTTAATTCTGTCTTATTCAGTTAAACTGCACAACCCAAAATAAATAATGCTAATCAAAAGGATAAAATATGTCTCTCTCTAAAACAACAATGACTGACTTTATTTTATTTGACATTTTTACATTTATGAGAAAAAAAGTGTTGTTATGGATGTGACAGATGTGAAATTGTGTGTCTTTGCTAAATCAAATATAATAGTTTGAAAACATTGACAGAGACATTTTTGAGTATTTCTAAAGTACTGTAAAGTACAAGCTCTCACAAAAAAAATGTAGAAACAGTTTCCATATTTTGGTGAAAACTTTTTTTTAATGGCAAGGTTGACATTGCTCAAATACATTTACAGCTATAAAATATACTGAAAAGATGTACAGACCACTTGATAATTCTCAGTTTCTCTGGATTTATGATTTAGAGCTCTGCATTTTTAACAAATAAAAATAATCTTGTTCTTAGAGCATGAAATAACACAAAGGTGCCATGCTTATATTCATTTTTAGTCAACACAACACCAATAACTTAACTTCAGACGACTAAAGAAATCAATATTTGGTAAAATCCCAGAGTTTGAACAAATGAATGCTTCAAATTGGCATTTTATGGAGAAAAAAGCTCAATTTAAATTGGGAAAAAACATCATAAAACGCCTTTAGAGGGTGAAATAAATATTAACAGAAATTATTGATACTCATTTTAACATAATATTGAATGAGTGTGTGGTAATCTCATGAATTGCAGTAAAGTTGGTTGTATATTCAGACGTTTGGACATTGTCTTTATTAATAATTGAGATAAAGTTCATTTTTGAGAACTTGTGATATGTTATCTATACTGTTTATTACGCTACTTTCAATATTTGGGTCTGAAATGTCATGTAAATATGATGAAAAAACATCATCAGCTCTATTTAATTGACTGTGAATAATGCTGTAGGCTCCTCTGATAGTCATTGGCTGCTAATTTGATTTCAGAGAAAGTCCATGAGGGAAATTGAGGTAAAGTTGGTTTTATATTCGCACATTCATTCAACTTGTGACACGCTCCCTATAGTGTTTACCATGAATATTCGGTATGAAATCAGATGTGAATATGACTTCAAAACAACATTAGCACCATTTATTTGACTGTCAACTGTGTACTTTGGTAGTGGGTGGCTGCTTATTTGACTTCACTATTTAGAATTTAGCAAAGAATGCCTTTTAATTAAGGAGAAAGTCTGAATGTGTGAATATAAAAGCAACTTTACCTCAATATGAGCAAATATAAAACCAACTTTACCCCAATTTATCCTGACAAGATCAACAACAGTCACAAAGTTGAATATTAGCACATTAATGAGCCGCTGGTCAGATGTATGATGTCTTCAGAGGATAAATATGAAGTTATGATTGTGTATGAAGCAATGTTTATATAGATTTACAGTTTATTCAAGTGTAAACATGAGTTTTCCTCACGTGTATGGAGCGCACGGTGAGCAGGAGCCGCAGCTCTCCGTCCTGCAGCAGCAGCGGGATCAGCACCGATGCCTTCGGCAGAGACTCCGGTACCGATAAACGGGAAAGCTCCACTTTACCGGAGAAACTCCTGAGAGCCGCGGTGACCCGCTCTTTCAGCTCCATTTCTGCGGACTTTGAGCCGCTCCGCTTCCGTTCAAGATAACAGAGAGAGAAACGCCCCTATGCTTTTGCCACGCCCACTTATCGTTACTCTCCTGTTTTGAAAGGAGGAGCAAAACAGTTGACGGATAAAGAAGGCGGGGTTAACGTTACGAACTTCTCTCTTATTGGTTAAAAAAAGACACGTGTCATTTTCCAGCCCTGGTTCCACAAGTGCACAAGTCCATTGGCACAAGTCCCACAAGAGTACACATCAAAATAATAATTCATAAAACTAGACAGATATTATCTAAACTATTAATAACAATAATATCAAAGACATAATTGCTGAACCTTGTCTAAAATGAACACGAAAAAGAGAAATATAAAAATAGAAATGATAAGAGTTGTGCAATGATACTGAAGTAACAAGGACATATTTCTCATTATTAGAGTTTTTCCATATACACCGACTATCCCAAAAACACCAACATACATATGGAGGAAGAAACCTGCAAAAACAATAAATAAATAAATCCACAAATATATAAATAAATGAGTAAATATATCCATAAATTCCTGCATCAATAAAATAATAAATAAATATGCAAATTAATAAATAAATGTATATAAAATCTACAAATTCCTGCATAAATAGAATAATAAATGAATAAATATGCAAAAAAAAAATCCATAAATTCCTGCATAAATAAAATAATAAATAAATATGCAAATTAATAAATAAAAATAAATAAATATAAAAATCCACAAATTCATGCATAAATAAACTAATACATAAATATGCAAAAAATAAATAAATATATGTATATAAAAATCCACAAATTACTGCTTAACTAAAATAATAAATAAATATGCAAATACATAAATAATTGCATATAAAAATCCACAAATTTATGCATAAATGAAATAATAATAAATAAACATGATTATAAATAAATATAAATAAATTCCTGCATGAATAAACATATAAATAATTAATAGTGCGGGCAGGTAAATAATTAAATAAATTACAGGAATTAATTATTTAAATATTTCTTTATGCAGGAATTTGTGGATATATATTTTATTTGTTTATTTATTTGCATATGTATTTATTTAGTATTTTATTTATGCATGAATTTGTGGATTTATATATACAATTATTGATGTATTTGTGTTTTTTTATTGCTTTTGCAGGTTTCTTCCTCCATACATCTACACTCAACAGCCAAACATGATTATTGATTATTACGCTATATACTAATAATACTCTATATAATTTGAAATAATTATGGAACAACAACACTATTTACACACATACACTTATTTTAAGAACAGTTTACATTTCAATTCGCACATAACGATACACACAGGACTGTATACAGTAATACATTTGCTTATTATTATTATCTGTCCTGTCATTCAGTTGCACTGTATAGCTTTTCTCTGTCAATGTGTGTGTGTACGCTGCGTGCGTGTATGTGTGTGTGTATGTATGTATGTATTTGTGTGTCACGCATGTTTGTGTGTAAGTCAAGTTTTTGTATATTTGTGTGTGTCTGGTGAGTATGTCCAAGTCAGGTGTATGTATGTGTGTGTGTGTGTGTGTGTGTGTGTGTGTGTGTGTTGTCCTTGAGGAGCAGCTGTGGTTTTCCCAGTGCTGTAGATCCTCTGTTGAGTGTCCAGACGGACAGAGAAGCTCACACTGCGGATCAGAGATGTGTAAGAGTGTGTTTTCTGTGTGCTGTGTGCTGTTTGTGTGTGTGTGTGTGTCTGCAGCTCCTCAGTTGTCGGATCAGGAGCTGTTCTGGGGGTCTGATCAGTATGATTTCTCCATCATGCTGCGCGCCGCTGACCTGCAGTGCTTCTGGCACTTCGCTCACTATGGAGAACACTTCTACCTCAACTACATGGTGGGACACGAGTCTGTGTGTGCATCTGACTGTCACTGTGTCTATGAATATATGTATGTGACAGAATATGTGTGTGTCTCTTTCTACATCTGTGTGTCTGTGCTTGTGTGTATATGTGTGCGCCTTTCTGTGCCTGTGTGTATGTTTGTGTCTGTCTATGTCCTATATGTGTGCATGCATGTGTGTACATCTGTATGTTTGTGTATGTCCATGATTATGTGTGTGTGTGGTTATGAATATATGTGAGTGTGTGTGTGTGCAGGTGCAGCTGGTCACCGGCGTGGCTCTGGACAGACACCTCTCCGTGATGGTCAATGCTCCCAGCGGACTGATAGTGGGGAAAGTGGACGATGCCAGCGGTCAGATCGCGTTCAGCGTCAAGGAGACAGGTGAGAGGAAGACACATGACAGATAAAGATGAACGTTTAGAAGTCCAATAAGAACCAGAGGGGGCTCAACGTGATGATACACGGGCCACCTTTTAGAGCAGTGTTACTGGGCGACTAGCAGGGCATACTGAGACTAATGAGGGAACTGGATCATGTGTACATTCATCATTCATTTTCCTTTAGTTTAGTGCCTTTATTCATCAGGGGTCTCCACAGTGCAATGAACCGCCAAATATTCCAGCATATGTTTTACAAAGCAGACCCAGTACTGGGAAACACCCATTCACACTCATTCACACACACACTCATACACTACGGCCAGTTTAGTTGATCAATTCCCCTATAGCGCATGTGTTTGGACTGTGGGGGAAACCGGAGCACCCGGAGGAAACCCACACCAACACGGGGAGAACATGCAAACTCCACACAGAAACACCAACTGACCCTGCCGAGACTCGAACCAGAGACTTTCTTGCTGTGAGGTGATCGTGCTACCCACTGCGCCACCGTGGCGCCCTCTATTGGTGACTTCTAGTTTTCATAATGACCAGCGCTGGTGTTTCTCTGTGCAGGCTTTTATCAGATGTGCTTCAGTAATTTCCACAATCGGTTCGGGAGCATGCAGGTCTTCCTGGACTTCGGTGTGTATTATGATGGACAGGAGAACGCAGAGAAACGAAAGGAAGACGAGAAGAAGAGGAAAGAGGAGGACCTGAAGCAGATCAACAGCACACTGTCCTTCATTGAGGTAAACATCACCATCACCATCACCCAAACTGTGTGCTATTACATGTGTATTGCATTCAGTTTGTGTGAGTGTGTGTTTCTGTGTGGAGTTTGCATGTTCTCCCTGTGTTGGCGTGGGTTTCCTCCGGGTGCTCCGGTTTCTCCCACAAGTCCAAAGACATTCACTATAGGGGAATTGATGAACTAAATTGGCCGTAGTGTATGAGTGTGAATGAGTGTGTATGTGTGTTTCCCACTACTGGGTTGCAGCTGTAAGGGCATCCGCTGTGTAAAACATATGCTGGATGAGTTGGCGGTTCATTTTGCTGTGGCGACCCCTGATTGATAAAGGGACTAAGCTGAAAAGAATGTGTGTGTGTGTGTGTGTGCAGGAGAGCAGTGAGCGCCTGCAGAGGTTCGTCTTCCACATGTGGCGTCACTATAACTATGAGCGGATGCGGCGCGGCGCGGACTTCTACCTGCTGCAGTCCAACAACAGCTACATCAGCAGCTGGTCTGCAGCTCAGAGTCTGATGATCATCAGTGCAGGAGTGCTGCAGCTCTGGGGGATCAGGAGACTGTTCAGGAGACCACCAGCAGAGGGAGCACACTGCTGAACACACACACATGCACACATGCACAGCAGAGGGAGACAGATTACACTGCTGAACACACACGCTTTCTCTCACACACACAATATCAAAATGAAATCACTCATGCTAACTTTAATAGTATAAAACGTCATGATTCAGCTCTAATTAAGAGGTAAACTCCTCTCCAATCTTTCTATCTCATGTAACAAACACTCTAAAATAAAGCACTAAAATATTTCTGCCTCTGTGTGTTTATTAAAGTGTCTGCATTGTTCATTTTTGTTCCTTAATGCTTTTGATTCAGAGCTCGCTGTGTTCTCTGGTGTCCCAGACTGCATCAGTAAGTGTGTGTGTGTGTGATATGAGCTGTACTGCGAGTCAATGGCAGTGCTGGTTTACTGGAGATGAAGCTGCTGAACATCTGCAGTCACTGGAGCTCATCAGGCAAATATCTGCAGCTTCACACTTCACTAATCAGCAAGAGCACATGCAGAATGAAGAAGTGAAAGCGATTCTTTCCTGGATCAGTCCAACAGTGAGACTGAAAGGCCATTTGCATGGTCAGGGTGGAGTGATTGTGATCCTCTCAGAATAGAGCAGCTCTGTCTCCAGAGACCATGTTCAAACCCAACAGCTTTACTGCACTGCACTCCAACAAGAGCCACTATTGGGCCTTACAGTCAGAGCGCACTGTTAGATTCAGGCCTTCAGGGAACTCAAGATGCTGATTCTGATTAAAGCTGCTTTATTCCATTTGCCTTCAAGCACAACACAAAGGCCCGAGGTAAACGTACACACAGGAGTGTTTCTCAGAGGAATATTGGCCTGTTTTCATGTCATGTGAGCACCTGATAAAGCTTCTGTTGATCTGCTTTCAGTGTTGATCAGTGTTTCTGATGGCACTCTTGTTCTCTCCATCATTTCTCTCCATCCTGAAAGAGCAGCAGATAGTTGAGCTCATTATTGATCAGCAAATAAGCAGCAAGAGCACAGCCCAACACTGACTCTGTTAAAAATAGCCCAACATATAACCCAACTATAGCTTATTATAGCACCTTCCCAACTATGGGTTATATCATTTAACCCAATGCATTATTTTGATTAAATGTTATTTTTCCATTCTGCTGTTACTATTACTATTACTAGTGCTGCTATTAATTTAATAATTCTGGCTGAGTAAATTAATAAATGTCTCCGCTGGGTTATAAAGGGGAGAATGACGGTGGAATATCCCAAATGTGTATCATTTCCTCCAAAAAACAAACAAACTGATGAACACAGCAGGTATAGAAAGCCTTTATCCATTTAATATAGATCAGCTATGAAGCGTGCGTTTGTATCATCAACAATTAAGAGTGCTGGTGAAACAGATATAAGAACACGACACGGAGAGATCATTTAATAAAGAATAACAATATTATTGTGTTAGAGCTTAAATAAACTTTATAACGCAAAAACAACATTACGCACACACATTAATACAGCTGTGCTGGGTCAGTTAAACCAGATGACTGAGTTATTAATAAATAACCAAATAAAGGTTAAAAATAACCCAACAAACACCAAATATTTAACCCAACTGGTTGAGTTATTAATAAATAACCCAATAAAGGTTAAAGATAATCCAACAAACACCAAATATTTAACCCAACTGGTTGAGTTATTAATAAATAACCAAATAAAGGTTAAAAATAACCCAACAAACACCAAATATTTAACCCAACTGGTTGAGTTATTAATACATAACCAAATAAAGGTTAAAAATAACCCAACAAACACCAAATATTTAACCCAACTGGTTGAGTTATTAATAAATAACCCAATAAAGGTTAAAGATAATCCAACAAACACCAAATATTTAACCCAACTGGTTGAGTTATTAATACATAACCAAATAAAGGTTAAAAATAACCCAACAAACACCAAATATTTAACCCAACTGGTTGAGTTATTAATAAATGACCAAATAAAGGTTAAAAATAACCCAACAAACACCAAATATTTAACCCAACTGGTTGAGTTATTAATAAATAACCAAATAAAGGTTAAAAATAACCCAACAAACACCAAATATTTAACCCAACTGGTTGAGTTATTAATACATAACCAAATAAAGGTTAAAAATAACCCAACAAACACCAAATATTTAACCCAACTGGTTGAGTTATTAATACATAACCAAATAAAGGTTAAAAATAACCCAACAAACACCAAATATTTAACCCAACTGGTTGAGTTATTAATACATAACCAAATAAAGGTTAAAAATAACCCAACAAACAACAAATATTTAACCCAACTGGTTGAGTTATTAATACATGACCAAATAAAGGTTAAAAATAACCCAACAAACACCAAATATTTAACCCAACTGGTTGAGTTATTAATAAATAACCAAATAAAGGTTAAAAATAAACCAACAAACACCAAATATTTAACCCAACTGGTTGAGTTATTAATAAATAACCTAATAAAGGTTAAAAATAACCCAACAAACACCAAATATTTAACCCAACTGGTTGAGTTATTAATACATAACCAAATAAAGGTTAAAAATAACCCAACAAACACCAAATATTTAACCCAACTGGTTGAGTTATTAATACATAACCAAATAAAGGTTAAAAATAACCCAACAAACAACAAATATTTAACCCAACTGGTTGAGTTATTAATACATGACCAAATAAAGGTTAAAAATAACCCAACAAACACCAAATATTTAACCCAACTGGTTGAGTTATTAATAAATAACCAAATAAAGGTTAAAAATAACCCAACAAACACCAAATATTTAACCCAACTGGTTGAGTTATTAATACATAACCAAATAAAGGTTAAAAATAACCCAACAAACACCAAATATTTAACCCAACTGGTTGAGTTATTAATAAATAACCCAATAAAGGTTAAAGATAATCCAACAAACACCAAATATTTAACCCAACTGGTTGAGTTATTAATAAATAACCAAATAAAGGTTAAAAATAACCCAACAAACACCAAATATTTAACCCAACTGGTTGAGTTATTAATAAATAACCAAATAAAGGTTAAAAATAACCCAACAAACACCAAATATTTAACCCAACTGGTTGAGTTATTAATAAATAACCAAATAAAGGTTAAAAATAACCCAACAAACACCAAATATTTAACCCAACTGGTTGAGTTATTAATAAATAACCAAATAAAGGTTAAAAATAAACCAACAAACACCAAATATTTAACCCAACTGGTTGAGTTATTAATAAATAACCCAATAAAGGTTAAAGATAATCCAACAAACACCAAATATTTAACCCAACTGGTTGAGTTATTAATAAATAACCAAATAAAGGTTAAAAATAACCCAACAAACACCAAATATTTAACCCAACTGGTTGAGTTATTAATACATAACCAAATAAAGGTTAAAAATAACCCAACAAACACCAAATATTTAACCAACTGGTTGAGTTATTAATAAATAACCAAATAAAGGTTAAAAATAACCCAACAAACACCAAATATTTAACCCAACTGGTTGAGTTATTAATAAATAACCTAATAAAGGTTAAAAATAACCCAACAAACACCAAATATTTAACCCAACTGGTTGAGTTATTAATACATAACCAAATAAAGGTTAAAAATAACCCAACAAACACCAAATATTTAACCCAACTGGTTGAGTTATTAATAAATAACCTAATAAAGGTTAAAAATAACCCAACAAAACACCAAATATGTTTAACTCAACCATTGGGTTAAATAAATAACTCTAGAGTGTGTGCATTTATCAGAGTTCAGTGCAAACTACACATGTACTGGGATTTAGATCTGAAGTCAGCCAAAGTCATTGAGTTGACAAAGCCTGTGGGAATGTAAAGTGCTGTCTAGTGGTGATGTTTATTGATCAGTGTCGACTGTGATCAGCAGACGCTGTTGTAAATCCTCCCACTGGTTTGCATTGTGAGTCTCTGAGAGTGTTTCTAGTGCTGTGAGTTGAACACTTGATGACTGAGAGCAGAACAAACACAATCTTCATCATCACACCAGACTCAACTACAGCTATGATCAACATCTGCATCTGCATCTGGACCATTGCTGTCTTTATTCATGGTGAGACAGACACATGATGCTGCTGTTCTGCTAAAAGTCTATTAAGAGATTCATTTTAGACTCTCATTTTTTTTTCTTTTCTCTTCTTCAGAATCCTCAGGAGTCACTTTGACTCAACCTGAAGTTAAAACTGTCCAACAAGGAGAAACAGCAATAGAGTGTCACATAGATGTGGGAATATACAGCAGCTACTTAGCCTGGTATCAGCAGAAACCTGGAGAAGCTCCTAAACTCCTGATATATTATATAAGCAGTCTTCAGTCAGGAACTCCATCTAGATTCAGTGGCGGTGGAACAGCGAGTACTGGAAAAGATTTTACTCTGAGCATCAGCAAAGTCCAGACTGAAGATGCTGGAGATTATTACTGTCAGAGTAGACACTTGATCAGTGGTAGTTGGGTGTTCACACAGTGATAAAGACTCGTACAAAAACCTGCTGTTCACAGTGACTGCACTGATTCAGCTGAGAGACACTGAGGAACACACACACACACACACACACACACACACACACACACACACACACACACACACACACACACACACACACACACACACACACACACACACACACACACACTTAGTTCATTAATTAAATCGTTATATAATCAGTTTTCCCGGTAACACTGTACAATATCATTACATGAATAATAATGTACTAATATGTAAATTTGTAACGTTACATTATTATAAACTAATGATGAGTTAAAGCATGCACTAATCATTAATTAACCTTAACTACAACATGAGTTCATCTGTGAATAATGACGACCTTAATTACTGCACTGTAAAAAAATCCTGGTTGCTTTAAATGTTCAAGCTGAATCAAAATAACCTTATGAGTCCACTGAACTTATATTATGTTAAACTGACTTAAAACAGCTTGCTTAAATTATAAAATTAAGTAAGAGCATGATTAACTTAGTTTAACAACTTACAATGAACTAAAAAGATACGTTGTCATGACTAATTGATCATATAATGTTTTACAGTGTGGTTACTTCAGGTTTGTTAATTAATGTATTGATTAACACACTTGGGCTTAATGTAATACTGTAGTTTAAGTTAAATTTAACTCGCTCTGTGAGAAAGAATATTCATTAAGAGTGTAACTAAACTCACAAGCTGTTAATGTATGTTTATGTCATGACTTTACTTGGAGGAGCACATTATTATTATTATTATTATTATTATTATTATTATTATTATTATTATTATGAACTCATTCTTATCTCATTAACTCCTGTGTTTAAGATCATACACGTCTATCTGCTGTGTTTACACTGAAAACAATATTAAAGTCTTCTGTCTACATCAGAATGAACAGTTTAACACAGGAGTTGATGAGTTATGAATAATGAGTTAATAATAATAATAATAATAATAATAATAATGTGCTCCTCCAAGTAAAGTCATGATGGAGAGATACACTAACAGGTCAGTTCATGTTGGTCCAGTTACACTATAATGAATATTCTGACAACACTTTATTTTAGGTCACAATTTGTGCTATTAACTTCCAGCTTATCACCTGCCTATGATTAACAAATTAACTGATATTAACTGTTTATTAGTAGTTATAAAGTATGATCTTATTCCACATCCCTGGTCAATACCGAAACCCAACTACTGCCTTACTAACTATTAATGAGCAGTTATTGAGTAGTTAACAAGGCACTGATGCTCCAGAAACTCTGGATTTCACCTTTGAGTCCATGTGTTTCTGTTCAGAAGCAATATTTGATTGATATTAAAAGACATTTTTCATCTTCAGCCAAGTCCAAACTCTAATCTGAGGCTCATTTCTAAATGTAGCTGGAACAGATGAAGGACTTTATTAGGGCGCTCCAGAGCAACATTCTACTCTGATCTCAGGGTAAAAGCCAGAGTTTTCTAGAGGAACAAATCTATTTAGTGGCTCAATATTCAACTCCATTTGGACTCTGTGTGAATGGCATTTCTTTCTGGAGCACAATCAGGAGTGTTGAAATGTTCTAGTTTGAAGCAAAGTGAAATGAGACTTTGAGGAAAAACACACAAATGAAGCTGCAACAAATGAGAGTCATTTTCTCCAGTAGTGTGAACGTGTGATGATTCTCCAGTGGAGACTGAGCAGATCTGCATGTGTGAGTCAATGATGCTGTCAGACACTTGTGGAGCAGAAGAAGAAGAGGCTTTATTGACACACACACACACACACACACACACACATACACAGATCAGCACTTGGGGAACGGGACCACCTGAACATCTCCAGCATGTGCTACTTTGCAGGCGTAGCGCTCTCGCTGTTCCCAGTCTTCTTTCTTGAGGTTCAGGACGCTGGTCTGGCTGTAGCGGCCGTCCTGCTGGCTCTCTGCACTGGTCACCCCCTCTCTGAGCTCAGAGCCGTCCCGTGTCCAGCTCACCTGCGCCCCCTGTGGAGAGTAAGAGCTGAGCAGGCAGAGCAGAGCGGCCGAGTCTCCAGAGCTCTGCAGAGAAGAGGACCCGAGCAGAGACACTGAGGGCTTCACTGGGGGACCAGCTGCAGAGGGAGACACACACACACACACACACACACACACACACACACACACACACACACACACACACACACACACACACACACACACACACACACACACACACACACACACACACACACTGGATTAGAGATTGACCATCACTGACTGAAGATCACAGAAAGAAGATTGATCTCCATTCTGATGTCAACGCTCTGTTTTAGCAGCTCTTATATCTCCAGGACAAGATGAGCTCCAAATCAACACACAGTACAAATCAATCAGTCCAAAATAAAGCTGGCACGCTGCAAAACATCAACACAGGACACTTTCTGCCTTCTTTCTAGTCCAAATATCTCCAAACTCTTCAATGGAGGAGATTTTCTGGAGCAGTCCAATAATCTGCCAGTGTGGAGAGGAAATCAATCTGCTTTGGGCTGTGAAATGGGATTATTGGACAGATTATTGAGCATGTTTGAAGCAGAAACGGACTTGATTTGGACTCATTATTTCTCCAAACTAAACTAGATTTGCTCACACTTTCTCTGAAGCTCGTGCTGATAATGAAGGAGAACTCTGTTTCTAATGATTTAGACTCCATCATAACACTTCTGTATCTAGAAAGACACAACAAACCTTCTACTGTATTAGAATGACAGTCAGAAGTAGACTTATAATAGGCTTATTCAGACTTCTTAGTGATGCCTTTGATTTGAATCTCCATCTTCATATCCCATTCTAGATGATTTATAAGTATTCATTAGTCAGTCATGATGATATTTATAAAGATGCGATGTTCAAATGTTGTTCTGCTCCAGTTACAGACTCATTAGGAAATGAACAGATTGTGTTCTGGCTAATAAATGAAGCTTTTATATTGTTGAGAAGAGCCCTGCTGCTTTACAAACACATATTGTGGATCATAAGAACGTTAGGAACCTTCATAAGTGCATCATTGAGTGCTTTCAGTCATAAATATCAATAACACTATTATAAATATGATTATGATGGAGCTAGAACTGTCATTATAATACAGGATCATGTCTGTTGTGCAGATTTACAGATACATTGATAGAAGGATTATAAATGAGCATAAAGAGAGTTATAATTCAGCAGAAGCAGGAGCTTTCCTTCTCTAGAAAATGTTTTGTTTTATGATGGTTTTAATCACAGATGAATTAACTATAAATTAACAAGTAATAATAATTTTACATTAAAATATTAATAATAAATTTCATTTTAAAAGTGAATAAAGCAAAATTAAAGCTCAGAGAAATTATAACTGATATAAACATTAAAATCAGAGACGCTTTATGGAAAAACAGTTCACACTTTGTAGCTGCGTGACGATATCAGAGTTTTAGACTGGATAATCAGAATAAATACAATTATTACTCAGTAATGCTGTTTTTATTTCAGTTTTAAAACATTTTTAAAGTATAAATTAAATGTTTTAGTAAGAAATAACTTAAAGAAAACTTACTTGTGATCAGCAGTTTGGTTCCTCCACCGAAAGTCCACCACAGTGCTTGACTGTAATGAAACACTCGTACAAAAACCTCTTTTCCAGTCGACTGAACACAAACTCCAGCAGAGAGAGAGAAATTAAACACAAGACATTTCTCATAATGATGCTTCTGTTCTTCATCTGCAGCTCATTCATCATCATTCACAACCAATCAATCAATCAATCAATCAATCAATCATCAATCAATCAGTTATGATCAGTGTAAACTCTTGTGCTGCTCGTGGGTCAGTCTGGACTCATTTAGGCTGATTATGAGCGCTGATCATCAGATTAAAGTCAGTATTTTTGGCAGTGAAGCACAAATAAAGTGTGTAAAGATGTAAAGTGTGAAGAGTTTATTTCCACAGCGGCTACAATAAAGCCAGTAAGAATGACATTGAGTGGGAATGTAAAGTGCTGTCTAGTGGTGATGTTTATTGATCAGTGTCGACTGTGATCAGCAGACGCTGTTGTAAATCCTCCCACTGGTTTGCATTGTGAGTCTCTGAGAGTGTTTCTAGTGCTGTGAGTTGAACACTTGATGACTGAGAGCAGAACAAACACAATCTTCATCATCACACCAGACTCAACTACAGCTATGATCAACATCTGCATCTGCATCTGGACTCTAACTCTCTGCATTCAGGGTAATTCTCCTCTTATTCATTAGCACTGATCAGTAAACAGCTTCTTCTCTTCTACACTTCTAGATCCACTAATGAGGAAAATGTCTTTATTTCAGAGAGTTGGGGACAAGTGACAGTGACCCAGAATCCAGCAGTCGAATCCATCAAACAAGGAGAAACTCTGACCATCAGCTGTAAAACCAGTCAGCCCATATCTGGCTGTAGTAACTGTGTGTCCTGGTATCAGCAGAAACCTGGAGAAGCTCCTAAACTCCTCATTTATGGTATAAAGTACCTCCAGTCAGGAACTCCATCTAGATTCAGTGGCAGTGGATCTTACTATGGCAGTGATTTTACTCTGAGCATTAGAGAAGTCCAGACTGAAGATGCTGGAGATTATTACTGTCTGAGTTACCACAGTCTCAGCAGTGGTTATGTGTTCACACAGTGATAAAGACTGGTACAAAAACCTGCTGTTCACAGTGACTGCACTGATTCAGCTGAGAGACACTGCACCTGCTGATGGAGAAACACACACTAGCAAAGTTCATTGAGACTTTAAATGTTAGTTAATTTAATAAATATCTTTATATAATCAAGCATTTTTATTTTAGTTAACTCTTACTGCTCAGTGTCTTCAGTCCTCTTGTCTGTGTTTGTGTTTCAGATCTGTTTAAGAGAGTTTGGATGTTTCCAGATTTCCTCATGTTTATTCTCTGCTGAGAGAACATTACAGTATAAAGCACATTACAGGACAATCAGAACTAACATCATTTATTTATAGTGTTTGTTAGATCAGGGATGGGGTAAACTCAATCCTGGAGGGCCAGTGTCCTGCAAAGTCTAACTCCAACCCTAATCAAACACACCTGCTTAATCAAACACACCTGCCTATAGACCGATTACCGGTTAGTAAACATTCAGGATGCGCGCGCAGCGAGGTGGCAGAAAAAAACAGGAGCGATATCATTTACAGCGAGGGAATGACATCCGATGTGGTACAGAGTTTGTTGTTGTATTAGAGATTAGAGTTATGTATTTGAGGTTGTATTAGAGGTTAGAGATTAGAGTTATATTGATTACATATTCTGTATATTATTTACATAATGCTTTCAGTGTATTATAACAGCTCGTCACCCAGTGATAAGCACAGTTATTCAGCAAAATGAACTTTAAAGTGAGCGGCGTTTGTCTGACAGGTCCATCTGTGATAGCACCCTGCCAATGGATATTGGATAAGACGAAATGGCCAAACATCCAGCCCCAAATATACAACTATCTCACTGAAACTCCAAGTGATTTTACAGGAGAGAAGTTAAAGGTCTACAAGTCTTTGGATGCCAACAATGTTGTTCTGTGTGGTCATGTGCAAGAAATAATGTTCCATGATTACCAGATTCAAAACTTTGTAGTGCAAAAAACCGAGGCTCTGCCTAGCCAAAGACAAGGAAAGAAGAGTTGAGCTATCTCCAACACAGGCTCATTGTGTATACGCAGCCCCGAATACATTTCTGGAGAGAGCAAATTATGCAGCCAGAGGTACGTCTGGCTGCATTTCGTCTTAAAAACGAACACTATGGGGCGATATGATGCACCGACGGCTTCTGTTTCTTTTCGCGCTACCAGCTGAATTACCTCCATATGGACGGCTTTTCCGCTGTTACCAGTTTGTCCAGTTTGGCTCGCTGCGTACATCACAGACTTGAGACGCAGAGAGGAGTTGACCGTGACAACAGGGTGAAAAATTAGGCGGCCGTGAGGGCTTTTCTTTTTCCAAAATGCTTATGAAAACACTGCAGTTGGGCTTAGGGAAGGCGGTGGATGGGGATTATCGGTCGGTTGGTCGGCCAGTCAGTCGACAGCTGCCTCTGCTGGATTTACACAAGAACAGCAGGTGCGAATGACACTCGCAAGAAAAATTTGAGATCTGAATAACACAGCGCCCTCTGGTGGATTCACAAAAACTGCAAAAAAATATTCCTGCTGCGATGTGTTTTGCTCTCTCCAGAAACGTGTGCAGGGGTACGTATCCATAATGAGCCTGGGTTGGATAATTTATAAAGTACACAGACTGCATAAGCTGAACACTTCAGTACATCAACAGCTGATGTAAAGTGAAGAACCCAGTCCAGGAGACTCGTTACAAGCAGAATTATTTATTGAGACGTGTTAGTTGTTCTGCAGTCAAACATCTTGATGAAGTCCACATGAGTCTGCATGAGCCTACAAGAGTCTCTTAGAGTCCACCAGAGTCTAACAAGTGTACACTGAGCGGAGTTTAGAGGTGGAGGGGGCTAAACAAGTCATGGAGCTGTGGTCAATCAGTGAAAGAACCTGTCCAGCCACTGACCACACAAGATTATCAACAAAAGAGTTTCTTCAGCCTGAATGAATCCACAAAGACAAAAGGCACAGGCGTCGAGATCCTGTCTTCTGCAGGAAGGCAAGAGGTTTAATTTCTTTCACACCCTGACTGCTGGAGTTTTGAAGGAAATTATATATAAGAATATCACTTTTCACTAATATATATTATTGTTGGAACTAGTTTATATACATTTATATTCCCACACAATCATCATACAAATAAATGTCAGCATGTAATTGCCTAGCACTATTGTACTAGATTATTAGTGCCTGAACTACCTTCCCGAAAGGTTTAGCACTAGTGTACTAGACTATGTGTGCCTGGGCTACCTTGCCGTGTAAAAATATGTCACTAGCTATTCAGTTTGGATCCATACAAGTATATATGTTATCATAAATGTGTCCTTTACTTTTCTGAACAAAGGCAATCAATCCAAAGGTCACAGCTTTGAATATACAATTTAAAAATATTATATTAGTTAAAATGTTTAAATAACTTGATATTTCATATTTGATTCATTTTCTTTTCGGCTTAGTCCCTTTATTAATCAGGGGTCGCCACAGCGGAATGAACCGTCAACTATTCCAGCATATGTTTTACACAGTGGATGCCCTTCCAGCTGCAACCCATCACTGGAAAACATCCATACACACTCATTCACACTCATACACTACAGACAATTTAGCTTACCTAATTCCCCTATAGCGCATGTGTTTGGACTGTGGGGGAAACCGGAGCACCCGGAGGAAACCCACACCAACACGGGGAGAACATGCAAACTCCACACAGAAACACACACTGACCCAGCCGAGGTTCGAACCAGCGACCTTCTTGCTGTGAGGCGATTGTGCTACCCACTGTGCCACTGCATCGCCCTATTTGATATTTATTATTTTAAAATATTTTAATATTAAAATATTACAATTCGGCGACACAGTGGCGCAGTAGGTACTGCTGTCGCCTCACAGCAAGAAGCTCGCTGGGTCGCAGGTTCAAACCTCGGCTCGACTAAATTGTCCGTAGTGTATGAGTGTGGATGAGTGTATGGGTGTTTCCCAGAGATGGGTTGCGGCTGGAAGGGCATCTGCTGCGTAAAAATGTGCTGGATAAGTTGGCAGTTCATTCCGCTGTGGCGACCCCAGATTAATAAAGGGACTAAGCTGAAAAGAAAATGAATGAATGAATGAATATTAAAATTCACCAAATAAACAGGCCAGAATGATTAAATGTGTGTGTAATTATTGGCCCATGATGAGGAATGTGCTGTAAACTGTATTTGTGTCTGATCTGAAGTGTTGAGCTGAATGATTTGACTAGAGAGAGTGAGTTTGCATTGTGAGTCTCTGAGAGTGTTTCTAGTGCTGTGAGTTGAACACTTGATGACTGAGAGCAGAACAAACACAATCTTCATCATCACACCAGACTCAACTACAGCTATGATCAACATCTGCATCTGCATCTGGACCATTGCTGTCTTTATTCACCGTGAGACTTTACTGATTGATATTAATGGATTTGATTTTAAGCATTTTAACATGCCAGAAGTGATGTATTACACTGAAATATTAATTAAACCATTTTCTTTTCTCTTCTTCAGAATCCTCAGGAGTCACTTTGACTCAACCTGAAGTTAAAACTGTCCAACAAGGAGAAACAGCTGCAATAGAGTGTCACATAGATGTGGGAATATACGGCAACTATTTAGCCTGGTATCAGCAGAAACCTGGAGAAGCTCCTAAACTCCTGATTAGATATATAAACACACTCCAGTCAGGAACTCCATCTAGATTCAGTGGCAGTGGAACAGCAAGTACTGGCAATGATTTTACTCTGATCATTAGCAGAGTCCAGACTGAAGATGCTGGAGATTATTACTGTCAGAGTTACCACAGTATCAACAGTAAAGCAGTGTTCACACAGTGATAAAGACTGGTACAAAAACCTGCTGTTCACAGTGACTGCACTGATTCAGCTGAGAGACACTGAGGAACACACACACACACACACACACACACGCACACGCACACACACACACACACACACACACACACACACACACACACTGATGAAGGAAACCTCACACATACTTTATCAAGACTGTAAATGTTAGTTCATTTAAATGTTAATATAATCAGTTCTCCTGGTAACACTGTAGAGTAACAGTACATGAATAATGAGTTAATAATAATAATAATAATAATAATAATAATAATAATAATAATAATAATAATAATAATGTGCTCCTCCAAGTAAAGTCATGATGGAGAGATACACTAACAGGTCAGTTCATGTTGGTCCAGTTACACTTTAATGAATATTCTGACAACACTTTATTTAAAATCACAACTCACTAAGCTATTAACTACCGGCTTATCCCCTGCCTAAAGATATTAACTGTTCATTAGTAGTCATGAACATTATTTATAACATTATTATAAAACTCCGTCCACATTATATCACTGTTATAAGAAGTTTTCCATCAACGTTACAAGAATGTTCCAACACCATCAATATAACCAGGTTATGTGCTAACATTTACACAACCTTTAGGGAACGTTCTGAGAGTCCCTGTCAGACTGAGCTCTGATTGAGCTTGAAACTCTTGTGTTGTGTCTAGAATATTGATTAGTTGTTGAGTTGTGTTGTGTGGTGTGTTTTACTGCGGTAAAGCCCTTTGCTCATCTTCAGCAGCAGTAATGTGCTTTATTAATAAAGCTTCACTGATCATTTCTAGAAGTAGATGAAAACATTTCTCCAGCTGGATGAAGTCTGTTTCAGGGATGTTCAAGTCTGTTCTGTTGGATATTTGTGTTGTTTCTGTTCTGTCTGCACACAGCGACTGATTGAACAACGTCAGATCTTACAGCTCAATCTGAGTGTGATTATTCTGCTAGAGCACGATAACTAGAGTTTGATTGAAGAAGCTCTTTCATTTGTGTTCAGTTTCACTTCCTTTCTTCAGCCCAGTGTGAATGTGCAGCTGTGTGTGTGCTGGAGTCCAGCAGAAGTGAAAGTGCTGCAGATCCTGGATCAGTCCAACAGTGAGACTGAAAGGCCATTTGCATGGTCAGGGTGGAGTGATTGTGATCCTCTCAGAATAGAGCAGCTCTGTCTCCAGAGACCATGTTCAAACCCAACAGCTTTACTGCACTGCACTCCAACAAGAGCCACTAACACAGCCCAACACTAGATGCATTTCTCAGAGTTGAGTCCAAACTACACCTGTACTGGGATTTAGATCTGAAGTCAGCCAAAGTCATTGAGTTGACTGATGCTCCAGAAACTCTGGATTTCCCCTTTGAGTCCATGTGTTTCTGTTCAGAAGCAATATTTGATTGATATTAAAAGACATTTTTCATCTTCAGCCAAGTCCAAACTCTAATCTGAGGCTCATTTCTAAATGTAGCTGGAACAGATGAAGGACTTTATTAGGGCGCTCCAGAGCAACATTCTACTCTGATCTCAGGGTAAAAGCCAGAGTTTTCTAGAGGAACAAATCTATTTAGTGGCTCAATATTCAACTCCATTTGGACTCTGTGTGAATGGCATTTGTTTCTGGAGCACAATCAGGAGTGTTGAAATGTTCTAGTTTGAAGCAAAGTGAAATGAGACTTTGAGGAAAAACACACAAATGAAGCTGCAACAAATGAGAGTCATTTTCTCCAGTAGTGTGAACG
Source organism: Danio kyathit (assembly GCA_903798195.1). Taxonomy (NCBI): domain Eukaryota; kingdom Metazoa; phylum Chordata; class Actinopteri; order Cypriniformes; family Danionidae; genus Danio; species Danio kyathit. Next base: position 44,520,492 of record LR812543.1, read on the forward strand.
TGTGATGATTCTCCAGTGGAGACTGAGCAGATCTGCATGTGTGAGTCAATGATGCTGTCAGACACTTGTGGAGCAGAAGAAGAAGAGGCTTTATTGACACACACACACACACACACACACACACACACACACACACACACATACACAGATCAGCACTTGGGGAACGGGACCACCTGAACATCTCCAGCATGTGCTACTTTGCAGGCGTAGCGCTCTCGCTGTTCCCAGTCTTCTTTCTTGAGGTTCAGGACGCTGGTCTGGCTGTAGCGGCCATCCTGCTGGCTCTCTGCACTGGTCACCCCCTCTCTGAGCTCAGAGCCGTCCCGTGTCCAGCTCACCTGCGCCCCCTGTGGAGAGTAAGAGCTGAGCAGGCAGAGCAGTGCGGCCGAGTCTCCAGAGCTCTGCAGAGAAGAGGACCCGAGCAGAGACACTGAGGGCTTCACTGAGGAACCAGCTGCAGAGGGAGACACACACACACACACACACACACACACACACACACACACACACACACACACACACACACACACTGGATTAGAGATTGACCATCACTCACTGAAGATCACAGAAAGAAGATTGATCTCCATTCTGATGTCAACGCTCTGTTTTAGCAGCTCTTATATCTCCAGGACAAGATGAGCTCCAAATCAACACACAGTACAAATCAATCAGTCCAAAATAAAGCTGGCACGCTGCAAAACATCAACACAGGACACTTTCTGCCTTCTTTCTAGTCCAAATATCTCCAAACTCTTCAATGGAGGAGATTTTCTGGAGCAGTCCAATAATCTGCCAGTGTGGAGAGGAAATCAATCTGCTTTGGGCTGTGAAATGGGATTATTGGACAGATTATTGAGCGTGTTTGAAGCAGAAACGGACTTGATTTGGACTCATTATTTCTCCAAACTAAACTAGATTTGCTCACACTTTCTCTGAAGCTCGTGCTGATAATGAAGGAGAACTCTGTTTCTAATGATTTAGACTCCATCATAACACTTCTGTATCTAGAAAGACACAACAAACCTTCTACTGTATTAGAATGACAGTCAGAAGTAGACTTATAATAGGCTTATTCAGACTTCTTAGTGATGCCTTTGATTTGAATCTCCATCTTCATATCCCATTCTAGATGATTTATAAGTATTCATTAGTCAGTCATGATGATATTTATAAAGATGCGATGTTCAAATGTTGTTCTGCTCCAGTTACAGACTCATTAGGAAATGAACAGATTGTGTTCTGGCTAATAAATGAAGCTTTTATATTGTTGAGAAGAGCCCTGCTGCTTTACAAACACATATTGTGGATCATAAGAACGTTAGGAACCTTCATAAGTGCATCATTGAGTGCTTTCAGTCATAAATATCAATAACACTATTATAAATATGATTATGATGGAGCTAGAACTGTCATTATAATACAGGATCATGTCTGTTGTGCAGATTTACAGATACATTGATAGAAGGATTATAAATGAGCATAAACAGAGTTATAATTCAGCAGAAGCAGGAGCTTTCCTTCTCTAGAAAATCTCCTGGATTGAAGAGTTTGGAGATATTTGGACTAGAAACAAGACAAAAACTGGAGGTCAGAAAAGCCTTTTTTGCAGTGCATAAATGGACTGAACACATCATGAGACAGAGATTCAGAATCAATCATTGAGGACTTTTGTGGCTCTAAAGGTCAAAAGAAGAAGAAAAGCAGCTCAAATGCTGGACTTTACTGCACTTTTAGTTGGGATTTGACTGAGATCATCACTGAGACTGAACACACTCACTCTTCTCACCACTACACGCTTTACATTCTGATATATGGTCAGTTTTTATGCAAGAAAATACAACTGAAATGTTTATTTTTTACACATAAATTATTCAAATGATGTTCTGAACTATAGAAAGCGTCTAAATGTAGATTCTGCTGTCAAATGTTCTGTTCTATGTATATTTTAATGACAGATGAACTATAAATGAAGACAGTAAAAGTGAATAAAGCAAAAATAACTCAGAGCAGATATAAATATTAAACTCACACACATTATAGAAACACATTTCAAACACTTTTAAAACAGGAATAATGTTTCTGACAATATCAATATTTAGACTGAATAATCAGAAGAACAGATCATCACTAATGAATGCAGTTCTCATTTTAAAACATCTTTAAAGCATAAACTGTGTGTTTTAGAGAGAAATAACTTAAAGAAAACTTACTTGTGATCAGCAGTTTGGTTCCTCCACCGAATGTGTACCACAGTGCTCGACTGTAATGAAACACTCGTACAAAAACCTCTTTTCCAGTCGACTGAACACAAACTCAGAGAGACTCACGTACTGTACTGTATGCAGAAACACATTAAAGGTTTAATAATAATGTTCAAAACATCAGGAATCCTCTAGGTGTGGAAAACTGAGGCCAGTTATCAGACATTTACATTCAATCATTCAGCAGAAGCTTTAATCTAAAGAGATTTCCAGATGACAGACACTGCTCATCACTACAGAAAGAGAAATCACTGCTGACAACATCTGTGTGTTTATGACATCCACTACAATACAGTCAAGATGGAGTATACTTAGTCTAACAGCACACTGAAATAAAGGATTTACTCGCTTTACTACATTTATAAGTGGCTGTAGATAATTTATATGTGCTGAATTTAAACAAACTAATGAAGCTGAACATCACTAAATGTTATTTATTTGTTTAAATTCAGCCCAAATAAACTGTTTACAACAATTGAGCTAAAAACATGTTCAGTGCAGTAATAATCAAAACCTGTGGGAATGTAAAGTGCTGTCTAGTGGTGATGTTTATTGATCAGTGTCGACTGTGATCAGCAGACGCTGTTGTAAATCCTCCCACTGGTTTGCATTGTGAGTCTCTGAGAGTGTTTCTAGTGCTGTGAGTTGAACACTTGATGACTGAGAGCAGAACAAACACAATCTTCATCATCACACCAGACTCAACTACAGCTATGATCAACATCTGCATCTGCATCTGGACTCTGACTCTCTGCATTCAGGGTAATTCTCCTCTTATTCATTAGCACTGATCAGTAAACAGCTTCTTCTCTTCTACACTTCTAGATCCACTAATGAGGAAAATGTCTTTATTTCAGAGAGTTGGGGACAAGTGACAGTGACCCAGAATCCAGCAGTCAAATCCATCAAACAAGGAGAAACTCTGACCATCAGCTGTAAAACTACTCCACTGACGTCTGGCTGTAATGACTGTGTGTCCTGGTATCAGCAGAAACCTGGAGAAGCTCCTAAACTCCTGATTTATTATATAAGCAACCGCTGGACAGGAACTCCATCTAGATTCAGTGGCAGTGGATCTAGATATGGCAGTGATTTTACTCTGAGCATTAGAGAAGTCCAGACTGAAGATGCTGGAGATTATTACTGTCTGAGTTACCACAGTATCAACAGTAAAGCAGTGTTCACACAGTGATAAAGCGCCGTACAAAAACCTGCTGTTCACAGTGACTGCACTGATTCAGCTGAGAGACACTGAGGAACACACACACACACACACACACACACACACACACACACACACACACCACACACACACACACACACACACACACACACACACACACACACACACACACACACACACACACACACACACACACACACAGTTCATTGAGGCTTTAAATGTTATCATATAGTCCTCAGTGTCTTCAGTCCTCTTGTCTGTGTTTGTGTTTCAGATCTGTTTAAGAGAGTTTGGATGTTTCCAGATTTCCTCATGTTTATTCTCTGCTGAGAGAACATTACAGTATAAAGCACATTACAGGACAATCAGAACTAACATCATTTAATTATAGTGCAACTCCAGTTTAACTCCAACCCTAATCAAACACACCTGCTTAATCAAACACACCTGCTTAATCAAACACACCTGCTTAATCAAACACACCTGCTTAATCAAACACACCTGCTTAATCAAACACACCTGCTTAATCAAACACACCTGCCTGTAGGTTTGTGGTGATCTTGAAGACACTGATTAGCATGTTCAGGTGTGTTTGATGAGTGTTGGAGCAGATCTCTGCAGGACACTGACCCTCCAGGACCAAGTTTGGCCAGCCCTGTTTTAGAGCGTAGCTGCTGATAGTGTTGAGCTATTTCCAGTACAGGCTCATTGTGAATATGTACCCCGTATACATTTCTGGAGAGCAATTCATTCATTTTAAAATAAATGTTATGGGGCGGTATGGCGGTATATTTTCATGATAGCAGCTGACCGCTTCTGTATGGACGGCTTTTCCGCTGTTACCAGTTTGCCTAGTAGCTCGACACATACGTCAGCAGACTTGAGATGCAGAGAGGAGTTGAGTGTGATGACAGGGTTTAAGTCCGGCGAAGAATACAAAAAGCAAAAAATAAAATAAACAAGTAAATAACAGGATGAGAATGTGGTAAAGTCTGAAAACGTGGTAAAAATCATTCGTCCGTGCGGGCTTTTCTTATTCTGGATTGCTTTTAAAAACACTACCAGTTGGGTTAGGGAAGAGGGGTGGGCGGGGTCAGTGGATGATCGGTCTGTCAGTCAATAAACAGCGTCCTCTGGTGGATTCATGAAAAAACTGCAAAAAACGTACCTCCTGGGACATATTTCACTCTCTCCAGAAATGTGTGCAGGGGTACGTATCCATAATGAGCCTGGGTTTGCTAATTCATAAAAGCACACAGACGCCATAAGCTAAACACTTCAGTACATTAACAGCTGATGTAAAGTGAAGAACCCAGTCCAGGAGGCTCATGACATTCATTCATTCATTGTCTTTTCAGCTTAGTCCCTTTATTAATCAGGGGTCGCCACAGCGGAATGAACCACCAACTATTCCAGAATATGTTTTACGCAGCAGATGCCCTTCCAGCCGCAACCCATCACTTGGAAACACCCACACACTCACACACATAGATTACAGACAATTTAGCCTACCCAATTCCCCTGTAGCGCATGTGTTTGGACTGTGGGGGAAACCGGAGCACCCGGAGGAAACCCACACCAACACGGGGAGAACATGCAAACTCCACACAGAAACACCAACTGGCCCAGGCGAGGCTCGAACCAGTGACCTTCTTGCTCTGAGGCCACAGTGCTAACCACCGCGCCACCGTGCCGCCCATTTTAAAATATGATATTATTTAAAATATTTAAATAACTTGATATTTATTATTTAAAAAATATTTTAATACAAAAGTCACCAAATATACAGGCCAGAATGATTAAATGTGTGTGTAATTATTGGCCCATGATGAGGAATGTGCTGTAAAATGTATTTGTGTCTGATCTGAAGTGTTGAGCTGAATGATTTGACTAGAGAGAGTGAGTTTGCATTGTGAGTCTCTGAGAGTGTTTCTAGTGCTGTGAGTTGAACACTTGATGACTGAGAGCAGAACAAACACAATCTTCATCATCACACCAGACTCAACTACAGCTATGATCAACATCTGCATCTGCATCTGGACTCTCACACTGCTCGCTCGAGGTTTGTTTAACACACGTTCATCCTGTGTGTGTGTAAATGATCATGTTGCTCTAATAGTTGTGTTGTGTTTCAGAGTGTAGAGGACAGATCACTGTAACTCAGAGTCCATCAGTAACAGCTCAAGCAGGACAACCAGCCTCTATAACCTGTAAAACCAGCAGTAGAGTGTATAGTGGTAATTATTTACACTGGTATCAGCAGAAACCTGGAGAAGCTCCTAAACTCCTGATTTATTATGCAACAAGCCGCTACTCAAACACTCCATCTAGATTCAGTGGCAGTGGATCTGGCAGTGATTTTACTCTGAGCATCAGTGGAGTCCAGACTGAAGATGCTGGAGATTATTACTGTCAGAGTTTCCACTGTCCTAGTAGCTGTGTGTTCACACAGTGATAAAGCGCCGTACAAAAACCTGCTGTTCACAGTGACTGCACTGATTCAGCTGAGAGACACTGCAGCTGCTGATGGAGGAACACACACACACACACACACACACACACACACACACACACACACACACACACACACACACACACACACACACACACACTTCATCAGTTATAGTGATTCTTACATCACTCTCTAATTCAGAGTAAATGTGGAGGAAATATCAGTGCGTGTCTACAGCTGCTATTACAGTCACATTCACACTGATTTCTACACACTTTTCCTTTGATTCTCCATCATAAAAATGGTTTGTGTGTTTTCCTGAAGTAAAGTCAGTTCATTACCTGAGTTTAGAGTACAGATATACGTAATAACATAATAATAAACATAATTAAACATAATAATGTCGTATAGTTATTATTATTGTAAGCATTCTAATCCAGCAAACTGAATAGATTTTCCCTGATGATGCTTTCAAACATAAAAAATACACATTATAGAAACATGACAGACGGATTGTTTTAAATATATAAATATACCTTAGTCTTTAATAAAGTTCTGAAAAAGTTAACACTAAAACATCACTCATACATCATTCATGAAGGTGTTTCCTGAAGTGTTACTTGGACATTTGCAGAAGATTTTCTGAATGTTTCAGCTTGTTTAGGGAATGTTTTTGTTTGTAGAAATATGAAATGAAATATTCCCTCAGTGTTTGAATGAGCTAAACATTAATAAAACACTTAAAGTGCTGAAAATACTGCATGTTTCGCACATTTTTCATAAGCTTATGGAAACACAAGCAAAATGTTCTGGAAAATTCTCAGACATGTCTTAATATTTATTATATTAATATTAGAGTGTGAATCTGTTCAGCAGATAATTAAGCATAATAACAGTAATATTTATTGTTTACTGGTTATTGATTTGTTCTTTAAATAATTTCTTTTGATCTTTTGTTTACAAATAGCAAAAGTTTTATAATTATATTAATGTTCATAATTATTATATTAATAAGTTATATTAATTATATAAATTATGTTAATAATCAATAAGCTCATTCAGCCTTATATGTTCATAAAAAATCATTTTATAAACTTTTCAAATCAGGAATGAAGTTTTCCTCTTTTTATTCATGTTCATATTATTGATATTTACCTTATTATTTATTACATTATTTATTACATTTACTACATATGGCAGTGATTTTACTCTGAGCATCAGTGGAGTCCAGACTGAAGATGCTGGAGATTATTACTGTCAGAGTGTACACTGTCCTAGTAGCTGTGTGTTCACACAGTGATAAAGACTGGTACAAAAACCTGCTGTTCACAGTGACTGCACTGATTCAGCTGAGAGACACTGCAGCTGCTGAACACACACACACACACACACACACACACACACACACACACACACACACACACACACACCACACTGATGGAGGAAACCTCTCACACACTTCCACTGTTATGGTGGATTAAATGAACACTTTAAATACAAACACAATCTTTTGTCACTCATTAATCTAGAATGTGGAACAAATATAAGACCCAACATTACAGTCACATTCACACTGGTTTCTACACACCTTTGATTCTCCATCTAAAATTGGTTTGTGTATTTTCATGAAGTCAGTTTATTCGTCTGATTACACATTTACAGATACACACTTTACCAGTGTAATTATTGTGGGCATTGAATCGTACAATCTGAATAGATTTCCTCTGATGGTTTTCTCATAACAAATAAACCTTCTTCATGATTGACTTTAATAAAGCTCTTAAAAAGTGAACACTACAATATTATTTATACATTGCTCTTGAATGTTTTGTTTTCTGAAGCGTTACTTGGACATTTATAGGAGATTTTCTAAGTGATTTAGCCTGTTTGAAGTAAAGTATTTTAAAGTGCTGAAAATGTTGTGTGTTTTGTGGAAGCCCATTCCTGTGTCTGAATGAAAAATAAACAATGAAATTGCGACTGTTTATTCTCAGAATTGTGTGTGTAACATACGGATGTGACAATGGAGGTGAGGATCCAATTGCAGAATATTTATTACACAGAGAATGGTCGAGCAGACAAGGGTCGACCACAGGAGAATCAAAAAGGACAATCCAACATGAAGACAAAACAAACCAATGAGAACTTGATGCATATATCTACACACAAGATGACTGAGACAGGATGAGTAATACAAGCACCCTCCAAAACAAGCAGAACTATTGCCGAGATGTGTTGTTGTTGTTGTTGTTGTTGTTGTTGTTGTTGTTGTTGTTGTTGTTGTTGTTGTTGTTGTTTTGCACCGTGAGTCATGAGGTCACATGTTTACTATCTATGTGTGCCTGGGCTACCTTCAGGGCGTCACTAGAATCGTCTGTGCTCCAGTAAAAGCTTTAAGACACGATTTACTTCATCAGCAAGTGTATTTATTAAGAGTGATGATCCCAGAATAAAGACGTCATTCTCTATGTACAACTGAACACTTGTGAAAGCAATGTAGATTAATCAAACCACACTGAGGCATGCGCACAGAAAACTAATCTGATGATGATCTGATGATGATCTGATGTTCACTGAGCAGGGCTCCTGATAGATCTGCATGAAGCAGAAAGGAGAGATGAGGAGTCAGGCAGGTCAGGCTTAATAAACTTATTTCTCCGCCATCAGAGTCTCAGACAACAGACAATTCTATAAACATGTTTGCGTTCTCTAGAATTACCATATTATTAATATTCATATTTACAATGTTATACTTAACACCAGTGTACTAGACTATGTGTGCCTGGGCTACTCTCCAGAGTGTGTGTGTAAAAATGTGTCACTAGATGTTCAGTTTGGATCCACACAAGTAAATGTGTTATTACTGTAAATGTGTCGTTTACTTTTCTGAACTAATGGCAAATAAACCAGAGTCCATATAATGAATTATAATGAGCCCAGCACAGCTCTGAACAAACAAACACTCAAACAATATATATTCTGCTTGTTCAAGCTACTTAATTAAAATGAGCTGAAACAGCACAATTCTTGAGATTTTATTGGGACAACTTAAATTTTTTTATTCAATCCACATGAATTTGTTAAAAGTGTTAAGTTAACTTAATCGATTTGTGTTGGGTCAACATGAATAAACTGTGTGCAACCCTGCATTTATTACAGTGAAGTGTTCAGATACCTTACAAAATATTAAAGTCACCAAATCAATAATACACAGGCCAGAATGATTAAATGTGTGTGTAATTATTGGCCCATGATGAGGAATGTGCTGTAAACTGTATTTGTGTCTGATCTGAAGTGTTGAGCTGAATGATTTGACTAGAGAGAGTGAGTTTGCATTGTGAGTCTCTGAGAGTGTTTCTAGTGCTGTGAGTTGAACACTTGATGACTGAGAGCAGAACAAACACAATCTTCATCATCACACCAGACTCAACTACAGCTATGATCAACATCTGCATCTGCATCTGGACTCTCTATATGTGTGTTCCAGGTAAACCTTTCATGAAAATGCTGAATTAAACTATTTTAATATTATCAGCAGTGAATGGCACTTTTTCATTCTGCATTTCTAACAGGTTTGAGTGGACAGGTGACTGTAACTCAGAGTCCTGCTGGAAAAGTGGCTCAAATTGGTGAATCAGTGATGATGACCTGCAAAACAAACACAGTAGTGAGCAATAACTGTGTAGGAACACACACCTGTATGGCCTGGTATCAGCAGAAACCTGGAGAAGCTCCTAAACGCCTGATTCATTCTGCAAACCAGAGAGATTCAAACACTCCATCTAGATTCAGTGGCAGTGGATCCAGAACTGATTTTACTCTGAGCATCAGTGGAGTCCAGACTGAAGATGCTGGAGATTATTACTGTCAGAGTTACCACTGGATCAACAGTAAAGCAGTGTTCACACAGTGATAAAGACTGGTACAAAAACCTGCTGTTCACAGTGACTGCACTGATTCAGCTGAGAGACACTGAGGAACACACACACACACACACACACACACACACACACACACACACACACACACACACACACACACACACACACACACACACACACTGATCGACAAACCCTCACACACACTTTATCTGTTAAGATGAACTTCAAGTAAAACATCACTCACTAAACTGAATTTGGAGGAAATATACTGTAAGTGCTTGTCAAACTCCACCATCACAGTGACATTTACACTGATTTCTGCACATCTTTCCTTTGATTCTCCATCTTAAAAATGACTTGTGTGTTTTCATGAAGTCAGTTTATTATCTTTTATATTGGGTTGACTTTACTGCTCTGTTGTTGTTGTTTTAATACAGTAATCTTATGTTGTGTTTGCATGAATGCAGCTTTAGTTCAGTCTGTACTATTCCCTTTATACTTGTTCAAAACCCATAATCAAGCCTTTATCATATACTGTAAACAACATTATTGAATGATTGTTGATGATTGTTTAATGAAACTAAGTGTATCGTGTGTGCTGGTGAACTAAAGTAATATTCCTGCAGTATTTATATGATTTATGTGTTGCATGAGCCAATGATGCTCCAAATGCAAGCCTTATTTAAAGGAATGAATGAAACGTGCAAAGTTTTGGAGCCTGTGTTAAGAGTGAAGTCTGTTTAGAGTTTTGTAAAATGACATTAATGTTCTGAAACTGCTGGCAGATGATTGTACAGTCAGTAATAAGGTTATGTGCTAACATTGACACAACCTTTAAGGAACGTTCCCTGTCAGCTTCAGCTCTGATCTGAGCTTCTCAGCCAAACTAAAGCTCTAGAAGACTTGAATGTTGTCTGTGTCTGTATTTACTCCACAAACCTCCAACAGCTGAAATAGCCAGAGCTCTCAAAGAATCAGCCTGATTTACAATATTTCTAGATATCATAGAAGGTCTTGAATGCTTTCACTGCTAATGAACTTGTCCTTTAAGAGCTGAAAGTACTGATGAAAAACTCAAAGCAGATAGAAGCACTGTCAATCCATCAAGAGAATCAAGAGTGAGTGTTTGAACATGATCATGTTTCTGTAAAACACTGTCTGAACCACTGATTCTGGATCAGTGATCATAATTCTATCAGTGCACTGCAGAAACTCCTCATCTAGTCAAGAGGTACAATCTGATTTACACACAACACATATCATTCATGTTTTTTTTAAGAATACACACTCTGAAGACCAGATTGTGGAGGATTATTAGCATTGATTTAAGATTATGAATTATTTTTCTTACTTAGAAAAGTGAGGCTTAATTACAGTCAGAAACATCATTTAAGAGCTGTCTCATTTTATGACTTGAACTTGTTTGTCCATTAATAAACGCTCAATCACACTTTCACTTGTTCTTTAGTGACAAAATACATTCTCTTCTGTTTTACTGAATTAAGCTTCAGTATTCTGAGGCAACAAGTAATAATATTGCACTGTAACTACTGTCAATCCTTCATTTAAATCTACAATTGTGTACAATATGCATGTGTGTGTGATCCTGATTTAATTCAGTTGAAATGCTGTAAGACAGAATGTACAATGACCATTCTTACACCAAGAGGAATTCTCCTAACTCTCTTAATAACTCTAGTTCTAAGAACTTTTCACTCAAAACAAGAAAAGCAAATGTTTGATAAGTAATAACAAGCTAGTTTTAAGATTATTAATCGACGCAGTGGCGCAGTAGGTAGTGCTGTCGCCTCACAGCAAGAAGGTTGCTGGTTCGAGTCTCGGCTGGGTCAGTTGGTGTTTCTGTGTGGAGTTTGCATGTTCTCCCCGTGTTGGTGTGGGTTTCCTCCGGGTGCTCCGGTTTCCCCCACAGTCCAAACACATGCGCTAAAGGGGAATTGATCAACTGTATTGGCCTTAGTGTATGAGTGTGAATGAGTGTGTATGGGTGTTTCCCAGAGATGGATTGAAGCTGGAAGGGCATCCGCTGCATAAAAAAAAGCTGGAAAAGTTGGTGGTTCATTCCACTGTGGCAACCCCAGATTAATAAAGGGACTAAGCCGAAAAGAAAATGAATGAATGAATGAAATATAGAAAGTTCTCTTATTTGACAAAATCTCAGCAAGTATAATTCTCTTCCCAACTGAATGTGCTGTAAACTGTATTTGTGTCTGATCTGAAGTGTTGAGCTGAATGATTTGACTAGAGAGAGTGAGTTTGCATTGTGAGTCTCTGAGAGTGTTTCTAGTGCTGTGAGTTGAACACTTGATGACTGAGAGCAGAACAAACACAATCTTCATCATCACACCAGACTCAACTACAGCTATGATCAACATCTGCATCTGCATCTGGACCATTGCTGTCTTTATTCACCGTGAGACTTTACTGATTGATATTAATGGATTTGATTTTAAGCATTTTAACATGCCAGAAGTGATGTATTACACTGAAATATTAATTAAACCATTTTCTTTTCTCTTCTTCAGAATCCTCAGGAGTCACTTTGACTCAACCTGAAGTTAAAACTGTCCAACAAGGAGAAACAGCTGCAATAGAGTGTCACATAGATGTGGGAATATACAGCGACTATTAGCCTGGTATCAGCAGAAACCTGGAGAAGCCCCTAAACTCCTGATATATCGCATAAACAACCTCCAGTCAGGAACTCCATCTAGATTCAGTGGCAGTGGATCTTATAGTGATTTTACTCTGAGCATCAGCAAAGTCCAGACTGAAGATGCTGGAGATTATTACTGTCAGAGTGAACACTATATAAGTGGTAGTTATGTGTTCACACAGTGATAAAGACTGGTACAAAAACCTGCTGTTCACAGTGACTGCACTCACTCGAGACAACAACAGACACATGCATGACTGACACAGTGTCTGGACTCTGCCACAAAAACAAGAATTAACGAGACCGAAGTGGCAGAGTCTTGACACAGGTCAGTTCATGTTGGTCCAGCTGCACTTTTAATGAATATTCTGACAACACTTTATTTTAAGTCACAATTCAGGCTATTATTTATTCTGGCTTATCACATGTCTATGATTAAGATATTAACTGTTCATTAGTAGTCATGAACATTATTTATAACATTATTATAAAACTCCGTCCACATTATATCACTGTTATAAGAAGTTTTCCATCAACGTTACAAGAATGTTCCAACACCATCAATATAACCAGGTTATTTGCTGACATTTACACAACCTTTAAGGAACGTTCTGAGAGTCCCTGTCAGACTGAGCTCTGATTGAGCTTGAAACTCTTGTGTTGTGTCTAGAATATTGATTAGTTGTTGAGTTGTGTTGTGTGGTGTGTTTTACTGCGGTAAAGCCCTTTGCTCATCTTCAGCAGCAGTAATGTGCTTTATTAATAAAGCTTCACTGATCATTTCTAGAAGTAGATGAAAACATTTCTCCAGCTGGATGAAGTCTGTTTCAGGGATGTTCAAGTCTGTTCTGTTGGATATTTGTGTTGTTTCTGTTCTGTCTGCACACAGCGACTGATTGAACAACGTCAGATCTTACAGCTCAATCTGAGTGTGATTATTCTGCTAGAGCACGATAACTAGAGTTTGATTGAAGAAGCTCTTTCATTTGTGTTCAGTTTCACTTCCTTTCTTCAGCCCAGTGTGAATGTGCAGCTGTGTGTGTGCTGGAGTCCAGCAGAAGTGAAAGTGCTGCAGATCCTGGATCAGTCCAACAGTGAGACTGAAAGGCCATTTGCATGGTCAGGGTGGAGTGATTGTGATCCTCTCAGAATAGAGCAGCTCTGTCTCCAGAGACCATGTTCAAACCCAACAGCTTTACTGCACTGCACTCCAACAGAGCCACTAACACAGCCCAACACTAGATGCATTTCTCAGAGTTGAGTCCAAACTACACCTGTACTGGGATTTAGATCTGAAGTCAGCCAAAGTCATTGAGTTGACTGATGCTCCAGAAACTCTGGATTTCCCCTTTGAGTCCATGTGTTTCTGTTCAGAAGCAATATTTGATTGATATTAAAAGACATTTTTCATCTTCAGCCAAGTCCAAACTCTAATCTGAGGCTCATTTCTAAATGTAGCTGGAACAGATGAAGGACTTTATTAGGGCGCTCCAGAGCAACATTCTACTCTGATCTCAGGGTAAAAGCCAGAGTTTTCTAGAGGAACAAATCTATTTAGTGGCTCAATATTCAACTCCATTTGGACTCTGTGTGAATGGCATTTCTTTCTGGAGCACAATCAGGAGTGTTGAAATGTTCTAGTTTGAAGCAAAGTGAAATGAGACTTTGAGGAAAAACACACAAATGAAGCTGCCAACAAATGAGAGTCATTTTCTCCAGTAGTGTGAACGTGTGATGATTCTCCAGTGGAGACTGAGCAGATCTGCATGTGTGAGTCAATGATGCTGTCAGACACTTGTGGAGCAGAAGAAGAAGAGGCTTTATTGACACACACACACACACACACACACATACACAGATCAGCACTTGGGGAACGGGACCACCTGAACATCTCCAGCATGTGCTACTTTGCAGGCGTAGCGCTCTCGCTGTTCCCAGTCTTCTTTCTTGAGGTTCAGGACGCTGGTCTGGCTGTAGCGGCCGTCCTGCTGGCTCTCTGCACTGGTCACCCCCTCTCTGAGCTCAGAGCCGTCCCGTGTCCAGCTCACCTGCGCCCCCTGTGGAGAGTAAGAGCTGAGCAGGCAGAGCAGTGCGGCCGAGTCTCCAGAGCTCTGCAGAGAAGAGGGACCCGAGCAGAGACACTGAGGGCTTCACTGGGGGACCAGCTGCAGAGGGAGACACACACACACACACACACACACACACACACACACACACACACACACACACACACACACACTGGATTAGAGATTGACCATCACTGACTGAAGATCACAGAAAGAAGATTGATCTCCATTCTGATGTCAACGCTCTGTTTTAGCAGCTCTTATATCTCCAGGACAAGATGAGCTCCAAATCAACACACAGTACAAATCAATCAGTCCAAAATAAAGCTGGCACGCTGCAAAACATCAACACAGGACACTTTCTGCCTTCTTTCTAGTCCAAATATCTCCAAACTCTTCAATGGAGGAGATTTTCTGGAGCAGTCCAATAATCTGCCAGTGTGGAGAGGAAATCAATCTGCTTTGGGCTGTGAAATGGGATTATTGGACAGATTATTGAGCGTGTTTGAAGCAGAAACGGACTTGATTTGGACTCATTATTTCTCCAAACTAAACTAGATTTGCTCACACTTTCTCTGAAGCTCGTGCTGATAATGAAGGAGAACTCTGTTTCTAATGATTTAGACTCCATCATAACACTTCTGTATCTAGAAAGACACAACAAACCTTCTACTGTATTAGAATGACAGTCAGAAGTAGACTTATAATAGGCTTATTCAGACTTCTTAGTGATGCCTTTGATTTGAATCTCCATCTTCATATCCCATTCTAGATGATTTATAAGTATTCATTAGTCAGTCATGATGATATTTATAAAGATGCGATGTTCAAATGTTGTTCTGCTCCAGTTACAGACTCATTAGGAAATGAACAGATTGTGTTCTGGCTAATAAATGAAGCTTTTATATTGTTGAGAAGAGCCCTGCTGCTTTACAAACACATATTGTGGATCATAAGAACGTTAGGAACCTTCATAAGTGCATCATTGAGTGCTTTCAGTCATAAATATCAATAACACTATTATAAATATGATTATGATGGAGCTAGAACTGTCATTATAATACAGGATCATGTCTGTTGTGCAGATTTACAGATACATTGATAGAAGGATTATAAATGAGCATAAACAGAGTTATAATTCAGCAGAAGCAGGAGCTTTCCTTCTCTAGAAAATCTCCTGGATTGAAGAGTTTGGAGATATTTGGACTAGAAACAAGACAAAAACTGGAGGTCAGAAAAGCCTTTTTTGCAGTGCATAAATGGACTGAACACATCATGAGACAGAGATTCAGAATCAATCATTGAGGACTTTTGTGGCTCTAAAGGTCAAAAGAAGAAGAAAAGCAGCTCAAATGCTGGACTTTACTGCACTTTTAGTTGGGATTTGACTGAGATCATCAATGAGACTGAACACACTCACTCTTCTCACCACTACACTTTCAGAAACTGAACATAAACACAGATATATTGAGTTGATCTAGATCTAGAAAGTGTTTTATAAAGCGCTGAATTAAACACAACATGAGCAAAACAGATTAGAAATCATTGAGTGAATTAGTCAAAGGTTTCCTGTAAATGTAAAGAGTGTAGAAACTCCTCGACTGACTGAAGACAACACGACTAACACTCAGATTTGACTACTCAGACACTAAAGTGAACAAGAACAATATCTGACCTTAAATGATCCACATTTCTGCAGTTAGTTTGAGTCTAAGATTGAGTAAAGTGAGTAAACATTATATTTGTGTTGATTCTGATGGAAAAGACAGACTCACCGATCAGCAGTTTGGTTCCTCCACCGAAAGTCCTCCACAGTGCTCGACTGTAATGAAACACTCGTACAAAAACCTCTTTTCCAGTCGACTGAACACAAACTCAGAGAGACTCACGTACTGTACTGTATGCAGAAACACATTAAAGGTTTAATAATAATGTTCAAAACATCAGGAATCCTCTAGGTGTGGAAAACTGAGGCCAGTTATCAGACATTTACATTCAATCATTCAGCAGAAGCTTTAATCTAAAGAGATTTCCAGATGACAGACACTGCTCATCACTACAGAAAGAGAAATCACTGCTGACAACATCTGTGTGTTTATGACATCCACTACAATACAGTCAAGATGGAGTATACTTAGTCTTACAGCACACTGAAATAAAGGATTTACTCGCTTTACTACATTTATAAGTGGCTGTAAATCATTTATATGTGCTGAATTTAAACAAACTAATGAAGCTGAACATCACTAAATGTTATTTATTTGTTTAAATTCAGCCCAAATAAACTGTTTACAACAATTGAGCTAAAAACATGTTCAGTGCAGTAATAATCAAAACCTGTGGGAATGTAAAGTGCTGTCTAGTGGTGATGTTTATTGATCAGTGTCGACTGTGATCAGCAGACGCTGTTGTAAATCCTCCCACTGGTTTGCATTGTGAGTCTCTGAGAGTGTTTCTAGTGCTGTGAGTTGAACACTTGATGACTGAGAGCAGAACAAACACAATCTTCATCATCACACCAGACTCAACTACAGCTATGATCAACATCTGCATCTGCATCTGGACTCTGACTCTCTGCATTCAGGGTAATTCTCCTCTTATTCATTAGCACTGATCAGTAAACAGCTTCTTCTCTTCTACACTTCTAGATCCACTAATGAGGAAAATGTCTTTATTTCAGAGAGTTGGGGACAAGTGACAGTGACCCAGAATCCAGCAGTCAAATCCATCAAACAAGGAGAAACTCTGACCATCAGCTGTAAAACTACTCCACTGACGTCTGGCTGTAATGACTGTGTGTCCTGGTATCAGCAGAAACCTGGAGAAGCTCCTAAACTCCTGATTTATTATATAAGCAACCGCTGGACAGGAACTCCATCTAGATTCAGTGGCAGTGGATCTAGATATGGCAGTGATTTTACTCTGAGCATTAGAGAAGTCCAGACTGAAGATGCTGGAGATTATTACTGTCTGAGTTACCACAGTATCAACAGTAAAGCAGTGTTCACACAGTGATAAAGCGCCGTACAAAAACCTGCTGTTCACAGTGACTGCACTGATTCAGCTGAGAGACACTGAGGAACACACACACACGCACACACACACACACACACACACACACACACACACACACACACACACACACACACACACACACACACACACACACACACACACACACACACACACACACACACACACACAGTTCATTGAGGCTTTAAATGTTATCATATAGTCCTCAGTGTCTTCAGTCCTCTTGTCTGTGTTTGTGTTTCAGATCTGTTTAAGAGAGTTTGGATGTTTCCAGATTTCCTCATGTTTATTCTCTGCTGAGAGAACATTACAGTATAAAGCACATTACAGGACAATCAGAACTAACATCATTTAATTATAGTGCAACTCCAGTTTAACTCCAACCCTAATCAAACACACCTGCTTAATCAAACACACCTGCTTAATCAAACACACCTGCTTAATCAAACACACCTGCTTAATCAAACACACCTGCTTAATCAAACACACCTGCCTGTAGGTTTGTGGTGATCTTGAAGACACTGATTAGCATGTTCAGGTGTGTTTGATGAGTGTTGGAGCAGATCTCTGCAGGACACTGACCCTCCAGGACCAAGTTTGGCCAGCCCTGTTTTAGAGCGTAGCTGCTGATAGTGTTGAGCTATTTCCAGTACAGGCTCATTGTGAATATGTACCCCCGTATACATTTCTGGAGAGCAATTCATTCATTTTAAAATAAATGTTATGGGGCGGTATGGCGGTATATTTTCATGATAGCAGCTGACCGCTTCTGTATGGACGGCTTTTCCGCTGTT
This sequence comes from Danio kyathit, assembly GCA_903798195.1. Taxonomy (NCBI): domain Eukaryota; kingdom Metazoa; phylum Chordata; class Actinopteri; order Cypriniformes; family Danionidae; genus Danio; species Danio kyathit. The sequence goes on from LR812543.1 coordinate 44,538,836, forward strand.
ACCAGTTTGCCTAGTAGCTCGACACATACGTCAGCAGACTTGAGATGCAGAGAGGAGTTGAGTGTGATGACAGGGTTTAAGTCCGGCGAAGAATACAAAAAGCAAAAAATAAAATAAACAAGTAAATAACAGGATGAGAATGTGGTAAAGTCTGAAAACGTGGTAAAAATCATTCGTCCGTGCGGGCTTTTCTTATTCTGGATTGCTTTTAAAAACACTACCAGTTGGGTTAGGGAAGAGGGGTGGGCGGGGTCAGTGGATGATCGGTCTGTCAGTCAATAAACAGCGTCCTCTGGTGGATTCATGAAAAAACTGCAAAAAACGTACCTCCTGGGACATATTTCACTCTCTCCAGAAATGTGTGCAGGGGTACGTATCCATAATGAGCCTGGGTTTGCTAATTCATAAAAGCACACAGACGCCATAAGCTAAACACTTCAGTACATTAACAGCTGATGTAAAGTGAAGAACCCAGTCCAGGAGGCTCATGACATTCATTCATTCATTGTCTTTTCAGCTTAGTCCCTTTATTAATCAGGGGTCGCCACAGCGGAATGAACCACCAACTATTCCAGAATATGTTTTACGCAGCAGATGCCCTTCCAGCCGCAACCCATCACTTGGAAACACCCACACACTCACACACATAGATTACAGACAATTTAGCCTACCCAATTCCCCTGTAGCGCATGTGTTTGGACTGTGGGGGAAACCGGAGCACCCGGAGGAAACCCACACCAACACGGGGAGAACATGCAAACTCCACACAGAAACACCAACTGGCCCAGGCGAGGCTCGAACCAGTGACCTTCTTGCTCTGAGGCCACAGTGCTAACCACCGCGCCACCGTGCCGCCCATTTTAAAATATGATATTATTTAAAATATTTAAATAACTTGATATTTATTATTTAAAAATATTTTAATACAAAAGTCACCAAATATACAGGCCAGAATGATTAAATGTGTGTGTAATTATTGGCCCATGATGAGGAATGTGCTGTAAAATGTATTTGTGTCTGATCTGAAGTGTTGAGCTGAATGATTTGACTAGAGAGAGTGAGTTTGCATTGTGAGTCTCTGAGAGTGTTTCTAGTGCTGTGAGTTGAACACTTGATGACTGAGAGCAGAACAAACACAATCTTCATCATCACACCAGACTCAACTACAGCTATGATCAACATCTGCATCTGCATCTGGACTCTCACACTGCTCGCTCGAGGTTTGTTTAACACACGTTCATCCTGTGTGTGTGTAAATGATCATGTTGCTCTAATAGTTGTGTTGTGTTTCAGAGTGTAGAGGACAGATCACTGTAACTCAGAGTCCATCAGTAACAGCTCAAGCAGGACAACCAGCCTCTATAACCTGTAAAACCAGCAGTAGAGTGTATAGTGGTAATTATTTACACTGGTATCAGCAGAAACCTGGAGAAGCTCCTAAACTCCTGATTTATTATGCAACAAGCCGCTACTCAAACACTCCATCTAGATTCAGTGGCAGTGGATCTGGCAGTGATTTTACTCTGAGCATCAGTGGAGTCCAGACTGAAGATGCTGGAGATTATTACTGTCAGAGTTTCCACTGTCCTAGTAGCTGTGTGTTCACACAGTGATAAAGCGCCGTACAAAAACCTGCTGTTCACAGTGACTGCACTGATTCAGCTGAGAGACACTGAGGAACACACACACACACACACACACACACACACACACACACACACACACACACACACACACACACACACACACACACACACACACACACACACTTCATCAGTTATGGTGGACTAAATAAACCCGTTAAATACTACTAAATTCTTACATCACTCTCTAATTCAGAGTAAATGTGGAGGAAATATCAGTGCGTGTCTACAGCTGCTATTACAGTCACATTCACACTGATTTCTACACACTTCTCCTTTGATTCTCCATCATAAAAATGGTTTGTGTGTTTTCCTGAAGTAAAGTCAGTTCATTACCTGAGTTTAGAGTACAGATATACGTAATAACATAATAATAAACATAACTAGAATTGTACATTTCCTAAAGAAAATGTGAGTGGGGTTTGCGTGGCAAATCGATGGGGTAAAATGAATCACTGAACTGGGCAAAAGCAATGGAGTGCTAAGAAATGGCTAAATTCATGTGTTTATGCAGTTGCTAGGGTATTCTAAATGGTTGCTAGGCTGTGGCAACGCCGTTTTAATGAGTAAAAACAAAAGCAATTTTATCAGCCTGCATCAATAGAGGCCAAACCCTGACTTTCTATGATATTCCTGTGCTGAAATATGGCTTGTTTATGTTGTTATTTGGTTGTTAGGGGCCTAAAAGTGGTTGCTGGGGAGTGTCTACAAATTTGGTATATCACTACTTAATACCGACTTGACAGGCCGAGTAAAATGAGCCCACCCCCAAGCTTCTACGACTATCTAATCTAGATATTGATGTCAGCCATTTTGTGCCCATGTTAAGTCAATGGGGATTTTGGGGGTTACTTTCTTGTCCCTCATGGGGGCAGTGTACCCCTAACCTCTTTGAAAGATCATAGCACACCTCTCCTCAACAGGCCGGACGATTTGACACCCCACTCATGAGTCTATGACAAATAATGTGGGAGAAGATACGCGCCGAAGGTTTTAAAAAGTGGGTAGTAATAGTAACACTAGAATTGTACATTTCCTAAAGAAAATGTGAGTGGGGTTTGCGTGGCAAATCGATGGGGTAAAATGAAGCACTGAACTGGGCAAAAGCAATGGAGTGCTAAGAAATGGCTAAATTCATGTGTTTATGCAGTTGCTAGGGTATTCTAAATGGTTGCTAGGCTGTGGCAACGCCGTTTTAATGAGTAAAAACAAAAGCAATTTTATCAGCCTGCATCAATAGAGGCCAAACCCTGTCTTTCTATGATGTTCCCGTGCTGTAATATGGCTTGTTTATGCTGTAAAATGGTTGTTGGGGACCTAAAGTGGTTGCTAGGGAGAGTCTACAAATTTGTTATATCACTACTTAATACCGACTTGACAGGCCGAGTAAAATGAGCCCACCCACAAGCTTCTACGACTCTCTAATCTAGATATGGATGTCAGCCATTTTGTGCCCATGTTAAGTCAATGGGGATTTTGGGGGTTACTTTCTTGCCCCTCATGGGGGCAGTTTACCCCCAATCTCTTTGAAAGATCATAGCACACCTCTCCTTAACAGGCCGGACGATTTGACACCTCACTCATCAGTCTAGAGCAAAAAATGCGTGTGGAGATGCGCGCCGAAGTTTTTAAAAAGTGGGTAGTAATAGTAACACTAGAATTGTACATTTCCTAAAGAAAATGTGAGTGGGGTTTGCGTGGCAAATCGATGGGGTAAAATGAATCACTGAACTGGGCAAAAGCAACGGAGTGCTAAGAAATGGACAAATATGTGTTCATGCAGTTGCTAGGGTATTCTAAATGGTTGCTATGCTGTGGCAACGCCGTTTTAATTAGCGAAAACAAAAGCAATTTTATCAGCCTGCATCAAAAGAGGCCAAACCCTGTCTTTCTATGATGTTCCCGTGCTGAAATATAGCTTGTTTATGCTGTAAAATGGTTGTTAGGGGGCCTTAAAGTGGTTGCTAGGGAGTGTCTACAAATTTAATATATCACTACTTAATACCGACTTGACAGGCCGAGTAAAATGAGCCCACTCCCAAGCCTCTACGACTCTCTAATCTAGATAATGACGTCAGCCATTTTGTGCCCATGTTAAGTCTATGGGGATTTTGGGGGTTACTTTCTTGCCCCTCATAGGGGCAGTGTACCCCCAACCTCTTATGAAAGATCATAGCACACCTCTCCTCAACAGGCCGGACGATTTGACACCCCACTCATCAGTCTAGGGCAAATAATGCGGGGGGAGTTAAGCGCCGAAGTTTTTAAAAAGTGGGTAGTAATAGTAACACTAGAATTGTACATTTCCTAAAGAAAATGTGAGTGGGGTTTGCGTGGCAAATCGATGGGGTAAAATGAATCACTGAACTGGGCAAAAGCAATGGAGTGCTAAGAAATGGCTAAATTCATGTGTTTATGCAGTTGCTAGGGTATTCTAAATGGTTGCTAGGCTGTGGCAACGCCGTTTTAGTGAGTGAAAACAAATACAATTTTATCAGCCTGCATCAATAGAGGCCAAACCCTGTCTTTCTATGATATTCCTGTGCTGAAATATGGCTTGTTTATGTTGTTATGTGGTTGTTAGGGGCCTAAAAGTGGTTGCTAGGGAGTGTCTACAAATTTGGTATATCACTACTTAATACCGACTTGACAGGCCGAGTAAAACGAGCCCACCCCCAAGCTTCTACGACTCTGTAACCTAGATAATGATGTCAGCCATTTTGTGCCCATGTTAAGTCTATGGGGATTTTTTGATGTCAGCCATTTTGTGCCAATGTCAGCCATTTTGTGCCAATGTTAAATTTATGGTGTTGCTAGGTGGTTGCTATGGTGTTCTGAGTGGTTGCTAGGGTGTCCTAAGTGGTTGCTAGGTGGTTGCTAAGGTGTTGTTAGGCAGTTGCTAGGGTGTCCTAAGTGGTTGCTAGGTGGTTACTAAGGTGTTGCTAGGCGGTTGCTAGGGTGTCCTGAGTGGTTGCTAGGTGGTTGCTAAGATGTTGCTAGGCGGTTGCTAGGGTGTCCTAAGGGGTTGCTAGGTGGTTGCTAAGGTGTGGCTAGGCGGTTGCTAGGGTATCCTAAGTGGTTGCTAGGTGGTTGCTAAGGTGTTGCTAGGTGGTTGCTAGGGTGTCCTAAGTGGTTGCTAAGGTGTTGCTAGGCGGTTGCTAGGGTGTTCTAAGTGGTTGCTAGGTGGTTGCTAAGGTGTTGCTAGGTGGTTGCTAGGGTGTCCTAAGTGGTTGCTAGGTGGTTGCTAAGGTGTTGCTAGGGTGTCCTAAGTGGTTGCTAAGGTGTTGCTAGGTGGTTGCTATGGTATTCTGAGTGGTTGCTAAGGCGTTGCTAGGCGGTTGCTAGGGTGTCCTGAGTGGTCGCTAGGCACTTACTGAGGCCTTACTAGGCCGTTGCTAGGCGGTTGCTAGGTGGTTGCTAGGCGGTTGCTAGGGTAATTTGGGTGGTTGCTAGGCAGTTGCTAGGGTACCCTAGGTTGTTACTAGGCAAGCCTCACATACATGCTTGGTCATTTGTTTATACTTAGTAAGCATTTCTAGCAAGTTACAGCACTTGGCTAGTCAATATTAGCATGTAGCTAGTCACTGCTAGCATGTGTAGCATACAGGAAGTTCCGTTTGCTAGCATGAGCCAAACGAGCCAATCCCCATGTCTCTACGATGTTCTGATGCTGAGATATAGCTGTTGATAAATGGTTGCTAGGGTACTCTGTTTTGTTGCTATGGGCGTGGTTACAGAGTGAAGTTGGGTGTGGTTGGTTGCCTAATTCAAATGAGCCAACCCCCAAGTCAATAGGACACTGCTATGCAAAGATATGCATGCAGGCCAGTTATAATGGCAGTCTATGGGATCAGTTTGGGGGCGTGGCTTGTGAGCTTCATTATCATATTGAGATGCTCATTGGTTGTCTGAGTCATATGAGCCAACCCCCATGTCTGTATGACACTGCTATGCAAAGATATGCATGAAAGCCTATTATAATGGCAGTCTATGAAATCGATTTGGGGGCGTGGCTTATGAGCTTCATTTGCATATTGAGATGCTCATTGGTTGTCTTAGTCAAATGAGCCAACCCCCAAGTCTATAGGACACTGCTATGCAAAGATATGCATGTAGGCCAGTTATAATGGCAGTCTATGGGATCAGTTTGGGGGCGTGGCTTGTGAGCTTCATTATCATATTGACATGCTCATTGGTTGTCTGAGTCAAATGAGCCAACCCCCAAGTCAATAGGACACTGCTATGCAAAGATATGCATGTAGGCCAGTTATAATGGCAATCTATGGGATCAGTTTGTGGGCGTGGCTTGTGAGCTTCATTATCATATTGAGATGCTCATTGGTTGCCTGAGTCAAATGAGCCAACCCCCAAGTCAATAGGACACTGCTATGTAATGTTATGGATGTGTGACATTTATAATGGGAGTCAATGGGATCAGCAATGGGACGTCCCACCCCATGTTAAGTCAATGAGGCAGTTATTAGGGGTCTTTAAATGGTTTGGGGGGGCGTGGCTTGCGAGCTTCATTATCATATTGAGACGCTGATTGGTTGCCTGAGTCAAATAAGCCCACCCCCAAGTCTATATGACACTGCTATGTAATGTGATTGACATGTGACATTTATAATGGGAGTCAATGTAATGAATGGGAGTCAATGGCAATGTTAAGTCAATGGGGACCACTTTGGGACGTCCTAGCACCCCAGGGGTACAACTTATAGCCCCTTTCGGGGTATGTTCCCACTTAGGCTGCAACCCCCTACAGATGTTGTGAATCCCATATGTCTATGAAATTCACACGTGGCGCAGTGATTCGTCAAAATTCAGCTCCATGTTAAGTCAATGGGAGATTTGGGACCCCCTAGCCCCCCAGGGGTACAACATTTACCCCCTTTCGAGGTATGTTCTGACTCAGGCTGCAACCCTTTCGAGATGTGGTAAATTCCATGGTTCTACGAAATTCACAGTTGGCTCCGCAATGCGGGGAGTTTTGTGAGGGGAGCGGGGTGCTAGAAAATGAATGGGAGTCAATGGGGGCCATGTTAAGTCAATGGGACCACTTTGGGACGTCCTAGCACCCCAGGGGTACAACTTATACGCCCTTGCGGGGTATGTTCTCACTTAGGCTGCAACCCCCTACAGATGTTGTGAATCCCATATTTCTACGAAATTCACCCTTGGCGCTATAATGCGTCAAAGTTGGGCGTAATGTTAAGTCAATGCGTTTTTGGGGGGGGTTTTTTGGCCCCTGCGGGGCCAAAAAACCCCCCACCCCTTATAAAAGTCATAGCACACCATTCCCGATAAGACCGCACGATTTGACCCCACTTTCAAGGGTCTGGGGCGAAAACTGCGGGGCGAGTTACGCGCCGAAAAAGCGCACGGAAGAAGAATAATAATAATAATAAGTATTGTGAATAACAATAGTGAACTTTGCCTAAAGGCAAACCCCACTAATTAAACATAATAATGTCGTATAGTTATTATTATTGTAAGCATTCTAATCCAGCAAACTGAATAGATTTTCCCTGATGATGCTTTCAAACATAAAAAATACACATTATAGAAACATGACAGACGGATTGTTTTAAATATATAAATATACCTTAGTCTTTAATAAAGTTCTGAAAAAGTTAACACTAAAACATCACTCATACATCATTCATGAAGGTGTTTTTCTGAAGTGTTACTTGGACATTTGCAGAAGATTTTCTGAATGTTTCAGCTTGTTTAGGGAATGTTTTTGTTTGTAGAAATATGAAATGAAATATTCCCTCAGTGTTTGAATGAGCTAAACATTAATAAAACACTTAAAGTGCTGAAAATACTGCATGTTCGCACATTTTTCATAAGCTTATGGAAACACAAGCAAAATGTTCTGGAAAATTCTCAGACATGTCTTAATATTTATTATATTAATATTAGAGTGTGAATCTGTTCAGCAGATAATTAAGCATAATAACAGTAATATTTATTGTTTACTGGTTATTGATTTGTTCTTTAAATAATTTCTTTTGATCTTTTGTTTACAAATAGCAAAAGTTTTATAATTATATTAATGTTCATAATTATTATATTAATAAGTTATATTAATTATATAAATTATGTTAATAATCAATAAGCTCATTCAGCCTTATATGTTCATAAAAAATCATTTTATAAACTTTTCAAATCAGGAATGAAGTTTTCCTCTTTTTATTCATGTTCATATTATTGATATTTACCTTATTATTTATTACATTATTTATTACATTTACTACATATGGCAGTGATTTTACTCTGAGCATCAGTGGAGTCCAGACTGAAGATGCTGGAGATTATTACTGTCAGAGTGTACACTGTCCTAGTAGCTGTGTGTTCACACAGTGATAAAGACTGGTACAAAAACCTGCTGTTCACAGTGACTGCACTGATTCAGCTGAGAGACACTGCAGCTGCTGAACACACACACACACACACACACACACACACACACACACACACACACACACACACACACACACACACACACACACTGATGGAGGAAACCTCTCACACACTTCCACTGTTATGGTGGATTAAATGAACACTTTAAATACAAACACAATCTTTTGTCACTCATTAATCTAGAATGTGGAACAAATATAAGACCCAACATTACAGTCACATTCACACTGGTTTCTACACACCTTTGATTCTCCATCTAAAATTGGTTTGTGTATTTTCATGAAGTCAGTTTATTCGTCTGATTACACATTTACAGATACACACTTTACCAGTGTAATTATTGTGGGCATTGAATCGTACAATCTGAATAGATTTCCTCTGATGGTTTTCTCATAACAAATAAACCTTCTTCATGATTGACTTTAATAAAGCTCTTAAAAAGTGAACACTACAATATTATTTATACATTGCTCTTGAATGTTTTGTTTTCTGAAGCGTTACTTGGACATTTATAGGAGATTTTCTAAGTGATTTAGCCTGTTTGAAGTAAAGTATTTTAAAGTGCTGAAAATGTTGTGTGTTTTGTGGAAGCCCATTCCTGTGTCTGAATGAAAAATAAACAATGAAATTGCGACTGTTTATTCTCAGAATTGTGTGTGTAACATACGGATGTGACAATGGAGGTGAGGATCCAATTGCAGAATATTTATTACACAGAGAATGGTCGAGAAGACAAGGGTCGACCACAGGAGAATCAAAAAGGACAATCCAACATGAAGACAAAACAAACCAATGAGAACTTGATGCATATATCCACACACAAGATGACTGAGACAGGATGAGTAATACAAGCACCCTCCAAAACAAGCAGAACTATTGCCGAGATGTGTTGTTGTTGTTGTTGTTGTTGTTGTTGTTGTTGTTGTTGTTGTTGTTGTTTTAGTTTTGCACCGTGAGTCATGGGGTCACATGTTTACTATCTATGTGTGCCTGGGCTACCTTCAGGGCGTCACTAGAATCGTCTGTGCTCCAGTAAAAGCTTTAAGACACGATTTACTTCATCAGCAAGTGTATTTATTAAGAGTGATGATCCCAGAATAAAGACGTTATTCTCTATGTACAACTGAACACTTGTGAAAGCAATGTAGATTAATCAAACCACACTGAGGCATGCGCACAGAAACCTAATCTGATGATGATCTGATGATGATCTGATGTTCACTGAGCAGGGCTCCTGATAGATCTGCATGAAGCAGAAAGGAGAGATGAGGAGTCAGGCAGGTCAGACTTAATAAACTTATTTCTCCGCCATCAGAGTCTCGGAAACAGACAATTCTATAAACATGTCTGTGTTCTCTAGAATTACCATATTATTAATATTCATATTTACAATGTCAAACTTAACACCAGTGTACTAGACTATGTGTGCCTGGGCTACTCTCCAGAGTGTGTGTGTAAAAATGTGTCACTAGATGTTCAGATTGGATCCACACAAGTAAATGTGTTATTACTGTAAATGTGTCGTTTACTTTTCTGAACTAATGGCAAATAAACCAGAGTCCATATAATGAGTTATAATGAGCCCAGCACAGCTCTGAATAAACAAACACTCAAACAATATATATTTTGCTTGTTCAAGCTACTTAATTAAAATGAGCTGAAACAGCACAATTCTTGAGATTTCATTGGGACAACTTAAATTTTTTATATTCAATCCACATAAATTTGTTAAAAGTGTTAAGTTAACTTAATCGATTTGTGTTGGGTCAACATGAACAAACTGTGTGCAACCCTGCATTTATTACAGTGAAGTGTTTAGATACATTACAAAATATTAAGTCACCAAATCAATAATACACAGGCCAGAATGATTAAATGTGTGTGTAATTATTGGCACATGATGAGGAATGTGCTGTAAACTGTATTTGTGTCTGATCTGAAGTGTTGAGCTGAATGATTTGACTAGAGAGAGTGAGTTTGCATTGTGAGTCTCTGAGAGTGTTTCTAGTGCTGTGAGTTGAACACTTGATGACTGAGAGCAGAACAAACACAATCTTCATCATCACACCAGACTCAACTACAGCTATGATCAACATCTGCATCTGCATCTGGACTCTCTATATGTGTGTTCCAGGTATAGTAAATGGTACTTTATTATAATATTACCACAGTTAAATATAAGACACATGTACAGTAAATTCTGTATTTCTAACAGGTTTGAGTGGACAGGTGACTGTAACTCAGAGTCCTGCTGAAAAAATGGTTCAGGTCGGTGAATCAGTTATGATGACCTGCAAATCAAACCCAGAAGTAGGCGATTACTGTGCAGGAACACACACCTGTATGGCCTGGTATCAGCAGAAACCCGGAGAAGCTCCTAAACTCCTGATTCATTCTGCAAACCAGAGAGATTCAAACACTCCATCTAGATTCAGTGGCAGTGGATCTTATAGTGATTTTACTCTGAGCATCAGTGAAGTCCAGACTGAAGATGCTGGAGATTATTACTGTCAGAGTTTACACTTGATCAGTGGTAGTTGGGTGTTCACACAGTGATAAAGACTGGTACAAAAACCTGCTGTTCACAGTGACTGCACTGATTCAGCTGAGAGACACTGCAGCTGCTGAACACACACACACACACACACACACACACACACACACACACACACACACACACACACACACACACTATTTATATATATAAAATCATAATTTGGGGCGTCACGGTGGCTCAGTGGTTAGCACTGTGGCCTCACAGTAAAAAGGTCACTGGTTCGAGTCCCGGCTGGGTCAGTTGGTGTTTCTGTGTGGAGTTTGCATGTTCTCCTGGTGTTGGTGTGGGTTTCCTCCGGGTGCTCCGGTTTCCCCCACAGTCCAAACACATGCGCTATAGGGGAATTGATCAACTAAACTGGCCGTAGTGTGTGTGTGTGTGTGTGTGTGAGAATGAGTGTGTATGGGTGTTTCCCAGTACTGGGTTGCAGCTGGAAGGGCATCAGGTGTGTAATACATATGCTGGAATAGTTGATGGCTCATTCCGCTGTGGCGACCCCAGATGAATAAATCATATTTTTCCTAATTAACTCTTACTGCTCAGTGTCTTCAGTCCTCTTGTCTGTGTTTGTGTTTCTGTTTTAGAGAGTTTCCAGATGTCCTCGTGTTTATTCACTACAGTATAAAGCTAGGATGATCATACGTCCTCTTTTTGGGACTGAATAAATACATCCAGCTAAGCTTTCTAAATCTGCTTAAAATGTCTATTTTAATAGAAATTTGCAGATTTCATGTGAGCTTTGAGTCATGAGCGAAAGGACACGATCTGGGATACAAGCAGCTGAGATGAGTCTGCAGGGTGGCAGCAGCAGAGATACAGTAGAGCCGCTGATCCTCGATGAGTGTTTGGATGTTCAGCCTAATTCAGTGTGTTGTGGCGTCCCGCTGTGGTGCTCTGGTGTGTGTCAGGCTGCAGAAGACTGACAGATGAATATTAAACTTTCTCTGAGCCGCCATTGTTGTTCAGTCTGAACAGTTCATTTATGTCACAGGTGTCAAACTCAGTTCCTGGAGGGCCGGAGCTCTGCACAGCATACTTCCAACCCTAATTAAACACACCTGATCAAACTAATTGAGTCCTTCAGGCTTGTTTGAAACCTGCAGGTAAGTGTGTTGAAGCAGGGTTGGAACTCAACTGTGCAGGGCTGCGGCCCTCCAGGATCTGAGTTTGACACCCCTTTATGTCAATGATTTGAATAGAGAGTCAATGTGCTTGTTTGGCTCATGCTCGAGCTCTTCTGAGAGTGTTTATAATGCTGTGAGAACTCTTCATTTCTGACACCGTTTCAAACAGCAGACACAACTACTGAGATGAAGCTCATTCTCTTGTTCTTGGTCTCACAGCTTTATTTTCAGCGTAAGAAATCATCATTAGATTTATAAACTGAATCAGAGTCATTTCAGTGTGTTGTTTTGTAGTTCCTCATTTTCTGTGTTGTTTAGCTTCCACAGGTCAGCCGACTGTAACTCAGGCTCCCGCAGAGCATCATGTTCAGGGCGGACACACAGTCACTCTGAGCTGTAAAACCAGCAGCTCCATTGGACGTCCGTCAGATGGTGACTGTAAGTCTTGTGTCTCCTGGTACCTGCAGAAACCTGGAGAAGCTCCTAAACCTTTAGTATACAACATCAGAACCCTTCATGCTGAAACTCCATCTAGATTCAGTGGAAACGGAGCTGATTATGGGACTGATTTCACTCTGAGGATCAGTGGAGTCCAGACTGAAGATGCTGGAGATTATTACTGTCAGAGTTACCACTGGATCAACAGTAAAGCAGTGTTCACACAGTGATAAAGCGCCGTACAGAAACCTGCTGTTCACAGTGACTGATTCAGCTGAGAGACACTGCAGCTGATGAACACACTCACACACGTGCAAACACCAATCATATTAGGACGATCAGCTTAAACAATCATCATATTAGACAGGAGGACCTTGATATTGAGATCCTTCAATAAAGAATCTGATGATCTAGACTTGCTTCCCAGCATTTAGTGACTCTAAATCTGGGTTGCGGTAGGAGTAATTGGTGGTTCTTTCCGCTGTGGTGAACCCTGATGAATAAGGGAATGAACTGAAGGAAAGTGAGTGAGTGAGATCTGGCCTTATAAAGATATCAGCACCAAACCGTCCTCCTGACCATAACATACAGCACTTTTAGGATGTAGTGTAAGTGTGTGAATTGGGACGCAGCATCAGTATATTACCTGTTCTGTCAGAGTAAGCAGTCGGTGGCCGACTTAAAGACCAAGAGTCAAGCTGGCGAGCCCAAGCGCTGCAGACGTCTGAACTGGCCGTTTATTATTGTCAATAATCAAATATCCACACTGATTGATGATCAATAAATGTGATCAGCTTTAATGATGAACACAGTCTAGATTCAGCCATCACTGGACAATGCAGTCAGATATTGATAATGTAAGTTAATATTAGATTGAACCTTCAGCCATGCTGTGGGATTGTGTGTTTGGGCTGATGGTGGACTCTTAAAACAGGAGTGAAGTGAACAAGGGAACGGGTCTTGAATGAGGAAGTAGTTTGATCCAAAGCTTGCACACTCAAAAGCACACACAGCACTGTTCTTCACCAAAAGAGCACACAGTTTTAGGGTGTGGGATGAGTGTGTGAACTGTGCCGCAGCTGGAGTGTGTGTGGTGTGTGTTGATTGGTGCAGCAGGTGTGTGTAATCAGGGCGGATGAGCTGATGCTGACGTGACTCTGTCACACACACTGGTTTGCATTGTGAGTCTCTGAGAGTGTTTCTAGTGCTGTGAGTTGAACACTTGATGACTGAGAGCAGAACAAACACAATCTTCATCATCACACCAGACTCAACTACAGCTATGATCAACATCTGCATCTGCATATGGACTCTGATCTCTGTATCAGGTGAAACACTGACTTAAATCTTTTCATTAACGTGTCATAAATACGACATCTGCGTTGACCTCTGCTGTATTTCTCATGTGGATCCTCTTGATTTCTCCTTCAGTCTCCAGTGGTCAGATCACAGTTACTCAAACTCCAGCAGTTCTGACAGCAGGAGCAGGACAGACTGTTGAGTTCAGATGCAGCGCCAGCACTCCTCTAACAGGCTGCAGCCCACCCTGTCTGTCCTGGTACTTACAGAGACCCGGAGAAGCCCCTAAACTCCTGATATATCGTATAAACACACTCCAGTCAGGAACTCCATCTAGATTCAGTGGCAGTGGATCTGGCAGTGATTTTACTCTGAGCATTAGAGAAGTCCAGACTGAAGATGCTGGAGATTATTACTGTCAGAGTAGACACAGTGGTGGAGTGTTCACACAGTGATAAAGCGCCGTACAAAAACCTGCTGAGAGACACTGCAGCTGCTGAAGGAGGAACACACACACACACACACTGATGAAGAAAACCTCACACACACTTCATCTGTTATCAATTACTAAATAAACATGCCAAATACAAGCTTACACCCCTAAAGTGCACTAAAATATGAAGAATACAGCTGCGTGTCTCTGCTAACTCTCCCTCTAGAATGATCTCCATCAGTAATAAAGTCAGCGTCTGTATTCCTGCACCTCCACACTTGAGCACTAGAGTCTTCTACACACTGATTCACACACACTTTCCTCTAAGATGGTGTGTTTGCTGATGAACACACCGAGTCACTGTGAGGCTAAGAGCGGTGTGTGTTTGTGAAGAGCAGTAAGTGTTTCTGTCTGATCTCCTGGAGATCATCAGTGATGCTGAATGTGTTTCATTAGTGCTGAAGGACCAATAAAGGCTCAGTGAAGAAAAACACACACACTTTACACACAATTGTTCATCTGTGTTTCTTAATGCTTTTGATTCAGAGCTCGCTGTGTTCTCTGGTGTCCCAGACTGAATCAGTAAGTGTGTTTGTGTGTGTGTGTGTGTGTGTGTGTGTGTGTGTGTGATATGAGCTGTACTGAGAGTCAATGGCAGTGCTGGTTTACTGGAGATGAAGCTGCTGAACATCTGCAGTCACTGGAGCTCATCAGGCAAATATCTGCAGCTTCACACTTCACTAATCAGCGCACATGCAGAATCTGCTATTTATAAAGTCACAGAAGCACACCTGAGTGAATATTAAAACTGCACATATTCAAGATATCAGCATGAGTGAGCATTATTGCACATGCATGAATCAGCCTAATATATATTTCATTGTTAAATATTGACCTTTGATAAAAAATGCATGTTGCACACACACACACACACACACACACACACACACACACACACACACACACACACACACACACACACACACACACACTAGCCTTTATTATAAATGGTGTGGTAACACATTAGTATAATGCTCCATTAGTTAGTGTTAATGTATTTAACATGATGTATGAATAATCTTAAGCAGGTATAATCATAGCTCAACATTAATTATTGCATTATTAAGACACAAAGTTGTGTTTGTTATCATTAGTTAATGCACTGTGAGATAACGTGAACTAACATGAGCTAATGTTACTGAATTAAAATAACATTATAATGTTAACAAAGTTATGAAATAAATGCCGTGATAAATGCATTACTAATTGTTTGTTCATGTTAGTAAATACATTAGTTAACATTAACTTATTGACTATTATTAAAGTGTTACCTTAATGTATTTGATAAATAATAAGGTAAATATCAATAAAATAAACACGAATAAAAAGAGGAAAACTTCATTTCTGATTTGAAATCTTGATGAAATTGATTTGGCTGAATGTGCTTGGAAATAATTATGAAAATGTATATGATTATTAAACATTTGCATTTGCAACTCTTTAAAATCAATAACTGAGTAAACAATAAACAATAAATAAGTGTGAGTTCCACAGTTATTATGCTGTAGTGTGCTCAATAATCTAATCTTACAGCACTTTAAGTGTTTTATTAATGTTTAGCTCATTCAAACACTGAGGCAATATTTCATAAAACACTTAAAGTGCTGTAAGATATGTGCAGACAATCTTCTGAATGTTCCCTAAACAAGCTGAAACATTCAGAAGATTGTCTGCACACGTCTAACGCTTCAGAAAACCCTTTCATAAATGATGTGTAAGTGATGTTTAGTGTTGTACATGTGATATTAGATTGTATTTGTATTTATCGTGTTTATTTAATCCACCATAGCAGATGAATGTGTGTGTGTGTGTGTGTGTGTGTGTGTGTGTGTGTGTGTGTGTGTGTGTGTGTGTGTGTGTGTGTGTGTGTGTTCCTCAGTGTCTCTCAGCTGAATCAGTGCAGTCACTGTGAACAGCAGGTTTTTGTACCAGTCTTTATCACTGTGTGAACACTGCTTTACTGTTGATCCAGTGGTAACTCTGACAGTAATAATCTCCAGCATCTTCAGTCTGGACTCCACTGATGCTCAGAGTAAAATCACTGCCAGATGTAGATCCACCACCACTGAATCTAGATGGAGTTCCTGTCCAGCGGTTGCTTATATAATAAATCAGGAGTTTAGGAGCTTCTCCAGGTTTCTGCTGATACCAGGACACACAGTCACTACAGTCAGACGTCAGTGGAGTAGTTTTACAGCTGATGGTCAGAGTTTCTCCTTGTTTGATGGATTCGACTGCTGGATTCTGGGTCACTGTCACTTGTCCCCAACTCTCTGAAATAAAGACATTTTCCTCATTAGTGGATCTAGAAGTGTAGAAGAGAAGAAGCTGTTTATTGATCAGTGCTAATGAATAAGAGGAGAATTACCCTGAATGCAGAGAGTCAGAGTCCAGATGCAGATGCAGATGTTGATCATAGCTGTAGTTGAGTCTGGTGTGATGATGAAGATTGTGTTTGTTCTGCTCTCAGTCATCAAGTGTTCAACTCACAGCACTAGAAACACTCTCAGAGACTCACAATGCAAACTCACTCTCTCTAGTCAAATCATTCAGCTCAACACTTCAGATCAGACACAAATACAGTTTACAGCACATTCCTCATCATGGGCCAATAATTACACACACATTTAATGATTCTGTATATTATTAACTTGGTGACTTTAATATTGTGTAATGTATCTGGACACTTGTCTATAAGCTGTGCTGGGCTCATTATACTTCTGTGCTGTTTGTTCAGAAAAGTAAAGACACATTTACAATAATAACACATTTACAATAATAACACATTTACAATAATAACACATTTACAATAATAACACATTTACAATAATAACACATTTACAATAATAACACATTTACAATAATAACACATTTACAATAATAACACATTTGCTATGTGGATCTAAACTGAACAACTAGTGACCCAATTTTACACACATTCTGTAAGCTAGCCCAGGCACACATAGATAGTAAACATGTGACATTTATTTTCATGTTTACCTTTATTTCATTAAAACAGAATTAGATTGTGTCATTTCAAGCCAAGGTGATACTAAAAGTATGGCACTGCTGATATTTACTTACAGCCTCTAGGTTATACAGTGCATCGGGAAAGTCTTCATAGCGCTTCACTTTCTCCACATGTGTTTATGTTACAGCCTTGTTCCAAAATGGATTAAACTCATTTATCTCCTCAACATTCTACACACAATCCCCCATAATGACAATGTGGAGAAAGAGTGTCTGAAATTGTTGCAGATTTATTAAAATAAAAGCTGATAAATCACCTGTACATCAGTATTTCAGCCTTTGCTCAACACTTTGCTGAAGCTCCTTTGGCAGCAATTACAGCCTCAAGTCTTTCTGAATATGATGCCACAAGCTCGGCTCACCTGTCTTTGGGAGTTTTTGCCCGTTCCTCTCTGCAGTACCTCTCAAGCTCTATCAGGTTGGATGGGAAGCAAAGGCGTACAGGCGGGAGGATGGTTGTTCTTCTGTAAGGTTCTCCTCTCTCCACAGAAGAACGCTGGAGCTCAGACAGAGTGATCATCGGGTTATTGATCACCTCCCTGACTAAGGCCCTTCTCCCCCGATCACTCAGCTTAGATGGCCGGCCAGCTCTAGGAAGAGTCCTGGTGGTTCTCCATCTTCCACTTACGGATGATGGAGGCCGCTGTGCTCATTAGAACTTTCAGAGCAGCAGAAATGTTTCTGTAACCTTCCCCAGCCTTGTGCCTCCAGACAATCCAGTCTCAGAGGTCTACAGACAATTGCTTTGTCTTCATGCTTGGTTTGTGCTTTGTCATGCACTGTCAACCCTGGCCCTTATATAGACAGGTGTATGCCTTTACAGATCATGTCCATCAGCTGAATTGAGCACAGGTGAACTCCAATGAAGCTGCTGAAACATCTCCAGAATGATCAGTGGAGACAGAATGAAGCTGAGCTCAGTGTAGAGCTTCACGCCAAAGGCTGTGAATACTGATGTACAGGTGATTTATCAGCTTTTTATTCTTAATAAATCTGCAACAATTTCAGACACTCTTTCTTCACATTGTCATTATGGGGGATTGTGTGTAGAATGTTGAGGAGATAAATGAGTTTAATCCATTTTGGAATAAGGCTGAAACATAAACACATGTGGAAAAGTGAAGCGCTATCAACACTATCAGGATGCACTGTTTATACTGTATTAATTTAGATCTGCCAAAGCATTTAGATCATTTAAGTGAGGTATGAAGAATAAACCCCAGCTTGTTTTGTAGGCTGTTTGTTTTACTCATCCTGTCTCCACTGGCTTGCATGGTTCGGGATCTGTAGAGCTGCGCATCGATGGATTTACTCTTCAGTGTTTGGACTCTCAGTAGTGATTATTAACCCACACTGAACTGAGCTAAACTGAACTGAACTGAACTTAAACTCTGAAAACTGAACTGACACTGTTTACATTCACTATATTCTTCTATGTGAAGCTGCTTTGACACACTCTACATTGTATAAGCGCTATAGAAATAGAGATGAATTGAATTGAATCAGTCATCTTAGTTGCAGATATATGCTGTTTGCTAATGCAACTCTTTGTTTAGGCACAGAATCAAGTCATTATGTTTATTGGTAAGTTTGCACAGATTACGATCGTGAACTAACAACAGCAGACAGAGGAAGAGGAAGTCTTAGAAAGTGCTGAAATAAAGTCAAGATCCAAATTAGAGTTAAAAGTCAAAGAGTGAGAATAATGAAGCTCCTGTTTGCTGTTCTTCTGTTGGACAGGTCATTACATGCTCACATTTACTGTGATGGAGTTTAGTAATGTAATGAAGCGTTTAACTTCTGTAGTTTTAATAATTATCTCAACACCAACAGCAGCTGTACTCTAATAATAACCATAAATATATTGTTTATCTTAGTCATTATTGTCCTGTAATGTGCTTTATACTGTAATGTTCTCTCAGCAGAGAATAAACATGAGGAAATCTGGAAACATCCAAACTCTCTTAAACAGATCTGAAACACAAACACAGACAAGAGGACTGAAGACACTGAGGACTATATGAGAACATTTAAAGTGTGTGTGTGTGTGTGTGTGTGTGTGTGTGTGTGTGTGTGTGTGTGTGTGTGTGTGTGTGTGTGTGTGTGTGTGTGTGTGTTCCTCAGTGTCTCTCAGCTGAATCAGTGCAGTCACTGTGAACAGCAGGTTTTTGTACGGCGCTTTATCACTGTGTGAACACACAGCTACTAGGACAGTGTACACTCTGACAGTAATAATCTCCAGCATCTTCAGTCTGGACTTCTCTAATGCTCAGAGTAAAATCTTTTCCTGTATTCACTGTTCCACTGCCACTGAATCTAGATGGAGTTCCTGACTGGAGTGTGTTTATATATCTAATCAGGAGTTTAGGAGCTTCTCCAGGTTTCTGCTGATACCAGTATAAGTGGCTGCTGTATATTCCCACATCTATGTGACACTCTATTGTAGCTGTTTCTCCTTGTTGGACAGTTTTAACTTCAGGTTGAGTCAAAGTGACTCCTGAGGATTCTGAAGAAGAGAAAATGGCTTAATTGGCATTTATCTAGTAATCTAGTATAACAGATTAAAAATAATCACATTCATATCAAACAGTAACTAATAATTCACCTCACCATGAATAAAGACAGCAATGGTCCAGATGCAGATGCAGATGTTGATCATAGCTGTAGTTGAGTCTGGTGTGATGATGAAGATTGTGTTTGTTCTGCTCTCAGTCATCAAGTGTTCAACTCACAGCACTAGAAACACTCTCAGAGACTCACAATGCAAACTCACTCTCTCTAGTCAAATCATTCAGCTCAAACTGGAGCTCAAGCTGACACTAAACAACACTTCACTGTTCAGCACTGACACACACACACACACACACACACACACACACACTCCAGCAGACTCTTGTTCTCTCTGTGCTTGTTTATCTTCAGATTAGCCGTGTTTCCCTGAGCTGAGGATGATGAAGATGATGTGAAAGTGTGAGATTAAACACACACAGAGGCTCTGGGAAACACTCTCCACGCTCTCGCTTGTCCACTGCGTTCATCATTGGGGACGTCTCTCACTAGAACACAACAGAATGAGACACGATCGCTGTGACGCATTGAGAAGAGCTCATCCCTATGCCCTACACAGTGACCGCTCAAAGGGATGAAGGGTGTAGGGCTCAAAACATCTTTATGAAGTGCACTTCTGAGTGATCTTAACAAGACGATCACGGTCACTGTTGGCTGACGTCCTAACACACACTACATGAGGTGTAAAACAGCTGTAACAGCTCCAGTCTCTACACTCATGAACTAAATCAGCTGATTCTCTTCACTCGTGCTCACATTAGTCCTCAGTCCACATGTGAACAGACGTTAGAGAGCTAAACTACACTTGAGCCTCATATTGAGCGTCTTCTTCTTGTGCTAGCGATGCCTGATGTGTAGTTAAACTCATGTTCAGGGATGTCAGTTGTGTGTGTGTGTGTGTGTGTGTGTGTGTGTGTAGATATGTTTAAAGCATGTTGTCATGCTAATGTTTTAGCTGTTAGCTGTAAGGTGAGCACGTCTACAGGACTCTGGGTCAGGTGGAACAGTCAAACTCTTGGTTATTTGTATCATCAGTGAAGTTTTACCACAAACACAAGGCAAATGTAGCTGTATTCATGCTTTCCTGGAGTTCTGGCCCAGACGTGGCCTAAAGCTGGCACAGCAGGTGTTCGTCCGGCACTGGCATACAGCATGTGGGCCAAACATGGCCCGGGTTTGGTGAAGGTGGCACAGTCTTTAATGCGGCACACAAGACTTGGGCCAGATATCAAATGTAGTATTTGGACCAGATGTTATGAATGTATATGTGGGCCACGTAAGTTTGGCCTGTCTTGACCCACTTTTAAAATACATTTAAATTATTTTGAGTAAAGACAAAATTCGACCAATCAGGTCACTTCCAGAAAAAGCACGACCCATAGTGCACCTAAAGCCAAATGCTTCATGGGTTTATCAAATCCATTGCAGTCGTCACACACCAACATATATGACCCCACTTCAGACCCAGTTATGGGTTATTAACTTGGCTGAGACTCGGCCCACATGTGGTCCATGTTTGGTTCTTTTATGGAAGCCAGACTTGGTCCAATCATGTACTGTAGTTCACTGTGGCATGTGGGTCAAGCTAAAGCTGATTGTGTGGGCCAGATCTGGGTCAGAGAAATGTTGCTATATGGGTTATTTTCAGTTTATCTACAAGTGTTGAGTTAGGAAGATCTGAAAGCGACAGCAGTGTGTGTTCAGTGTTTGAGCTGCGTCATCTGCACAGAATGAACACACCAACACAGTAAACACAACACTGCTCACCTGATGAAGCTGATGCACATGTACATTACTTACTCTCTCAGATCTCCTTAAGAGCTGTGTGAACATGTTCCTCCCCGGACGAGTCCACAGGAGTTTTCCCTTCATGATCACTGGAGCAATGAACCGCTTTAAAACTCCTTCACAGACACACACTGGACCTCCAGCCTATACCTGTACACTATAATGCTATTAAAGTGTCTACAGGCCTCTATATTTACATTAAACTCAGTGTACGCCACTAATGTTGATATGATTATGCTGATGTTGATTATGAACTTAATCACATTATTTAGATCCGATTATTAAGCTTAAAGGAGGTCAAGTTTAATCACAATATTGTAAAAATCCCATTATAATCGCACAAAGATGGTCTGTGTAAATTTAGTGTGTGTGTGTGTGTGTCTGTGTGGCATGCACTAAATTCAAGGGGTTTCATTACCGCGACGTAAAATGGGCGTAGCTCGGTGTGTTTGGGAAACACCCCCCTAAAAAAAAACAATAAGAGGTCACCGATCATGCGCAGTACAGGTTGGTTTTTTTCACGGTCATTTCAAATACAGGATTATTAGCTCCGATGGATAAAGAACCTACCGCGGTGGATAAAGAAGGAAAAAACAATCATACAGGTTATTTTTTGTTTTATGTTATATTTTAATGACTTCTTTAGCAAAAACAGCCGACCACAAGAAGTGTAAACCTTCATTTGTAGCCATTTGTTTTACTTTGTTTTACTCTGTTTTACTGAAAATTCAACATGGTTGTACAACAATAAAGGCTCTGGGCTTTTGTACTTCCATGGTAAACCACAAAATAATAATAATGCTTGTGGTACATTAGATTAACCGTGTTTTTGTAGTTTAAAATGTGGTAATCAGTCTTGTTTAAACATATAAATACCACATTTTTCTGTAATAAAGCGTGGTTAATTTCTCTGACTCGATCTTAGTTAATTAACAGAACATATATTTATTTGCTATTTTTAATTAACGTCATCATACACAAAACACCTGGGATCAGGACAGGTATCTGATGTTAAATAAAATAAAATTGATCATACACGAAACACTAGGGATTAGGACAGGTATCTGATGTTACTGTATATGATATATAAAGTATTTGACAAAACCCCTGGGATCAGGACAGGTCTCTATAACAGTATTAATCTGACAGGTCTCTTAAGTTACTTTGTTTAATATAAAATTGACTAACTTCACATGAAACACCTGCGATCAGGACAGCTATTTCAAAGTACTGCATATAAAAGGCATTAGACACGAAACCCCTGCGATTGTGTACAGGTATCTGAAGCAAACGGCTGTTTTCACAATCTGCGCATGATCCGTGACCTATGCAAATTTATACATGCGTGTGTGTGTGTGTGTGTGTGTGTGTGTGTGTGTGTGTGTGTGTGTTCCTCAGTGTCTCTCAGCTGAATCAGTGCAGTCACTGTGAACAGCAGGTTTTTGTACCAGTCTTCATCACTGTGTGAACAACCAACTACCACTGATTTTTTGGTAACATAAACAGTAATAATCTCCAGCATCTTCAGTCTGGACTCCACTGATGCTCAGAGTAAAATCTTTTCCATAATCAGAGCCTCCACCATTGATTCTAGATGAAATTCCTGGATAACGGATGTTTATGTCATGAATCAGGACTTTAGGAGCTTCTCCAGGTTTCTGCTGATACCAGGACAAATCATTATGAGTCAGCGCTACATCCATACTACACTCTATTGTAGCTGTTTCTCCTTGTTGGACAGTTTTAACTTCAGGTTGAGTCAAAGTGACTCCTGAGGATTCTGAAGAAGAGAAAAGAAAGTCACACATTTAAAATGCTGAAAACATCAACAGCATATTATTAATATCAAACAGTAAAGTCTCACGGTGAATAAAGACAGCAATGGTCCAGATGCAGATGCAGATGTTGATCATAGCTGTAGTTGAGTCTGGTGTGATGATGAAGATTGTGTTTGTTCTGCTCTCAGTCATCAAGTGTTCAACTCACAGCACTAGAAACACTCTCAGAGACTCACAATGCAAACCAGTGGGAGGATTTACAACAGCGTCTGCTGATCACAGTCGACACTGATCAATAAACATCACCACTAGACAGCATTTTACATTCCCACTCAATGTCATTCTTACTGGCTTTATTGTAGCCGCTGTGGAAATAAACTCTTCACACTTTACATCTTTACACACTTTATTTGTGCTTCACTGCCAAAAATACTGACTTTAATCTGATGATCAGCGCTCATAATCAGCCTAAATGAGTCCAGACTGACCCATGAGCAGCACAAGAGTTTACACTGATCATGACTGATTGATTGATTGATTGATGATTGATTGATTGATTGATTGATTGATTGATTGATTGATTGATTGATTGATTGATTGATTGATTGATTGATTGATTGATTGATTGATTGATTGATTGTGAATGATGATGAATGAGCTGCAGATGAAGAACAGAAGCATCATTATGAGAAATGTCTTGTGTTTAATTTCTCTCTCTCTGCTGGAGTTTGTGTTCAGTCGACTGGAAAAGAGGTTTTTGTACGAGTGTTTCATTACAGTCAAGCACTGTGGTGGACTTTCGGTGGAGGAACCAAACTGCTGATCACAAGTAAGTTTTCTTTAAGTTATTTCTTACTAAAACATTTAATTTATACTTTAAAAATGTTTTAAAACTGAAATAAAAACAGCATTACTGAGTAATTACTGTATTTAATCTGATTATCCACTAAAACTCTGATATCGTCACGCAGCTACAAACTGTGAACTGTTTTTCCATAAAGCGTCTCTGATTTTAATGTTTATATCAGTTATAATTTCTCTGAGCTTTAATTTTGCTTTATTCACTTTTAAAATGAAATTTATTATTAATATTTTAATGTAAAATTATTATTACTTGTTAATTTATAGTTAATTCATCTGTGATTAAAACCATCATAAAACAAAACATTTTCTAGAGAAGGAAAGCTCCTGCTTCTGCTGAATTATAACTCTGTTTATGCTCATTTATAATCCTTCTATCAATGTATCTGTAAATCTGCACAACAGACATGATCCTGTATTATAATGACAGTTCTAGCTCCATCATAATCATATTTATAATAGTGTTATTGATATTTATGACTGAAAGCACTCAATGATGCACTTATGAAGGTTCCTAACGTTCTTATGATCCACAATATGTGTTTGTAAAGCAGCAGGGCTCTTCTCAACAATATAAAAGCTTCATTTATTAGCCAGAACACAATCTGTTCATTTCCTAATGAGTCTGTAACTGGAGCAGAACAACATTTGAACATCGCATCTTTATAAATATCATCATGACTGACTAATGAATACTTATAAATCATCTAGAATGGGATATGAAGATGGAGATTCAAATCAAAGGCATCACTAAGAAGTCTGAATAAGCCTATTATAAGTCTACTTCTGACTGTCATTCTAATACAGTAGAAGGTTTGTTGTGTCTTTCTAGATCCAGAAGTGTTATGATGGAGTCTAAATCATTAGAAACAGAGTTCTCCTTCATTATCAGCACGAGCTTCAGAGAAAGTGTGAGCAAATCTAGTTTAGTTTGGAGAAATAATGAGTCCAAATCAAGTCCGTTTCTGCTTCAAACACGCTCAATAATCTGTCCAATAATCCCATTTCACAGCCCAAAGCAGATTGATTTCCTCTCCACACTGGCAGATTATTGGACTGTTTCAGAAAATCTCCTCCATTGAAGAGTTTGGAGATATTTGGACTAGAAAGAAGGCAGAAAGTGTCCTGTGTTGATGTTTTGCAGCGTGCCAGCTTTATTTTGGACTGATTGATTTGTACTGTGTGTTGATTTGGAGCTCATCTTGTCCTGGAGATATAAGAGCTGCTAAAACAGAGCGTTGACATCAGAATGGAGATCAATCTTCTTTCTGTGATCTTCAGTGAGTGATGGTCAATCTCTAATCCAGTGTGTGTGTGTGTGTGTGTGTGTGTGTGTGTGTGTGTGTGTGTGTGTGTCTCCCTCTGCAGCTGGTCCCCCAGTGAAGCCCTCAGTGTCTCTGCTCGGGTCCTCTTCTCTGCAGAGCTCTGGAGACTCGGCCGCACTGCTCTGCCTGCTCAGCTCTTACTCTCCACAGGGGGCGCAGGTGAGCTGGACACGGGACGGCTCTGAGCTCAGAGAGGGGGTGACCAGTGCAGAGAGCCAGCAGGATGGCCGCTACAGCCAGACCAGCGTCCTGAACCTCAAGAAAGAAGACTGGGAACAGCGAGAGCGCTACGCCTGCAAAGTAGCACATGCTGGAGATGTTCAGGTGGTCCCGTTCCCCAAGTGCTTGATCTGTGTATGTGTGTGGTGTGTGTGTTTGTGTGTGTCAATAAAGCCTCTTCTTCTTCTGCTCCACAAGTGTCTGACAGCATCATTGACTCACACATGCAGATCTGCTCAGTCTCCCACTGGAGGAATCATCACACGTTCACACACTACTGGAGAAAATGACTCTCATTTGTTGCAGCTTCATTTGTGTGTTTTTCCTCAAAGTCTCATTTCACTTTGCTTCAAACTAGAACATTTCAACACTCCTGATTGTGCTCCAGAAAGAAATGACATTCACACAGAGTCCAAATGGAGTTGAATATTGAGCCACTAAATAGATTTGTTCCTCTAGAAAACTCTGGCTTTTACCCTGAGATCAGAGTAGAATGTTGCTCTGGAGCGCCCTAATAAAGTCCTTCATCTGTTCCAGCTACATTTAGAAATGAGCCTCAGATTAGAGTTTGGACTTGGCTGAAGATGAAAAATGTCTTTTAATATCAATCAAATATTGCTTCTGAACAGAAACACATGGACTCAAAGGGGAAATCCACAGTTTCTGGAGCATCAGTCAACTCAATGACTTTGGCTGACTTCACATCTAAATCCCAGTACAGGTGTAGTTTGGACTCAACTCTGAGAAATGCATCTAGTGTTGGGCTGTGGTAGTGGCTCTTGTTGGAGTGCAGTGCAGTAAAGCTGTTGGGTTTGAACATGGTCTCTGGAGACAGAGCTGCTCTATTCTGAGAGGATCACAATCACTCCACCCTGACCATGCAAATGGCCTTTCAGTCTCACTGTTGGACTGATCCAGGATCTGCAGCACTTTCACTTCTTCATTCTCAGGCTTCAGTGATTGTGATCCTCCAGAGTAGAGCCGCTTTGTCTCCAGAGACCGCTGAGCTGTAAACACGAGGGAAACACACACTAAACATGACAGACTGATTATTTTCTAAATATATCTTAGTCTTTAATAAAGTTCTTAAAAAGCAAATACTTCATTATTATTTATATATAGGCCCACTCAGAGTCTGCGCGTGCACAAATCTACAGATTTCATCATCGAGTCTGTTTATTTACTTGTGTACTTCAAATGAATATTTATTCAGTTTTTAAATTAATTTCAGTGATATTATTGACAAATATTATAATGTTCATATGATTTATTTACAGTACAGTTTGTAAATTCATGTTTTCTTTTAGATTTTAGTCTGTTAGTAGATTTATTCTATAAGACATTTGCTTTGTTTACCAATTAAGTTGATCTAAATGCATTTGCATTGTAAACATTAAATAAAAGTTAAAGAGGTACTATTTTTTATTTAATATATTAATATAATTAAGTCTTTAGTTGCAATACTCCCCAAATCATTCCACATAGATTTACAAAAATAGTTTTTATTACAAAATTTTATGCAGAAATAGCAACTTATATGTCTGGCGCTACTTTTATGCATTACTTACTTTTATTTTTTCTGAAGTGTTACTTGGACATTTGCAAAAGATTTTCTGAATGTTTCAGCTTGTTTAGGGAATGTTTTTGTTTGTAGAAATATGAAATGAAATATTCCCTCAGTGTTTGAGCTAAAACATTAATAAAACACTTAAAGTGCTGAAAATATTGGATATTTGAACATTTTTCCTGACATTATGGGAACACAAGCAAAAAAAGACATGCTTTTATAATCATATTAAACTGTCAATCTGTTACTCAGATTACTGACCACTACAATATAATAACAGTTGAATTCACACTGGGTTATTGATTACTCGGTTATTGATTTGTTCTTTAAAGAGTTTGTTTTTGCTCTTTATGTTTCCAAATAGCAAATGTGTAATAATCATATTCATTTTCATAATTATTTCTGAGCACATTCAGCCTCATATGTTACAAATCAACATTTCAAATCAGTTTTCCTCTTGTAAGTGATTTTTATTCATGTTTAGTTTATTGATATTTACCTTATTGTTTATTTTTAATACTTAAAAATGAAATATGTATTTGGCTGATTGTTTAATGTGTAATAACGCTTATTCATGCTGATATCTTGAATATGAGCAGTTTTTATATTCACTCAGGTGCGTTTTGCCACAAGTTTCTGTGTCTATGAATAAGAGCGTTCTCTTGCTGACTAGTGAAGTGTGAAGGTGCAGATATTTGCCTGATGAGCTCCAGTGACTGCAGATGTTCAGCAGCTTCATCTCCAGCATCTCATACTCAGTTCCTGGAGGGCCGCAGCTCTGCACAGTTTTGCTCCAACCCTAATGAAACACACCTGATCCAACTAATCAAGGTGTTCAGAACGTCAGTGTGTTCATCAGCAAACACACATCTCAGAGGAAAGTGTGTGTGAATCAGTGTGCAGAAGTGACTCTAGTGCTCAAGTGTGGAGGTGCAGGAATACAGACGCTGACTTTATTACTGATGGAGATCATTCAGGGGTCTCAAACTGGATTCCTGGAGGTTTTGCTCCAAACCTAATCAAACACACATGATCCAACTAATCAAGGTGTTCAGAACGTCAGTGTGTTCATCAGCAAACACACATCTCAGAGGAAAGTGTGTGTGAATCAGTGTGCAGAAGTGACTCTAGTGCTCAAGTGTGGAGGTGCAGGAATACAGACGCTGACTGTATTACTGATGGAGATCATTCAGGAGTCTCAAACTGGATTCCTGGAGGTTTTGCTCCAAACCTAATCAAACACACATGATCCAACTAATCAAGGTGTTCAAGACTGCTAGAGACTAATAAGCAGGTGTGAGTTGGAGGTGGTTGGAGCTAAAATCTGCAGAGCTGTGGCCCTCCAGGAATTGAGTTTGAGCACAAACTGAAGCCTACATATTAATCAACATATAAATATAACATATATATGTTATATATTGTGTGTGTGTGTGTGTGTGTGTGTGTGTGTGTGTGTGTGTGTGTGTGTGTGTGTGTGTGATTAAACCTTCTGATTGAGTGAATGAGCTCCAGCTGGGAGTGAAAGATGTGGTGTGTGTGGAGTTTTATCGCCCTCTGCTGCTCATCCAGGACAGTGTGCTGAAAACTCTGAATAACCTGATTATAAAAACCTCCTAAACTAACCTTATACAGAGAATTTATTGCTCTTATTGTTCATACAGAATAATGCTTTAATCATATTCATATCTGCATGAGGAATAAAAACAACACAGAATGATTCTCACATCACTCATTCACATACAAATAAAAAGGGTCAGTAACAGAACAGATACTGGGTTACTGTGGTAAACAAAATACAACCCAGCAAAACCAGATGGAAATGATCTAGACTCATGTGAGCTGCTTCTAGAATGGTTTAGAAGTTAATTTAATCTATAAAGTTGCAAAATAATATATTGAAAATACAGCAAAAACAAAGATGAATTTGGATGAGCAGCATTTGCTCTACGAAGAGCAGAATTATTGTGATTATGTGACTAATATATGGATGTTCTGTAAGATGTGTGCTGAAATCATGAGTGAGGTGTGAATAAAATCAGCAGATTTAAACTGATGGAGTTCATACATAATGGTCCATATTCCTATTTATATGATTTAGTGTGTGTTGGATTGCAGTGTTAGCAGTAAAATAATGTGTTTTGAATAAATACTTTAATATATCTCTGTGGAGATTCTGTCTAATTGATCCGACCTGCTGGATGATTATTATTAATGAACATCTGCTGCATGTCGTTAAGATTGTCTTATAAGTCTCAGTGATGAGGACAGAAATGACCTGAGAATGACAGAACATCAGCACGGCAGAAATGGTTGTTAAAAGATAATTCACTAAAATAGGTAATTTTAAAAACAGTTAGAAATGGCTTGTAGAATTAGAGTTCACATTAGAATTAGAAAGCACATTGATTTAAATACTGAAGCACAAAGACTGAAACAGTATTTTCTTATAAAACCTACTTCAACCATCTTTATTGTTTATTTACAACTTTTGAAGACATTTGCTTTTTGGCGCAGTGTTGAATCAACAACCAAATGCTGTAATGATGTCTTTAAATTCGTGTTTTAGACTCTTAGATTGTTTGAGCGGTGTAAAAATTTTCTAACACAAACTTGATATGATAATAAACATCTGCACCAATTTTAAAGAAACAGAAGTGAACGAATGAGGAGAAACCCCAATGAGAGCTCAAGCTCATTCCTGCTTCACTGCATCTCCAGTTTCAGTCCAATACTTCATCAGCTCATGGAAATCTGCTATCATGACACTGATTCAGATATAGATGTCTAAATAAAGATGTCTTGGCTAAAACAAGGCTAAATTAAGTCAAGTCAATGTGGCTCAGTTGGCTCTATTTTAAATGTGGGATGTCAGTGAACATATATTTGATGTATAAGCATAGCCCAAAACTAGAGTAGTCACCAAATGCACAGGAACAAATGACTACACTTCTATCAAGTCTAATCAGTCTATCTGATGATTAGTCTAAATTTGGGCTATTCTTAAATGTCTGTTAGATTTGTCATTGACAACCTACATTTAGCAATGTTTTAGCCAAGATATCCATGTTTAGATGCCTATTATACACAAAAGTGCAAACAAATGCTGTAATAACATCTTTAAATTTGTGTTTTAGACTCTTAGATTATTTGAGTGGTCTTAATATTTCCCAACACAATCTTGATATGATAATAAACAGCTGCACCAATCTTAAAGAAACAGAAGTGAATAGATGAGGAGAAACCCCAATGAGAACTTGAGCTCATTCCTGCATCACTGCATCTTCAGTTTCAGTCCAATACGGCAGACTTCATTAGCTTATGGAAATCCACTATCATGACACTTATAAAGACACGTTAAAGAAGTCTAATAGATGTCTAATTATAGATGCCTTGGCTAAAGCAAGGCTAAATTTCAAGTCAATGTGGCTCAAGTGGCTCTATTTTAAATTTGGGATGTCAGTGAACATCTAATAGATGTATAAGAATAGCCCAAAATTAGACTAGTCATCAAATGCACAAGAACAAATGACTACACATCTATCAAGTCTAATCAGTCTATCTGACGATAAGTCAAAATTTGGGCTATTCTTAAATGTCTTTTAGATTTTTCATTGACAACATATGTTTAGCCCTGTTTTAGCCAAGATCTCAATGCTTAAACGTCTATTAAACACAAAATTGCTTGGTG
The DNA here is from genome assembly GCA_903798195.1 of Danio kyathit. Taxonomy (NCBI): domain Eukaryota; kingdom Metazoa; phylum Chordata; class Actinopteri; order Cypriniformes; family Danionidae; genus Danio; species Danio kyathit. The sequence goes on from LR812543.1 coordinate 44,569,640, forward strand.
GAGATCTACCTGAATCAAAGGTCAAGTGCAACAATCTTTATTTACAACTTTTGAAAATGTTTAACAACCAAATGCCAAATTTAAATTTGTGTTTTAGGCTCTCAGATAATTTGAGCCGTGTTAAAATTTTCCAACACAACTCGATATGATAATAAACATCTGCACCAATTTTGAAGAAACAGAAGTGAGCGGATGAGGAGAAACCCCAATGAGAACTCGAGCTCATTCCTGCTCTGCTGCATCTCCAGTTTCACTCCAATACTTCATCAGCTCATGGAAATCTGCTATCATAAAGACACGTTAAAAAGAAGTCTAATAGATGTCTAAATATAGATGTCTTGGCTAAAACAAGGCTATATGTCAAGTCAAGTCAAGTAGAGCTTCATTGGCTCAATTTTAAATTTGGGACATCAGTGAAAATCTAATAGTAGACTAGACCCAAAACTATAGTCATCAAATGCACAGGAATAAATGACTACATGTCTATGTAAACTGTCTATTTGATGATTATAGCCAAGATATCTATGCTTAGACGTCTATAAAACACAAAATTGCTTGGTGGGAATCTACCATAATCAAAGACCAAGTGCTGCAGATTGAGCGTAAAGGAGAAGTTTTACGTTCTCAGTGCTGTGAAGAGCATCACGCAGAGTACAGCATGAAGAAGTACTACTGTATAAACATAAAGACAGATTCTGCATTAGGCCTTGATCACACCGAACATGTTTTTTGCGATGAGAGGTGGCTTTTTTCAATGGTTTTCAAATGGCTGCGAATGTTTTGCATGCTGCACCTCGTGTTTTAACCACCCGCAGTTAAAAACAAATCAACTCTGAGCAGAAAAGTGTGCTATGCCAGTCTTTTTTCATTATTCAATCAAATGAAAGCAGCGGCGGGGTTTGTATTGAGGTGACAGCAATGTTTGTGTTGACAAGATGAGTACTGAGCTTTTTAAAAATGGAGGAGAGACTAGCAGTCGCTGTTTTGAGTTATCCGCAGCTGTATTACTTCACAAATCCTGGATATCACAATATTATCCCAGCAGGCACACAACATCATAAGACGTTAATATTAAGTTAGATTTAGGTCATGACGTCAGGTGACGAAAATTCAATGTCTAGCCAGCGTCTAAAGACAACGTTATTTTGACGTCCAATAACGGCGTCAAATTACATTGATATTTGGTTGATTTTAGGTTGTGTTGAAAAGTGACCAAAATCCAATGTCTGATAGATGTCATAGTGGTAATGTCCACACAACATCAAGGTGTAACATGATTAGACGTTGATATTTGGTTGATTTTAGGTTGGATGTTGGACATTGACGCCAACCCGATTTTCATTTCCAAACAAAATCCAACGTCCCCATGACGTTGGGGTACATTGGAGTATAACATCAATATGTGCCTGCAGGGGTTACTTACTATAACAATATCAATAGCACAATACACAGCTGTTTCAGTAGTTGCCTAGCAACATAAAAAGCGCAGGGCACTTCTTTTTTCTTGTCAAAGGCAGCGCGGTGCGCCTGGCTCTCTCAGAACAGAAAAGCGCATTCGGTGTGATCGGCCTATATTCATCAGTCTCCATCAGACACAAACACTGAACTTCAACAGCTGAATGGAGATCCTCATAATGCTTGAGTTTCTGGAGGAAGTCTATATCAGTCCTCCATCATTGTCATCCATTGGTTCTGGTTGAGTTCTGTCTGTGTGTCCGCAGTGCTCATGTGTCCTCCATAAGAGTTCTTCATCATGGAGTCCTTCATAGTGGTGCTGGAGGTGTTGATGATGATGGAGGAGATGATGGAAGTGCTGGTGATGGGGGTGCTGGTGGAGTCTCCTCTACACTGGTAATGCTGGTCTGTGTTTGAGCTTCTGCAGGTTCCTCATATACAGGCGGTTCACTGTCGGGTGGAGGGTAGGGTGGAGGTGGCAGGTCAAACCACACAGGTCGACTGTAGAAAACAAAAGAGAGTATTGGTGTGAAACCACACTGATTACAGCTCATGCTTTGATTATGATTATCATGTCATTGATTGTGTTCAGTTCAACATCGCCATGCATTGATCATTACCATCCACAATGTTTTATTTTACTTCACAAGATCATGATTTAACAGAAAGTTCTGTCATCAGACTCTATTTGGCGCACAGGCTGATATCTAATCTGTCCATCAAAAATGTGATTATCCTTCCAGCGTATAATATTGATTGTTGATTGGTTGTTTTAAGACTGATTGTTGATTTAATATTGATTGTTTTAGTACTTCTGATTCAGTTGGGAGAAATGACTAGGAATAATAGACGGCAGAAAACAGCCAAACTAGTTTCTCTATAAACAAGTGTGTTCATCATCTATACTTAACAAGTAGAATAATACAATAAAAAATAAATCATAAGCATCAGAGCAAGCTGTTTTTAAGCCTAGAAATCAATGTAAGTGAATGAGAGAGTCTCAAAACAAAAAGATTCCTATGGCGGCGCCCGCGTTTTCATCAAGAATAAGCTCAATAGATAGAGTCAGCACAGGTTTCTGCATGTGTGTGTGTGTGTGTGTGTTCCTGTGAGCGTACCCAGAGTCCCGTACGGCCTGTGAGTATGATGGAGGCAGGTCTGCTGGAGCTCCAGGACAGCGGGACGGGTGGAGAAGGTGTCCTCGCTCCACTATCAGCAGCCGGGACAGCAGCAGGGGTTGGTGGCAGGAGGCGCGGTAAACCCTCTGGGGCAGCAGGACACTGCGCTTCCTCTGATGGTGCAGCACCAGAGCCAACAGCGCCACCACCAGGACAAAGATAATGGCACTGCCGATCACTGCGTACGTGATGCTGGGATAATAGCGCAGCCGATAGTCCAGAGTGCCCAACACCTGTCCCGGAGACTCTGGAGGAACAGCCCAAAACATGGATCACTGCTTATTGCAGGAAGTGAAGTAACTGAAGCTGCGTCTCAATATGCACACTAGCTCACGAGGGTGTTCATCAGTAAGTTACAACAATTATACATGTTTGCTAGACTGTTCCTAACCTGTCTAGCAAAGTCTGTTAGGATATCTGTTAAGTTCTTTGAGTCTAAATTAGTCTGATGAGGTCAGAAGTGGTTTTATTAAGGATCTGTAGTAGTCTGTTTGGGTATTTAGGGGTTCTGATGAGATCTAACAAGGTCTGATGAAATATTGTGTGGTTGTATTATGTATCTGAGGTCTAACTGAGTTGAGTCTTTAGGGTTTTGCTATGGTCTGATGAGATCTTACGTGGTTTTATTAGGATCTTAACATGTCCGACAGTTTGATAAACACTGGTATTCTGACAAGGTCTAAGTAGGTATGGTGATGTGTTTTATTAGGATATGATGAGTTTTCTGAGTCTGAATTGACCTGATTGGATATATTTAGGGGTTCTGATATGGTCCAATGATGTCTCATGTGTTTTCATTAGGGTTTGAAGAAGTCTTGGCTCAAAATTACACCATTTAAATTCTTTTTTCACCACCAGAGGTCTAACCTGAAGTGGTTCAAATAAACTTTCAGACAAGTTGTGCGTCTGTACCTGCGGTCGTGAGGCAGTTTTCCTCATCGCTGTTGTCTTGACAGTTGTCCTGACCGTTGCACAGAAAGCTGCGGTCCACACAGCGGCCGTTGGTGCAGTGGAAGCGCAGCGATGAACACAGCAGCGGGTGTGCAGCTGACACACACACAAAGAGAGAGATGAAGAAAACACCACACATGAGTGAAGCGTTGAGATGTGTACACTCACTGCAGTTGTCCTCGTCGCTGCCGTCTGGACAGTCTCTGAAGCCGTTGCACTGGAAGCGGCCGATGATGCAGTGAACACCGTTAGCACAGGAGAAGAAGGTGGACGCACACTTAGACTTCAGCTTCACTGAGACAAACACACACAGAAGCAAATGAACACACACTATGAACTGTGACTCGTTTCAAAGACTTAATTTATAAAGAAGCAATATTTGGCCGAATCTGACCCCATTAATGACTGTAGTACCACTGATAGATCTATGAGCGAAAGGTAAAGAGCGAAGGCTCTGACTATAGTGGATATGGATCAACACTGCATATTGTACATCTGTCCGGTTTACTAAGAATAGCCGATGTTCCTAAACAAGGGAGGTTCAAGACAGTCGAGCCAACCATTCAGTTTCTTCATTGTAGAATCATCTTTACTTTCTGCTGTGTCTGTTATTCCTGATGTTTAGTGCTTTGCTTAAACTTTCCTATGAAACTATGAAGCGCAGACTTACAGCAGCCACGCTCGTCGCTGTGGTCAGCACAGTCCGGATACCCGTCACACTGTCCTGCGGCTGGAACACACTCTCCGTCCGCACACATGAAGCTGCCCGGAGCACTGCAGCGCCATGAAGAGTTTCCTCCAGGAGATATCTGACAATCTGAACAACAACACAGACCTCCAGATGGAGATTACATGAACCCAGAAGACTACAGCTACACAGAACATTCTCGACTGAGAGACGAAGAGCCCGAGAAATTAAAATAAAGTCGTTTAGATGTTAGTATAAGCGTGTTTACTTAAAAAAAATGCAGTTTATACTTAGATGCTGTCTTATTTCTAGTCCAAATATCTAAAAATTCTTAAATCAGTGTTTTCTAGACAAGCAAAACATATCGCCTTGTTTTAGGAAATAATATGCCAAAATGAAGTGAGCTTTATCTTAAAATAATCTGCCAATGGGGGAAGCAAAATAACCTAGTTTCATAAGATTATTTGCTTACCACAAATGTCATCATCTAATCATCTCTCGGCCATTGTGTGTGATGATTTTGAGTCTTCTTGGACACTTTTAATGCGTCTGTGCATGTTTGCTGCATGTATAAACACAAGCGTCTTGAGGTTATTCTTTATGATGCGATTTTTCTACACATGATTTGATTGGATGGGAATGACAGGACTGATTATTCTACTTACCCAATCAAATATAAAAAATATAAGTAAAAAATTAAGCAGTGACTGCAGGTTGAAGGAAAATACTGATTCAGCACTTAAAATACTCAATTAGTAAACTTAAAGTACAATTCCTGAGAAAAATTACTCAATTAGTCATTTGAGTTTTAGTAATGTGTTAATTACCACCACTGATCACAGGTCAGGAATTATAGCTAATAGTCATATGTTTCTGCTTCACATGTGTCTGTAATTCCTGCATTAAGCTGGAGAATCAGCAGTAAATGAAGCTCTTCTCCGTGTCGATGTGGCTAATGTTGATCTGTGTTGATCTGTTATTAAGCAGAACAGCCTCTTATACTGAATTTCAGAACAATTTTAGACGTGTAAGATGAGTGTAAATGTGTGTTAAGAGCTCTTGAACTGAAATATTTGGCATGTAAAAGCTGATTTTACAGTATAAAGAGCAAGAAAGATAAACAGAAATCTCATGACCACAATTCACTGCACACACAGAACTTTGATCTGAAAAGTATAAAGTAAACTATTGCATGTCAGAATAAACTAGACTACTACAGGCCTGAGAAAAACATTCTGATCTTTAATATTACAGATTTAATAGTTTAAATTAGTTTTATTAATAATAATAGTATTTTTATTATTGTGATGTCTTTTATATTTTTGTTTATTTATTTGGTCTGTTTTTGGTTATTTTAGTGCGTAAATATTTCCTTAAAAACTGAAATAAATAAATTCAGTTTGCAGAACTCTAAAGTTCTGACAGAAAAGTTGCCATCAGGGAATATATAAAAACTAAATTATATTTAGATAAGCCTATACTGAATCATATGAAAGATTTTACATCTGAAAGTTTTTTCTGTCACTGAATCAAAAACTAAACTATGAAGTCAGTTATGAGAGTGTATTATGGCTGTTTTTCTGAATTCATGGTTTAGATTTCACCATGTCCCCCCTTTTACATTTTAATGCTTGTAGTAGTTATCTATAACACTGTTTATAAGTTTAATCAACTACATTCAAGAAGAGCCCCTGTGTTTAGTGAGCACATTTAGTGTGTATGGAAATCCATATGCAAACTGTTCTTGCTGGATCCAGTAGCTCTGTCCAGCTCTGTTTATCTGTGACCTTCAGCAGAGGTGCTGTAATCTGATGATTTCTGAATACAACACGACTCTAAAGAGCCCAATAACGCGATCTGACGAGCTTCGACATAATGAAAACACTATAAATGTTTATTCACAGATCTGTTGGCAGCACAGACTCGTTATTATTAGCCAGTAAAGCTACTAACTAGCAGAGTAAACTAGTCGTGCGGGGGGAGGGGCGCTGCGGCTTTACTAACCGTTACTTCACGCAACTCACGTAAAGTTATAAAAGTGCGTCTGTAGGAAAACACGATGATCGAGAGCCCAAACACCGTAAACATGGCGCTGCAGACGGCAATTTAGGCAAACAATGGACGGTGACTCACCGACAGAGCCCGAACCGAGCAGAAAATACCAGATCCACATCCTGATGCTGCCGATCCGGTCCGCCCGGTGCCGAGGCTGGAGCGGGGGTTTCCTGGCGGAGTGTCCGGGTCTGGAGCTCCGAGAGGCGGCTTGATTCTGCTGTCGGACAGCCCGAGGAGGAGCAGCGGCAGGAGGAGGTCAGAAACACTGATCTGGGGCAGAAAAGGCGGAGACATTTCAGCTTTACACACAAACATCTCCGGGCTTTACTGCTGGAGACTGCACTGTAGAATGCAAGGTTACACACAATCCCAACACAAATCCATTAAGTTAACGTAACAAGTGGGTTGAACATAAAACAATTAAGTTGTCCCAAAAAATCTCAAGAATTGTGTTGTTTCAGCTCGTTTTATATAAGTAGTTTGAACAAGCAGCAAAAATCTGAGTGTGAGAACTGCAGATACGCCTGATTTCTGACGGTCAATATTCTAGAAAAGCTCTGCTTCAGCTGCCTACCCTGCTGAAAAATCCAGCTTAAAGCAGCCTAAGATGGTTGGCTGGTTTTAGCTGGTCAACCAGCTTGGTTTTAGAGGGGTTTGGCCATTTCCAGCCTGGTTTCCAGCCATTTTCAGCCCGGTCTTAGCTGTTCAGGCTGGGAGTTGACCAGCTAAAACCAGCTATGTCCAGCTTAAACCAGGCTGGTCAATTTTGCAGCCTGACCAGCTAAGACCAGGCTGAAAATGGCTGGAAACCAGGCTGGAAATGGCCAAAACCCCTCTAAAACCAGACCCGTCAACCAGCTAAAACCAGCCAACCAGCTTAGGCTGCTTTAAGCTGGGTTTCTATCTCAAAATTCATTCATCTATGTTTGAATGTCTGACTTATATCAGAATTTAAATGTACTTTTTGAAACTCTGACTTTTCCTCCAGAATTTTGAGTTTACGTCTTAAGTCTCAATATTTTTGGACTTTTTATCTCTGCATTCCTAATTTATATCTAAAAATTCTGACTTTTTAGCTCCGAATTTATGTTTGTCTCAAAATCCTGACTCTTTTCATCAAAATCTCTGAATATTTATTTCAGAGATTACATCTCAAAATTCTTTGAGTTCTGACGTAACGTTTTAGAGTTCTGACATTTGTCATTGCAATTTTAAAGAGTTTGCTCAATATTTCTCATAAGTTTACTTTTCGAAATTCAGAATTTTTATATCAGAATTCCAAGTTTGAGTTTCAAAATTATGAGTTTTAGAGTTAGAAAATCAGAACTTTAATCTTTACATCTCTATTATTTTCTTAACATTTACTGTAAACTAAAAAATTGACGCTTTATCTCATAAAAAGTTCAACTTTCTCTGTACTTTTCTCAGAACAAAGACATGACAATAAAGATTAAAAAAATGAAAATGATTTTATTTGATTACAGTCGAGAGAAACAAAAGCAAAAGTGTGTATGAGCATCTTACAGATATCAAAGAGCTCATCAAATATACAGTATAATGACTGACAGGGTTCCCATTAGCAAACCTTCAGTTAGAGATCGACTAATGAAGCAAATCACAAAGCTGCAAACACACACACACACACACACACACACACACACACACACACGCGTTCAAACACATGAACTGCTTTCAGAATCACAGCTGAAGTATATCTGATGAATTTGAGCATCGGCGAATCTGGAAACACACAGGAGAAAGAAAAGCAGCTGACAAGCAGACTACACACACTCAGACCAAAAATACCATTCAACATCCAGAGGATTCACTCCAGCGTCTGCAGAGTCAAATTTACACAAGATATCAACAGATGAGGAAAATAAATGTTGATCATCATCATTCAGCTTAACAGATGTACAGTAGCTGTCAGAACATCATTATTCAGAGCTGTAATTATTAAGAGTTAGACTGAAACTCACAGGAGAACATGTAGGATGGTCAATGTTTTGGCTAAAAAAAAACAGCTTTTAACCAGCAGCATGTTTTATGTAATTATTACACTCACAAATGTCAGAAAATACCCAATACAAAAGAATAATTCTGCTGTAAATAATGGGGGAAATGTAGGATATTCAATGTTTTGACTAAAAAAAACTGTTTTGACATTTTAAATAGAGAAATCTGAGTTTATGTCTCCATATTCTGAGCTTTGATTTGGAGTTTACTTCTTGATATTCAGACTTTTAATCTGAGAATTCTGAGTTATGCCTCAAATATCAGATTTGTCCTCTGGAATTTTGGGTTTATGTTTTTAAATTCTGACTTTTTATTCTTAAATTTGTAGTTTGGTCTCAATATTTGACTATCGCTAAATTCTGCTATTTTAGATTTCTGAGTTTGTTTTAAAATCATTTTTTTACATCACAATTCTGAGTTTACTAATAATTTCTGCATTAAAATTTCAGATCACATCTTTAAATTCAGACTGTGACTGGAATTCTCAATCTTTGACTTTCTATCAGATTCTGAGTTTGCATCTCAATATTCTGACTCTTTAAGTGGAATTTACATCTCAAAATAGAGTTCACATATCATATTTCTGACTATTTATTTCACAATACTTTACCTCTCAAACTTTTTCTCCTGGAATTCATATTTCCCCAGTATTTTTAATCTGAGCACTGAGTTCACATCTCAACATTTCATACTCATAAACTTAAGCTCATAAAACTGAAATAGTTTTACACTTTGAATCTTACAGATCATCCATCAGAGACAGCGCATTTACACTCATAATATAAAGTAGAGTGTAATGAAGCAAAGGCAATGCAGAATTTCATGAGCCAAACAATAAATCCAGCATCTAATTATTATACACACAAATGTTAAAAGAACTCCATAAACTGAAACAAAAAGAGTTCAAGTCCCATAGATTAATAGAAGACATCACATTCTTTTAGAGTTTCCTGTTTGTTCCTGTGTTTGATTCGGTGTTTGTCTCCATTCCTGAAGAGAGAGCTGCGTTCAGTGTGTGTGTGTGTGTGTGTTCAGGGTGTGTGTCCGATGTGTGTGTCGCCTCTGTCTTCATCAGCTGAAGGAGCGTCAGGATTCCTCCTCTGATCCGCAACTCTGAAGAACACAAACATATACTCATCATCATCATCATCATCATCATCATCACACACACACACACACACACACACACACACACACACACACACACACACACACACACACACACACACACACACACACCAGCTGACTTTAACAGGACACACTCACCTGAGCCGCACATCAGGATCCTGAAACACAGAGCAGAGAGCAGGAGTTAAGAGACGTTCACACTATAAATATAACACTAATGATATCTGTGTCCACAATAATGATCTGTTCATCTGTAGTTTACGCCTCTCTTTTTGCAGTAGCCTCTCATAACCAGCAGGGGTCCTCAGTGTGTGCTTTGCCTTTGTGCTGTGTGTGTATCTGTTTGTGTGTGTGTGTGTATGTATGTCAAAGTCAGTAGTCTAGGTATGTGTGTATGTATGTTTGTCTCTATGTTTTGTGTGTGTGTGTGTGTGTGTGTGTGTGTGTGTGTATAAAGCGGTTGGACAATGATACTGAAACGCCTGGTGTTAAAGCACAATAATTCATTAGTATGGTGTTGGACTTCCTTTTGAGGCCAATACAGCATCAATTCCTCAATAATGTTTGGTTCAGGGTACTGGGCAGGCCATGGAAGATGTTCAACTTCACTTTCATGTTCATCAGACCACTCTGTCTCCAGTCCTGCTGTGTGTATTGCTGCATTATCACCCACGCCACCGCCTTCAGAATATAATGTTTGACCCAGTGGGTCAAATGGTCTTCCAGAATGGTTGTTTTGTACTTGGCAGTGACCCAGCACCCATCTAGCACCAGTATTGAGCCTCAGGAATGCCATGATATTGAGCCCTCACCATCAGTGACCCCCCATGCTTCCCTCTGGGCATCAGCAGTCTGGGTGGGCCGCTTCTTTGGGGCTTCTCCACACCGTAACTCTCCTGCATGTGGGAAACACAGTGGAAGGGCAGCCGCACGGCTCTTTCAGACAGCTTCCTCTGGCCTCCACAGCTCCTCCTGCTGGATGTGCTTCTTCTTCTTGGTGGTTTGCTGACATTACTCTGGACACCGCGGCTCTTGATCATCACACACACTCGCCGTCTCGCTCACAGACACACACACCAACACTCTGTCCTCTTCTGGACTCTGCTGTGTCCCCATAATGTTGTGTTGTGTGCAGTATTGGAGCAGAGCTGAGCTGTTCCTCTGCTGATGAAGCTTCACACTCTACACAACCTTCATTCTACAACCCCTGTGTGTGTGTGTGTGTGTGTGTGTGTGTGTGTGTGTGTGTGTGTGTGTGTGTGTGTACATGTGTGCGTGTCTGACCGCTCGTCCTCCTGCATCCTCCTCTCTGCGGGCCAGCAGTGGAGCCAGCAGTGCTGCAGGCGCTCCTCCGTCCTCCTCCACCTGCTCCATCTGCTGGAGTGTGTGTGTGATGGAGTTCATCTCCTCCTGCAGCTGCTGTGTGTGCGCGCTGATCTCCGAGATCTTCTCCGCAGCCTGAGCGGTCAGGAAGGCCTCCTTCAGGTCCACCAGATGCAGCACGCGCCACTCCTCCAGACGCACCAGACGCTGCAGCTCGTCAAACTGCTGGTTCACGTACGCCTCCAGCTCCTCCATGCCCATCTACACACACACACACACACACAAATGAAAGTGTGTTATTTAGGTGTTACACCTCACACTGGTTATCAGCTGTAACACACTTGCTGAGACTCACATCTGGACTGGCCCATTTAGCCTTGATCCTCTCTGAGATTTCATGAGTTTGTTCCAGCAGATCAATGCCTTCTTTACTCTGAAACACACACACACACACACGCACACACACACACACACACAGAGAGAGAGAGAGAGTGAACACTCTTTCATCTGATTAGACTTGATAGTATGTATGTTTACACACGTGTTGTTTCTGTGTGTGTGTGTGTGTGTGTGTGTGAGACCTTCTGCCACAGATACGCCTCTCTCAGTGTGATGATCTGGTGTCCTCTGTGTTCCCCCTGTACGGCACACAGCACACAGATGATGCGCTGGTCGTGTTTGCAGTAGAGCGCCCCCTCCTGGCCGTGATCTCTGCACTTCAGTCGCTCCACGCTCACCGTATCCCTGCGTCCGTCCGGCGGGAGCGCTGCGGCCTGCGGCTCAGCGGAGTGTGTGTCTGCCTCTGCGTCTGCGCTGCTGTAGGGCTGAAGTGTGTGTGCAGTGCTTTGTGTGTGTGCGTCTGCGTGGCTGGAGCAGAAGGCAAAGCGGCAGCGCACACACACCCACGATGCAGTCTCCGCCTCGTCCGGCTCGCAGGCGTCACACGTGCCGTCCATCTGCGGCAGATCCTCCTCCAACATACACACCTCCATACTGCAGCTCGGAGACTCTGAACACACAACACAACACACATCATACACACTCACAGATTACTACTTGAGTTTATAAAGAGAAATCTAATTGCGATTATAGACACTCACCGGCCACTTTATTAGGTACACCTGTTCTCATTAACGCACATTTTTAATCAGCCAATCACAGGGCAGCAGCTCACTGCATTTAGGCATGTAGACATGGTCAAGACGATCTGCTGCAGGTCAAAGCGAGCATCAGAATGGGGAAGAAAGGGGATTTAAGAGACTTTGAACGTGGCATGGTTGTTGGTGCCAGACGGGCTGCTCTGAGTATTTCAGAAACTGCTGATCTACTGGGATTTTCACGCACAACCATCTCTAGGGTTTACAGAGAATGGTCCGACAAAGAGGAAATATCCAGTGAGCGGCAGTTCTGTGGGCGCAAATGCCTTGTTGATGCCAGAGGTCAGAGGAGAATGGCCAGACTGGTTCCAGCTGATAGAAAGGCAACAGTAACTCAAATAAGCACTCGTTACAACCGAGGTCTGCAGAAGAGCATCTCTGAACACACAACACATCCAACCTTGAGGCGGATGGGCTACAGCAGCAGAAGACCACACCGGGTGCCGCTCCTGTCAGCTAAGAACAGGAAACTGAGGCTACAATTCACACAGGCTCACCAAAACTGGACAATAGAAGATTGGAGAAACGTTGCCTGGTCTGATGAGTCTCCATTTCTGCTGCCACATTCGGATGGTCGGCTCAGAATTTGGCCTCAACATCATGAAAGCATGGATCATCCTGCCTTGTATCAGCGGTTCAGGCTGGTGGTGGTGGTGTAATGGTGTGGGGGAGATTTTCTTGGCACACTTTGGGTCCATTAGTACCAATTGAGCATGGTGTCAACGCCACAGCCTACCTGAGTATTGTTGCTGACCATGTCCATCCCTTCATGACCACAGGGTCTCCATCTTCTGATGGCTACTTCCAGCAGGATAACGCACCATGTCATAAAGCTCCAATCATCTCAGACTGGTTTCTTGAACATGACGATGAGTTCACTGTACTCAAATGGCCTCCACAGTCACCAGAGCTCAATCCAATAGAGCACCTTTGGGATGTGGTGGAACGGGAGATTGGCATCATGGATGTGCAGCCGACAAATCTGCAGCAACTGTGTGATGCTATCATGACAATATGGAGCAAAATCTCTGAGGAATATTTCCAGTACCTTGTTGAATCTCTGACATGAAGGATTAAAGCAGTTCTGAAGGCAAAAGGGGTCCAACCTGGTACTAGTGAGGTGTACCTAATAAAGTGGCCGGTGAGTGTATATACACAGAAAACAAATTAAATATAATAAGTGATTTTATATGCATGGAAAAATAATTAAATGCACTGAAGAGATTTTATATGCATAAAGACAAACTAAATATAGAAAATAAGTGATTTTATACACATATAAAAATAATCACATGCACCAGAGAGATTTTACATCCATAAAAGCAGATTACATGTAGAAAAGAGATTTGACTTATACAAAAGCAGCTTCAGCTCAGTAGTGGTTGGGTTGGGTGTGTGTGTGTGTGTGTGTGTGTGTGTGTGTGTGTTCATTAAACCGAAACTAACCCAGTAACCCGTCAGACAGGCTTCTTATATTCGCACATTTGGACTTTCTCCTTAATATTATCATTTTAGAAAAGTTTTCTGTGCAAATTTCAAATAGTGAACTGATATTATCAGCCGATCCTGTCAGACAGCATTATACACACTGAATAAACTGTGCTGGTGTTTGTTTTCAGGTCATTCTTGCGATTTCAGAGCCAATATTCAGAGAATCTGTAAACGATATCCTGTTATTGATCATATAACACCATCTTTAGCTCATTAGCTGATAATAATATGAATAATGAACTTCACTGAACCACAGACAGAAACACACACAGATCAATCCTCCAGCCTCCTCTTCCTGCTTCTCTTTATCTCACCTGTGTTCCTGCAGTCAGTCTCCTGTCTTCACTCTGCTGTTGTTGTAATCCTGTTCTTCTCTGTCGGTCGTGATGTCTCTGATCTCAGATATTAATCATATTAATCTGCAAATTCACTCTCTGCTGCTGCTGCTTCTGCTGCTGCTGCACTTCCGTGTTTTGCTCCGCAGTTTTTGTTGTTATTTTCATCACTTCCGGTTCCTGCAGCGCGCCAGAGTGACCAAGTTTATCAGCGTAAAGCTGAAGACGTAAACAGACTTTAATATGTATGAAGAGTGACTGAAATTGAGGTTTAAGAAATGTACGTTTACTCCTGCATGGATTATTGTGTGAGGCGCGTGTGTGTGAATGTGTGTGTTGCACAGAGTCTCCACCAGAGGGAGACACAGTGAAGGAGTGAAGATGAACCGGACATTAATAGGTAAACCTCAGCCCTGTGTTACATATAATCATTCATTCATTCATCAGCAAAATTTTGACATGTTTTTATGTCTATATTAATGTTTAGAGGACACAATATCAGTGTTTTAGCTACTTCAACACCTTGCAGGAGTTCAGAAATCATCATTCACTGCAATATTAATGTTTTCACCACAACAGGTGAAGTGTTTGTTATTCTGAGCGATCATCTCAACGCTTCTGAGCTGAGAACAAGCTTTAAATGACACTAGAATTCACTTGAATATCACATCATGTTAGTTTTCAGATGACGGATGCTTCTTTGGACATGAGAGGAGGAGCAGAGAGTTTAATAAGGTATTGCAGTCAACATCTGGAGATGAAGAGAAGGAGAAGGCCAATATATGTACATAATCCAGCTGAGTAATGCTCAGGTGTGTGTGTGTGTGTGTGTGTGTGTGTGTGTGTGTGTGTGTGTGTGTGTGTGTGTGTGTGTGTGTGTGTGTGTGTGTGTGTGTGTGCTGCTGTGGAAAATATGATGGTAATCTTGTCTAAAAGCTCGATGCACTGCAAAAGCTGCTGTTATTATTAGAGTTTTTGCCTTGTTTTTAGTCTGAATATCTAAAACTTCTGAAATCAAGAGGCATTTTCTAGACAAGCAAAACATATAGAAATGAGTCAAAAATAAGCAAGTTTTTACTTAAGATGAGCAAAATAATCTGTTAATGGGGGAAGCAGATTAATCTTGTTTTTCCTTCTGACATTAGATTATTTCACCTCCCCGTTGGCAGATTATTCTGCTTGTTTTAAGTAAAAACTCACCTAATTTTGGCATGTTATGTCTTATAATATGCAATATTGTGAAATATGAGGATAAAATACTGCAGTAACCTCAGAATCATTCAAAGAGTACTTAAAAGTACTAAAATGGCAGCGATGTTTGCGTTAATATACAGTAGGAGTATTTTTTACAGCAAACTACCGTATTTGATGGATTTACAGTATTACACACCAGCGTCCACACATCACACCTATACTGACAAAAACACAACCAGAACCGTTCATTAACTCAGTCATCCTCCTTCAGCTCAGTCCCTTATTTATCAGGGGTCGCCACAGCGGAATGAACCGCCAACTATTCCAGCATATGTTTTACACATGCCCTTCCAGCTGCAACCCATCACTGGGAAACACCCATAGACACTCATTCACACTCATACACTACAGCCAGTGTAGTTGATCAATTCCCCTATAGCACATGTGTTTGGACTGTGGGGGAAACCAGAGGAAACCCACACCAACACGGGGAGAACATGCAAACTCCACACAGAAACACCAACTGACCCAGCCGAGACTCAAACCAGAGACCTTCTTGCTGTGAGGCGATTGTGCTACCCACTGCGCCACCGTGCCGCCCCACTGATGTATATGGATATGGTCATCATTACAGTGCAGTATATTAGGATGTGTGTATTTTTCTAGAGGTTTGGTGAAAGGCAATACTACATACATGGAAAAAGGGGTTGTTTTTACACACACACACACACACACACACACACACACACACACAGCTGTAGAGTGTGTGAATCCGTCAGATGAGCTCATGTGGCCTTCAGATCATTGTGTGAGGATTTCAGACTGAAGGAGAGTCGAAAATAGACATCAAACACCTCTGAGTCTCCATGGAGACGCAAAACACACACACACACACACACACACGCACATATACACTGATGAAGCAAACATCTGCCTATGCCATACGCCTCAGGCTGTGTGTGTGTGTGTGTTTTATGAATGGGGAGTGTGTGTGTGTTTATTATGAATGGGGAGTGTGTGTGTTATGAATTGTAAGCATTTGTGTGTGTTATGAATGGTGTGTGTTGTTTTTGTTATGAGTGTAAGTGCGTGCTTGCGTATGTGTGTGTGTGCAGAAATCTCCTGCTCTGTGGGCTTTTCCTCGTCTGTGTTTTCCATTATCTCAGACATTTCCTAAACACTTTCCTCCGCAGCGAGCCATAACACACACACACACACACACACACACACACACACACACACACGCTCCAGCATTACTCAGAGCACTTCAGCAGATACACTATGCAGACGGAGGTGTATAACTCTGTCAAGTGTGGTCTTCTCTCAGCTCCTCCACTGTTTGTCTACAGAAGACTTTAATCCACTGATGAGGCGAAGCTTTTCCAAAACAGCTAACGGCTACAAACCCTACAGACCTGCCATGAGAGTATGAAGAGGCCAATCACCAAGTGTCCCCACAAGTATAGCAATACCAGTCATTTTTGACCTCGTGGGGACATTTTCTCTATCAGGGAGAAGGACTGTGTGTGTGTGTGTGTGTGTGTGTGTGTGTGTGTGTGTGTGTGTGTGTGTGTGTGTTCATTCATTCATTTTCTTTTTGGCTTAGTCCCTTTATTCATCAGGGGTCTCCACAGCGGAATGAACCACCAACTATTCCAGCATATGTTTTACACAGCTGATGCCCTTTTGGCTGCAACCCAGTACTGGGAAACACCCACACAGACTCATTCACACACATACACTCATACACTACGGCCAGTTTAGTTGATCAGTTCCCCTATAGCGCATGTGTTTGGACTGTGGGGGAAACCGGAGCACCCGGAGGAAACCCACACCAACACGGGGAGAACATGCAAACTCCACACAGAAACACACACTGACCCAGCCGAGACTGTCTGCGTGTGTGTTTGTTTAAGGTTAGGGTTAGTGTAGGGTTAGGTTACGCATCCAGATGTGAATGTTAAGTGTGTGTGTGTGTGTGTGTGTGTGTGTGTGTGTGTGTGTGTGTGTTACTCTGAGTCAGCTGGTGTGTTTACAGCAGGTCTGTTGATCAGTGGAGACTCATGCTGGACTCTGAAACCTGAAACTGAGGGAGGAGAGAAACATCACGTAACAGACAAAGACTGGAGAGACTTTCCCTTTACACAACAGCACACACACACACACACACACACACACACACACACACACACACAGAGAGCGAGAGAGGCTGCTCAATGTGTAAAGAATGCAGGTTTGAGGCTGAGAGAGAGAGAAAGAAATCCAGAGAAACAAACAAAGAGACTCAGAGAAGCAGACAGAGGGAGAGCGAGTGTGTGAGGGAGTGTGTGTGGAGGGCAGTGAGTGTAGTGTAGTGTAGTGTGTCGAGACAGTAAAGCGAGTGAACAGCGCTCCTCCAGACTCCAGCATGAGCTCTTCTGTTCTTCTGTGCTCTTCACACTTCAGCATCTGTCTGAGCTTCATCATCATCATCATCATCACAATCCTGCAACACTGCTGCGCCTGGCCCTACGGTGAGCCTCTGTGTGTGTGTGTGTGTGTGTGTGTTTGTGCGTGTGTTTCTGTCTATGTGTGTTTGTTTATCTGTGTGTGTGTGTGTCTGTCTATGTGTGAGTGCATGTTTGTGTGTGTATATAACTGTGTGTCAGTGTACATGAATGTGTTGGTAGTGTGTATATGTGTGTGTGTGTGTGTGTCTGTTTGTCTATATGTGTGAGTTTGTGCGTGTGTTTGTCTGTGTGTGTGTCTTATTGTGTGTATATGTGTATGTGTTTATGCTTGTGTGTGTGTGTCTGTCTGTGAGTGAGTGCATATAAGTGTGTGTGTACATAACTGTGTTTTTGCATGCATGTGTGTGTTTGTGCATGTGTGAGTGTATATAAGTGTGTGTGTGTGTGTGTGTGTGTGTGTGTGTGTGTTTGTGTATGTGAGTGTGTTTGTGTCTGTCTATCTGTGTGTGAGAGTTTGTGTATATGTTTGTGTCTGTCTGTGTGAGTGTGTGTTTGCTTTTGTGTGTGTCTGTGTGTGTGTGTGTGTGTGTGTGTGTGGTGTGTGTGTGTGTGTGTGTGTGTGCAGCTGTTGTGCTGGTCTGACAGTCTCCTCTGTGATGATGAACTCTTCGTCAGACTCTGTGTAATGTAGAAGTGAAAACTCTCGACTCTCTTCAGCTTCATTATTCATGTCTGATCTGTGTGTTCAGCCTGCAGACACCGTGAGCTCACACACACACACACACACACACACACACACACACACAGAGAGACACTAGTGTACTGTATATTTACACACTATTGCACTAGTGCTGAACACACACATTAGAAGAGAGTCAGAGAAATGAGCGCTCTGTCTTTATTTTCTGACTCCGTCTGCAGATGTTCAGTGGTGTCGCATCAGTTTCCACTAATCAAGACTCAGCAGCTCCAGTCGTGCTGCATCTAAAGCTGATTTCACAGTGTGTCTGATCAGTGTGAACGTGTCTGTCCATAACACAGGTCATCATATTCTGCTCTCTGTCTCTGGGAGAGGTTTACTTCCTGTTTTGTTGGTCTGCATGACGGTGATAGATAATAATATCCTGCACACCCATATGAGTTAAAGCTTATTGTTCAGTTCAGTCACATTACTGAAGCCTCCAGTGAGCACTACATTACACACATCTGTCTGATTCCAGAGGTGGATGTTGTTGCTCTGTATGAGGCTTCAGATAGACCTCTATTAAACTCCTCCATTCCCGCTGAAGGACTCCTCCTGCATTAATCTCCCCGGTGTTGATGATGGGCTTCTGGCAGAGATGGAGACACAGATCATTGCCTTTAGATTCTCATTCTCACCACCCATTGGCAGACAGAGAGAAAAAGATGTCATTTCCATGGAACTCTTGACATTCCCGTCCTCAGATCGCTTTATGAAAACACACATCAGTTCAGTGGAAGGTTACGCCTCGCGTGCTGCTGGCCAACAAGATCATTTACAGAGCACCGCTGAGCCCAAACATTCCCCAGCAGAGGCTAGTTAGGACACAAACAGGCTGATGTGGGCCTGCGGTTTGCTCCGTGTGTGTGTGTGTGTGTGTGTGTGTGTGTGTGTGTGTGTGTGTGTGTGTGTGTTTGCTTCAGAGACCCACAGGGCGTCCCTGCTCCAGCGCTGTTAAATCACTCAGGCCTGCGCAGTATCAGTATGTCTGACTGTTAACACTTACATCACAGCTTATAAACAGGCTGCGGCCAGTGTTCACTAACAATGAAGACTTCTACCTCTGCTGGACTGCACACTACAGCTGATACAGTCTGCTAGCTAGTCCAGTTAGCTAATTACATCATCTGTTAATCCCCTGGTTAGTCCAGTTATCCTCTGGTTAGTCCAGTTATCCTCTGGTTAGTCCAGTTATTCACTGGTTAGTCCAGTTATTCACTGGTTATTCCAGTTATTCACTGGTTAGTCCAGTTATCTGCTGGTTAGTCCAGTTATCCACTGGTTAGTCCAGTTATTCACTGGTTATTCCAGTTATTCACTGGTTAGTCCAGTTATCTGCTGGTTAGTCCAGTTATCCTCTGGTTATTCCAGTTATTCACTGGTTAGTCCAGTTATCTGCTGGTTAGTCCAGTTATCCTCTGGTTATTCCAGTTATTCACTGGTTAGTCCAGTTTTCTGCTGGTTAGTCCAGTTATCCTCTGGTTAGTCCAGTTATTCGCTGGTTAGTCCAGTTATCTGCTGGTTAGTCCAGTTATCTGCTGGTTAGTCCAGTTATTCACTGGTTAGTCCAGTTATCTGCTGGTTAGTCCAGTTATTTGCTGGTTATTCCAGTTATCTGCTGGTTAGTCCAGTTATCTGCTGGTTAGTCCAGTTATTCACTGGTTAGTCCAGTTTTCTGCTTGTTAGTCCAGTTATCCTCTGGTTAGTCTAGTTATCTGCTGGTTAGTCCAGTTATTCACTGGTTAGTCCAGTTTTCTGCTTGTTAGTCCAGTTATCCTCTGGTTAGTCCAGTTATCCTCTGGTTAGTCCAGTTATTCACTGGTTAGTCCAGTTATCTGCTGGTTAGTCCAGTTATCTGCTGGTTAGTCCAGTTATTCACTGGTTAGTCTAGTTATCTGCTGGTTAGTCCAGTTATTCACTGGTTAGTCCAGTTATCTGCTGGTTAGTCCAGTTATTCACTGGTTAGTCCAGTTATCTGCTGGTTAGTCCAGTTATCTGCTGGTTAGTCCAGTTATTCTCTGGTTAGTCCAGTTATCCTCTGGTTATTCCAGTTATTCACTGGTTAGTCCAGTTATCTGCTGGTTAGTCCAGTTATCCTCTGGTTAGTCCAGTTATTCACTGGTTAGTCCAGTTATCTGCTGGTTAGTCAAGTTATCTGCTGGTTAGTCCAGTTATTCACTGGTTAGTCCAGTTTTCTGCTGGTTAGTCCAGTTATCCTCTGGTTAGTCCAGTTATTCGCTGGTTAGTCCAGTTATTCACTGGTTAGTCCAGTTTTCTGCTGGTTAGTCCAGTTATTCACTGGTTAGTCCAGTTATCTGCTGGTTAGTCCAGTTATCTGCTGGTTAGTCCAGTTATCTGCTGGTTAGTCCAGTTATTCGCTGGTTAGTCCAGTTATCTGCTGGTTAGTCCAGTTATCTGCTGGTTAGTCCAGTTATTCACTGGTTAGTCCAGTTTTCTGCTTGTTAGTCCAGTTATCCTCTGGTTAGTCCAGTTATCCTCTGGTTAGTCCAGTTATCCTCTGGTTAGTCCAGTTATCTGCTGGTTAGTCCAGTTATTCACTGGTTAGTCCAGTTATCTGCTGGTTAGTCCAGTTATTCACTGGTTAGTCCAGTTATCTGCTGGTTAGTCCAGTTATTCACTGGTTAGTCCAATTATCTGCTGGTTAGTCCAGTTATTCACTGGTTAGTCCAGTTATTCACTGGTTAGTCCAGTTATCTGCTGGTTAGTCCAGCTATTCACTGGTTAGTCCAGTTATCCTCTGGTTAGTCCAGTTATCCTCTGGTTAGTCCAGTTATCCTCTGGTTAGTCCAGTTATTCACTGGTTATTCCAGTTATTTGCTGGTTATTCCAGTTATCTGCTGGTTAGTCCAGTTATCCTCTGGTTAGTCCAGTTATCCTCTGGTTAGTCCAGTTATCTGCTGGTTAGTCCAGTTATTCACTGGTTAGTCCAGTTATTTGCTGGTTATTCCAGTTATCCTCTGGTTAGTCCAGTTATTTGCTGGTTATTCCAGTTATCTGCTGGTTAGTCCAGTTATTTGCTGGTTAGTCCAGTTATTCTCTAGTTAGTCCAGTTATTCACCGGTTAGTCCAGTTATTTGTTGGTTAGTCCAGTTATCTGCTGGTTAGTCTAGTTATTCACTGGTTAGTCCAGTTATCTGCTGGTTATTCCAGTTATCTGCTGGTTAGTCCAGTTATTCACTGGTTAGTCCAGTTATGTGCTGGTTAGTCCAGTTATTCACTGGTTAGTCCAGTTATCTGCTGGTTAGACTAGTTATTCACTGGTTAGTCCAGTTATCTGCTGGTTAGTCCAGTTATTCACTGGTTATTCCAGTTATCTGCTGGTTAGTCCAGTTATTCACTGGTTAGTCCAGTTATTTGCTGGTTATTCCAGTTATCTGCTGGTTAGTCCAGTTATTTGCTGGTTAGTCCAGTTATTCTCTGGTTAGTCCAGTTATTCACCGGTTAGTCCAGTTATTTGTTGGTTAGTCCAGTTATCTGCTGGTTAGTCTAGTTATTCACTGGTTAGTCCAGTTATCTGCTGGTTAGTCCAGTTATCCTCTGGTTAGTCCAGTTATCCTCTGGTTAGTCTAGTTATCTGCTGGTTAGTCCAGTTATTTGCTGGTTAGTCCAGTTATTTGCTGGTTATTCCAGTTATCTGTTGGTTAGTCCAGTTATCTGCTGGTTAGTCCAGTTATCCTCTGGTTAGTCCAGTTATCATCTGGTTAGTCTAGTTATCTGCTGGTTAGTCCAGTTATCTGTTGGTTAGTCCAGTTATCCTCTGGTTAGTCCAGTTATCCTCTGGTTAGTCTAGTTATCTGCTGGTTAGTCCAGTTATTTGCTGGTTAGTCCAGTTATCTGCTGGTTAGTCCAGTTATTTGCTGGTTATTCCAGTTATCTGCTGGTTAGTCCAGTTATTTGCTGGTTAGTCCAGTTATTCACTGGTTAGTCCAGTTATCTGCTGGTTAGTCCAGTTATTCACTGGTTAGTCCAGTTATCTGCTGGTTAGTCCAGTTATTCACTGGTTAGTCCTGTTATCTGCTGGTTAGTCCAGTTATCTGTTGGTTAGTCCAGTTATCTGTTGGTTAGTCCAGTTGCAGAGGATGTGATTGGTTTCTCGATTACTTCATATCACCTGATGTTTTTGTGGCTCACAGCAGAATTTAAATGTGTTTCTTCAGTGTGTCCACACATCCTCCTCCTGCATGATGAATGATCTGCGTCAGCATTAATGCAGATCTTCAGGCTTCATGTGCGTCTTGGTGTTTCCATGTTTCTGTTTTTATGTGCTCCTCGGTCTGCCTCAGTGATGTCATCTGTGGTGTGACGTTCAGTGAGCAGATTTACATTGAAAGCACCTGGCAACCCCACCTGGGCTGTGTCCACATTCATCTGTGTAGACTTAAACCCCTGTGTGTTTCTGTTTTGTTTCTCTGTCCACACTGAGACAATGACACAGTGCCAGAAGAACATCAGAAGAGGTTGTGAAACACCAGTGTGGATGGACATCGCTGTCTTCACCTGTTGTTGGCAGATGTAGATGTGAGCATAAGGGCTCAGTAAGACAGACGACCACAAAGCTGCGAGTCACCCAGTGCTGCCAAATCATAACGCAATCACATTTTATAAGGGAAATACACTGCACCATGTTTTTCCAGTGAGCCGACTGAAGCTGCTATTTCCAAAGCCTTCTGAGATGTCCTTTCATTGCTGCTTTTAATCTTACTACTGGCATTAAAGCAGAGGCTGTCACTGTGGTATTGATTGGATTGTAGTGGTCTGTCATTAGTGGATCTCATGTGAGTGACAGGTTGATCCCGCCCCCACACTAGTGAACACCAATCAGAGAAGAGGAGAAGTTGTTTTTTTTCTGAAGTCAAACACACACACACACACACACACACACACACACACACACACACACACACACACACACATGAGCTCATCATTAATTAGATCTCAGCACAGGGAGCTTTTCCGTCTGTGTTTTTAACTCACTCAACCATAGCTAAACCCATTCCAGCCCTCTATTGAGTGTATTTCTGCTTGTTTATCATGTAAACCCACACAAATGTTGTTGTTGTTGTTTGTTTGTTTTAAGGCTAGAGGGATTTAAAGGAACAGTTCACCCAAAAGTGAAAATGCCATCATCGTTTACTCACTTCTGACTTGTTTCAAACCTTTACAAGTTTCTTTCTTGTTTCTTATGAACACAAAAGAAGATATTTTGAAGAATGTTGGAAACCTGTAACCATTGACTTCCACAGCACACCTGACCAGCACTCACAACACACACACTGCTGTTTTACATCTGTCGCACAGCCGTCTGTAGCTCCGCCCTCTTCTGAATCTCATTTGCATTTAAAGCAACAGTCACCAAAACTCCACAATTAGGATCAAAGCCTGAACGGGTCAGTTTCAGAGAGCTGGAGAACATTACACACGCACCCACACACACTCTAGAGACAGCAGAGAGATAGAGAATGAAGAGTTCCTCCAGCTGCAGGAGCACAGAGGTGTTTGGTGCTCTTGTCATCAGCTGAGCAGTAAATCTCTCTGTTAGTTTGATCATGTTCAGATCTCCAGCAGAGCCGCAGTGCGTCTGGCAGCGTCTCTCTGAGGGTCTCGAGGCGACTGTAAAGGTCTGAGTCTCCAGAGCAGAATAAACACAGAGAAACACAACAAACAGCTGTAACTATGGAGGAAGAGCAGATATTACTGAGTGTGTACTGTAATGCGGCCTCACGGAGAGCGTGTGTGTGTGTGTGTGTGTGTGTGTGTGTGTGTGTGTGTGTGTGTGTGTGTGTGTGTGTGTGTGTGTGTGTACAGTGATTCTGAAACATGGCACAGCACAGAAACACACTCTCGCCGTTGCCCAACTCCTCTCGCAGATGTTTTGTCTTGTGCTTCTCTAATGTGGCCTTCAGCATTGAGACCATCCATGTTTTCCACTGACACATGAGTGTGTGTGTGTGTGTGTGTGTGTGTGTGTGTGTGTGCGTGCGTGTGTGTGTGTGCGTATTTGTGTATGTGAGTCTGTGTGTGTATTTGTGCATGTGTGTAGGTGTGTGCGTGCATGTGTGTGTTTATGCTTGTTTATTGTGTGTTTGTGTGTGTATGTGTGTGCTCATATTTGAGTGTGTGTGTGTGCATATATGTTTATGCATGAATGTGTGCATTTCTTTTTGTGCTTGTGTGTTTGCTTGTGCACATGTGTGTTTGTGCGTGTCTGTTTGTTTGTGTGTGTGTGTTTGTGTGTGTGTGCGTGTCTGTTTGTGTGTGTGCGTGTGTGTACATATGTGTCTGTGTGTGTGTGTTTGTGTGTATGAGTCTGTGTGTGTAATTGTGCATGTGTGTGTATTTGTGCATGTGTGTGTGTGTATGTGTGCATGTGTGGTGTGTTTGTATGTGTGTGTTTATGCGTGTATATTTGTGTGTGTATGTGTGTGCTCATATTTGCGTGTGCGTGTGTGTGCATAAATGTTTGTGCATGAATGTGTGCATTTCTGTTTGTGCTTGTGTGTGTGTGTATTTGTGTATGTGAGTCTGTGTGTGTATTTGTGCATGTGTGTAGGTGTGTGCGTGCATGTGTGTGTGTATGTGTGTGCTCATATTTGCGTGTGTGTGTGCATATATGTTTGCGCATGAATGTGTGCATTTCTATTTGTGCTTGTGTGTTTGCGTGTTTTTGTGCGTGTCTGTGTGTTTGTTTGGGTGTGTGTGAGTGTTTGTGTGTGCTTGTGTCTGTGTGTGTGTGTGTGTGTGTATGAGTCTGTGTGTGTATTTGTGCATGTGTGTAGGTGTGTGTGTGTGTGTGTGTGTGTGTGTGTGTGTGTGTGTGTGTGTGTGTGTGTGTGTGTGTGTGTGTGTGTGTGTGTGTGTGTGCATGTGTTGTGTGTTTGTATGTGTGGTTATGCGTGTATGTTTGTGTCTGTATGTATGTGCTCATATTTGCGTGTGCGTGTGTGCGCATAAATGTTTGTGCATGAATATGTGCATTTCTGTTTGTGCTTGTGTGTGTGTGTTTGTATGTGCTCATGTGTGTGTTTGTGTATGTTTGCATGTGTGTGAGTGCAGTTGTGCATGTCTGTCTATAGTTGTGTGTTTGTATGTGCGTGTGTATGTATTTGTGTGTTTGCGTCTATATGTGTTTGTATGTGCATGTGTGTGTTTATGCGTGTATGTTTGTGTGTGTGTGTGTGTGTGTGTGTGTGTTTGTTTGTGTGTGTGTATGTATGTATGTGCTCATTTTTGTGTGTATGCGTGTGCATATGTGTTTGTGCATGCATGTGTGTTTGTGTGTGTACGTGTTTTTTGTGTGTATGAGTGTGTGTTTGTGTGTGTGTGTGTGTGTTTGTGAGTGTTTGTGTGTGCTTGTTGTGTATGAGACTTTGTTTGTGTGTATATTTGTGCATATGTTTGTATTTGTGCGTGTGTGTAGGTGTGTGCGTGCATGTGTCGTGTGTTTGTATGTGCATGTGTATGTTTATGCATGCATGTGTGTCTATGTGTGTGCTCATGTGTGTGTTTGTGTATGTTTGCATGTGTGTGAGTGCAGTTGTGCATGTGTGTTTATAGTTGTGTGTTTGTGTGTGCTTGTGTGTATGTTTGTGCATGTGTGTGTCTGTGTATTAGTGTTTGTATGTGCGTGTGAACGTATTTGTGTGTTTGTGTCTATACTGTATGTGTGTGTGTGTTTGTGTATGCATGCTTGTTTGCGTGTCTATGTGGTTTTGTATGTTTTCATGTTTGCGTGTGTGTGTGTGTGTGTGTGTGTGTGTGTGTGTGTGTGTGTGTGTGTGTGTGTGTGCATATGTGTTTGTGTGTATGTTTGTGCATGTGTATGTGTGTGTACATCATTATTGAAGACTCCTCAGTCACTGCACAGCTGTAAACAGAGAGTGTGTGCGTGTGTGTGTGTTGTGTGTGTGTGTGTGGTGTGTGTGTGTGTGTGTGTGTGTGTGTGTGTGTGTGTGTGTGTGTGTGTGTGTGTGTGTGTGTGTGTGTGTGTGTGTGTGTGTGTGTGTGTGTGCATATGTGTTTGTGTGTATGTTTGTGCATGTGTATGTGTGTGTACATCATTATTGAAGACTCCTCAGTCACTGCACAGCTGTAAACAGAGAGTGTGTGCGTGTGTGTGTGTGTGTGTGTGTGTGTGTGTGTGTGTGTGTGTGTGTGTGTGTGTGTGTGTGTGTGTGTGTGTGTGTGTGTGTGTGTGTGTGCATATGTGTTTGTGTGTATGTTTGTGCATGTGTATGTGTGTGTACATCATTATTGAAGACTCCTCAGTCACTGCACAGCTGTAAACAGAGAGTGTGTGCGTGTGTGTGTGTGTGTGTGTGTCAGACTACAGGTTTGTGCCGAGCTGGTGTCCGGGGCCGGAGTGGAGTGTGTTGTGTCGGGGCTGCTGTGAGTATGATGTGATCCGCTGTAAGTGCCCTCTGCAGGGGGCGCCGGTGGGCTACGCTGTGCCCTGCTGCCGCAACGCTGCTGATGAGTGTGACCCCTGCACCATACACCCCGGTGAGCACACACACACACACACATTCAACACTCAAGATACACATACGTGCACACATACACACACAGACACACAAACACTTAGCACTCAACATACACATACATGCGCATCTACACACACACACACACACACACACACACACACACTTAACACACACACACAAAGCACACACACACTTAACACACACACACACACACACACACACACGTTATTATTCATAGACAATAGCACATACATTAAGTGTGTTGTAAAAGTCGATGTCGTCATGTGAGTGGGCGGAGCTAAAGATCTCTGTTGCTCTGTTCTGCTCTCTCCGACTCTCTGATTGGTGGACTTCTCTGTGAAGCATCATGGGAAATGTAGTTTCTTCTTAAAGTCACAGACCCCACTCTTGAGCATGATGTGGGCTTCAGGAAAAGCATCTGACGTCATGAACATCTCCAGGCTGATCGTCTTCCTTATGGAGTAAATGACTGGAGCTTGAGCTTGAGGAAGCGGCCGCTGGACAGTTCTTCATATTAATTCAGCAGCGCACATCTGGCATGAATATGAATGCTGTAAACACACTCCTCCAGCTCATACGCTTTTATGATTTACAAACTGTTTTTTTTTCTCTGGAGCTCATAAACAAGGAAAACAGTGAGAGCAGTCATCCCTGCTGGAGTTACTGCTGTGTGTTCGCAGAAAACACTGTTCCTCACATTCCTGTGTGTGTGTGTGTGTGTGTGTGTGTGTGTGTGTGTGTGTGTGTGTGTGTGTGTGTGTGTGTGTGTGTGTGTGTGTGTGTGTCTGTGTGTGTGTGTGTGTGTGTGTGTGTGTGTGTGTGTGTGTGTGACAGCATCAGGAAAATAAACGCTCTGCTCTTAAAGAATGTCTGTACATGCAAGCAGACAGATGTTAGCAATCCAACAACTGCTGTTTACAGTCACAACTATTCTGGAAATGTGGATTCAGACTCTCGCTAGGATCGTCAGTGTCTCGTATTCTCCAACATCCCGGAGCAGGAGCTGTGTTTCAGCAGACAGAACTGTTTCTCAGTGCAGTGTGCTGTGAAAAACACTGCTCAAAATACTCAGAAAACAGATTACAGTTACAGCGGGGGAAATAAGTGCTGAACATGTGATGTTTTTTCCTGGGAAGGAGCTGCTGACATGGAATTGAAGCAGATTTTGGTAAAAACCCAAACAATACAAACATAAACAAAACAAACAAAAGCGAGTTGTGTGTAACAGTGGACTGACAGAAGGAGAAAGCACTACTAAACCGTGTTTAATACTTCATATTCAGGCTTTATTAATGCTGTCAGCTTAAAGACGCCTCTCATATGGAGAATGAAGCCTCATGCATCGCTCAGGCGTGAGTTTCTCCCAGACTTCAACAGAGAGTCAGAATCCTGATGCTTCTGTGGGTCTCGTCTGTCAAATCTGAGCTTTATTCTGTATTCTCTATTGGATTGGGGTCAGGTGATTGGCTGGGCCATTCTACAGCTTGATTTTCCCTCTCTGAAAGCATCTGAGAGTCTCCTCGGCTGTGTTTTGAATCATTGTCTTGCTGAAATGGTTTGATCTTCATCCTCCTGCTGATGTAGATGTTGGACTGAAGCGGCTGATGTTCATTATCACTGAGGAAGAGCGGAGGCTCACTGAGGAACTACTGAGAGATTTCAGCTGCTGTCTGGACCTTCACTGCACAAATACACCTCTCTTTCTTCATCTGTTCTATAGTTTTTTTGTTGTGTCATTGCATTTCATTACGCATAACTTCATTTGTAAACTGATCCGATGTGCTGTGCATATTTGGATTTCTTTGGTTGTTTCCAACATCTGGGGAACATTTCAAGTCAGCAGCACCTTTAGAGATGTGTTTTCTGAGAGAAATGCTGACGTGTTCAATGCTCATTTCCCTCGCTGTACATGTTAGTTTGCTTTTCTTCTTCAAAAATAGTCATTTCAGTATCCAGTGTTTGAGTAAGTTACTTGAAAAAGATCATTGAAGTTGTATTTAAATGACTTTTCTAATTACTATGTTTGAAAACATCTACATTTAGTCAATTAGCAGATGCTTTTGTCCAATTGGCTTAGTTATTTATTTTAACTTTTAGTTTTTAGCTTTATTTAGAAAGAAATAAGACTTCAACATTTATATAACAAACATAATCATCTTGATTTAAAGCACTGAACTTATCACGTATCAAGACATAAAAAGGTTTCAAATCAGCGACGCCCTATTTCATACACTAAATATATCATCATTGACTAATTTCTGACTGATTTATTGTTATTAAGCTTGAGCAGACTTCTTAATAAATTAAATCCAGATTTTATTGAGAAGACTAAAGAATTATTAGCCCCCCTGTTTATATTTTTCCCAGTTTCTGTTTAACAGAGAGCAGATTTCTTCAACACATTTCTGATCATAATAGTTTAATAACTCATCTCTAATAACTGATTTATTTTCTCTTTGTCATGATGACAGTAAATAATATTAGACTAGATATTCTTCAAGACACTTCTATACAGCTTAAAGTGACATTTAAAGGCTTCACTAGGGTAATTAGGGTAACTAGGCAGGTTAGGGGAATTAGGCAAGTTATTGTATAATGATGGTTTGTTCTGTAGATTATCGGAAAAAAACATAGCTTAAAGGGGCTAATAATATTGACCTTAAAATGGTGTTTAAAAAATTAAAAACTGCTTTTATTCTAGCCGAAATAAAACAAATAAGACTTTCTCCAGAAGAACAAATATTATCAGACATACTGTGAACATTTCCTTACATTTCCTAAATATTTAAAAAAGAAAAAAAAATTCAATGGGGGGCGAATAATTCTGACTTCAATTGTATATTCTGCTTCCATAAATTGATTTATAGAGATAATAAACTGTTGTTATTTATTTACACTATGTAAGGCAGGTTTAATATGAGTAACTGTATTAAATCACCTATAAATGAACAGTAATAATTTAACTTTAATGAGTGGATCAGTCATTTAAACTCTGTATTTTATAATATTTAGTTTATGTACTTTTTCACACATTAGTTTTTATTTCCACACATTTTATTTGCATTTTTATATTAAATATTGTGTGAATAATAAATATAATGTTATTTGTTATTTATTTATTAGTTTATAAGTTGACGGTTCATTCCGCTGTGGCAACCCCTGATGAATAAGCGAAATGAATGAATGACTGAGTATTGATTTTCTGCTGTGTTTCTATAGTGCAGTGAGTGTGTTTTCTGGTGCGTAGGCTGCAGCATCTTCGAGAACTGTAAGCGCTGTAATAACGGCACCTGGGCCCCGAGGGACAACTTCTTCCTGAAGGGTCAGTACTGCGCCGAGTGCCGGCCCGGGTGGTCTGGAGGAGACTGTATGAGTGAGTATATCACCATCTGCAGTGCAGCGCCATCATTTTACAAACCTTCTCATACATGCAAAACACTCATGAATGCTTGACTGAAAACACACAGCTCTTATATGTGCATTTCATTATTCTCTGTTTGACGTGAGATCAACTGAAACACGAAGAGAGGGTGGGGCATAGTGTAGCTCCTCCCCTTTAAGAAAAACAGCCGATAACATGTTGTTTTTCTCACAGTAATTCAGTGTTGAGACATCAAATGAACAGCCAATGAGAAGAAGGGGGCGGGGCATGTCAGACACTAAAGAGCATTTGATTTGTCAGAAGATTTGATGAGAAAAAGCTGACAGAATGAAAACAGCTGATGGAGTATACACTAACCTGAGCATTATTCAGACACTAGATGGAGACAAACAGTCTGGGTAGTCTAAGTAATGAATCTATAAATATCTTCACTGATGGAGATGGTTGTAGGATCTGCTCTGTCTGCTAACACACCCCTAACACACTCCGGAACTCTCAGATATGGACAGTGTGCAGTTAATCAATGTGTGTGTTTGACAGTGATTTGACTGACTGACTGAGTGTGTGTGTGTGTGTGTGTGTGTTTGTGTGTGGAGCGTGTGGAGGGCTGATCCACAAGCGGCAGGGGCACCTGGTGTTGGAGAGTTACCCGAATAACGCCCGCTGTGAGTGGACACTGAGAGTCGACCGACCGTACACTATTGACCTCAGGTGAACACACACACACACACACACAAATTCAAGCACACATGAATACACATATACATACACACATGCATGCAAACATACATATCCACACACACATGCTTCCACACACACACAAATCAAAGCACACAAACACACACTAACAGACATGGACACACACACACAAATGCAAGCACACAAACACTGAGTCACACAAACACAGACAGATACACACATGCACACACACACACACATGCTCACACAACACAAATGAAAGCACACATACACAGACTTACACACATGCACAGACACGGGCACACACACACACACACACACACACACACACACACACACACACATGAAAGCACACATACATACACTCACACACACACACACAAATGCAAGCACACCTACACAGACTCAAAATACACAACAACTTACAGACACACACACACATGTGCACACACACTCATACATGCACAAACACATACAGTATACATATCTGTATTTGTAGCAGCAGTGTGTGTGTGTTCAGCTTCTGCTGCTGGAGTGTCAGTGTTTGACAGTAACCGCTGCTGTTTGATCTGAGCACATGTGACCGCCGCTCACAGAGTTTATAAAGCTCGTTACTGCGCACTAATTTGTCCCCAAAATACACTTTAATAGATCGACACACACAGACACACACACACACACACACGCCAGAGCATCAGGAGACTATTAACTGGGTCTCCCTCACACAAACACACACACACGCACACACACACACACACATACACACACATACACAAACACACACACACACACACACACACACACACACACACACACACACACACACAAACACATACACGATGTTTGTGTGTGTGTGCGTGCGTGTGCGTGTGCGTGTGCGTGTGTGTGTATCCTGCACAGTTCTCACACTGAGTATATAAGGATGAGGAAAATGAGACACACTGCAGGCGTCTGGCAGAGACTCCCACAGTTGCAGTGTAGCCAGGAAAACATGAGCTCTGCATTCTGGAGGAAAACAGCAGCACGTTCACCTCACAGTCCTCACACAGCTTCATATCCACACCTTATTATCACAAATCATGACTCCATTAAAGTGCATATTCTCATGGTTAATAGAGTATTTTAGTGATGTTATTACTTGAGCCGGTGTTTATTTACATGTGCAGGACAGCACAACGTTTGGGAAATTACAAACTTAAAGGGTCAGTTCACCCAGAAATGAAGATTTGCCCACTTTTTACTCTCCCTTAAATGGTTATAAATCTCTGAGTTTCTTCTGTTAATCACTAAAGAAGTTATTTTGAAGAATGCTGGAAACCTGTAACCATTGACTTCCATAGTATTTGTTTTAAAATGAGTCATGTTTAACTAAATGAAGTTCCTAACATAAGTTCGGGAGGAGCCTGATCAGTCAGGTCAATTATCCGTGTGTATACAGTATATGTAGCGGTCTTGGTTCAGTTGACTTTTGTTCCAGCATCCCTCCACCTCCCCATCTCAAGTCAAGTCAAGCCTCGAGCCTCCTTTAAGGACGGGAGGTGCGAGCTCTCTTAGCGGTTTAATAGCTCGGGTCCCCACTTCTGGACAGCAACGCCAAAATCCTTTACCATGTTGACGCACTTGATTGAGCAGGTAAACTCGTGAAACTACATTACCCATAATGCTGTGCAGAAAATTACACCAATCAGATAGCCGCAACAAACAAAATAAAAGTTTATTCAGTGTTTACTCTATTCTGTTGAACACAAAAGAAGATATTTTGAAGAATGTTGAGAACCTGTAACTATTGACCTCCATTGTGGAAAAAACAATGGTAGTCAATGGTTACAGGTTTCCAGCATTCTTCAAAATATCTTCTTTTGTGTTCAACAGACACTCATAAAGGTTAGAGACAAGTAAATGATGACAGAATTTTCATTTTTGGGTGAACTGACCCTTTAATTTTCTCCATGGGGAACAGATTTTTAATAATTAATGTTTATATCCAGGTAGCAAAGAATTCTGGCCCAGATTTGGCACAAAGTTGTCGTCTGGCACTGGCATACAGCATGTGGGCCAAAGATGGCCCGGGTTTGGCAGAGGTGGCATCGTCTTTAATGCGGCACACAAGACGTGGGCCAGATATCAAATGTAGTATTTGGCCCAGATGTTAAAAATGTATATGTGGGCCACGTAAGTTTGGCCTGTCTTGACCCAAATTTAAAATACATTTAAATAATTTTGGAGTAAAGAAAAAAATTCTATTAATTAGGTCTCTGAAAAAAAGCTCGGCTATAAAGTGAAATGCTTCATGGGCTTATTAAATTCATTGCAGTCGTCACACACCAACATATCTGGCCCAGTTCAGACCCAGTTATGGGTTATTAAGTTGGTTGAGACTTGGCCCAGATATGGTCAATGTTTGGCCCTTGCATGGAAGCCAGACTTGGTCCAATCATGTACCGTAATTCACTGCGGCATGTGGGTCAAGCTAAAGCTGATTATGTGGGCCAGATCTGGGTCAGAGAAATTTTGTTATGTGGATGTTAATAATAAATCCACTGTGAGCTCTGAGACTGGTGATCAGTGGAATATACTTCATC
The DNA here is from genome assembly GCA_903798195.1 of Danio kyathit. Lineage (NCBI taxonomy): Eukaryota > Metazoa > Chordata > Actinopteri > Cypriniformes > Danionidae > Danio > Danio kyathit. The sequence continues at coordinate 44,602,988 of LR812543.1, forward strand.
TTAAAGGAGTCATGGGTAATTCAAATCTGTGGTGAACAACTACATTACCCATGATGCTGTGCAGAAAAATACACCAATCATGTACTCGCAGTGAACAAATTGCATAATTTAACTCCGCCCACTGCCATGAAGCTCTGCCAAAGATCAAATTGAGAAACATAAATATATTTTCACTCCACATTAAGCCCCTGTTGGAGTTGGAGATGTGCACTAGCATGGAGAATCATCACAGTCCTGACCTCAAACGCAGTCTGAATCCCATTCTTCAACCTGAAATGCTGTATATGATTATTAACGTGTGTGTGTGTGTGTGTGTGTGTGTGTGTGTGTGTGTGTGTGTGTGTGTGTGTGTGTGTGTGTGTGTGTCAGGTTCATGATGCTCAGTCTGGAGTTTGACCACAGCTGTCAGTACGACTATGTGGAGGTGAGGGATGGAGACAGCCTGAACTCTCGCCTGATTGGTCGATACTGTGGAAACGAGCGGCCTGCTCCAATCAGGAGCTCTGGGAGTTCCCTGCACCTGCTGTTCGTCTCAGATGGATATAAACACTTCGATGGGTTTTTTGCCATCTTCCAGGAGAGCTCAGGTGAGGGTATAAGTGTAGCGGAGGCCAGCTAGTGTGTTGCTGTGCCAGTAAACCTCACTTCTAAAGACACCATGGTCTTTAGCCTCCTTGTTAGAGCTCTCCATGCGGAGAGGTGCCGGTTCGATCCCAGCTCGGGGCGGGTTGGGTGGTGTAGGGACCGGCGGGGTTACATTAGCAAACAACTCAATGCATATAAATGGCAATTGTGGTCGTTTTATTAGTGTTGGTGTATTACAAGCAGTCTGTAAATCTAATGTTTTAAAGATGTTGCTTGACAAACCACTCAATCATCTCGACAACAGATAATGACAATACAATTTTATAAAAATAGAATAAAAAATTGATAGAAATAAAAGAAAATCCATGCAAAAAAAAGAATTGTATGTTAAACTTTAAAAAATTAATTATTTAAAGATGTAATTACATGCTTTAACCACTAGATGGAAGCAATATTTTGAGCAAGTGCACATCTATGATTTATTTTAAGAGTTTTTCTTGGAGTACACCATTAAACCATTCAAAAACAACTTTTAGAAGCAGTTGTGAGTTCATTTCAGATTATTTATTTATTTATTTTTTATATTATTAAAGAAATAAACCCTGCTTGTTTTCCACCCAACTCCTAGTTTAAATATTATTCTGTTTATTATAAGATTATTCAGATCCGTCAAATTAAAACAGTGTCTGATCTGGAAGCGACAGCAGCATCTGTAAACAACTTTAAAAGAAGTAACTACAGTGCTCTTACTGGTCCACTGAAGCTAAGCAGGGTTAAGGTCAGGGTTATGGTTAGGCCCTGGAGTTCCTGGATGGGAGATGATGTGTTAGTGCGTCCAGCAGGGGGCGCGTCCCTACATCTTTACCATTATAGCTGTGCTCTGAACTCTGCTGCAGTTTTACATTCAGCACAATGTCTTTATTGTTTTCTTTATAGTTATAATGCTTGATTTAAACAGCTCTTAAGGGCGTGATGATTAAAGTAATAGTTCAACCCAAAATGAAAACGTCATGTTAATTTACTCACTTTCAGGTCATCAAGGTGTAGCTGACTTTCTTTCTTTCTTCAGAAGAACAGTAAAGAATATTTCCAGCTGAGCTTATTTGCGATCATGCCCTTTCTCTCTGTGGTAAACAAACCCGAGTGCTTCATTCAAACGCAAATACATCATCCTGCAGCTGTTTGCCTAAGTTGTTAAAAGGTAAAAGTTGTAAATAATGTTTGATTTGTTGCACTCTGCAATCGTTTCTCTTCATAAGACCTCAGTGCATTGTCAGGAGCTGCAGGTAGTAATTATGATTTGCATGCATGTTTTTTTATATATCAAAGTTATGGCACCCTCTGAGTCTGATCTCCATTATGTGCATACCAGAACAGTAAAAACACAGTGTAATGCATGTTAAACACACATTGAACCAACAGGGGGCGATCAAAGCCTTTAATGCTGGGTTCACACCACGGAATTAAATATTTGTGCATGTAAAATGCATTCAAGTGAATGCAAACGTGAGAACAGAGGCAGATTAGCTTCCTAAAGAGCGAAAGACATGGAGTATGGGATGCATCTGCCACAAACCTCAATTGCATCTTCCACATTTGGTGTGAATCCAGCCGTGTTGTCCAATTAGAATGAAGAAAACATGCGGCAAAAACTGGTTGTAGCGTCCACACGACCACCCATACCTAGAGTTTTAGAAAGTTTGGGTTTCGGCTAGATGATGCTGTGTTTTCCTGTGGACAAACAGCTAAATTGTGTTGAAAAACTGCGGTTTTGAAAATACCCGTGTCCCTGTGGACATGGCCTTAAATTTTAGGGTGAACTAACCCTTTAAACTGATGTCGCTGTCTGCCAGCTGATGTTTCCTCAATTGCTATTGACTCATGAATGCAATCAAGAAGATGACCAGAGGGAAACGTTTGTCCTTCAGAGGCTAGTTCCTACTGTGATTGATCATTGTGTATTTCACTTTCACTCTGTATTCTGAAGGTTATCCTTCAGTGAGCCTCAGCTGCCCTCACAGTTTGTCCTTCCTCGTGTTTAGTATTAGTATCGGTCTTGATTATATGAGCCACTGCAGTCCATGAAGACCCTAGAACAGTGGTGCTCAACCCTGATGCTGGAGATCTTCCTTCCTGCAGAGTTTAGCTCCACCCTTGATCAAACACAACTAAACCAACTGGGTAGGATCTGATGGAGAACTTAATAATGAAAGACAGGTGCATTTGATCAAGGTTACAGCTGAACTCTGCAGGAAGGAAGATCTCCAGGAACAGGAGCACCACTGTTGGAGATGCTCTGACCCAGTCATCTATCACAGTTTGACCCTGTCAGAGTGACTCGACCTGCATTATTCAGTCAGTGGTGTAATGCGATGATGACCCGTGTGTGTGTGTTTGTGCAGAATGCATATCCTCTCCCTGTTTGCATGATGGCACCTGTGTGGTGGACTCCTCACGCTCCTACCACTGCGCCTGCCTAGCCGGATATACTGGAAAGAGGTGTGAACATGGTGAGAGACGACTTATTATTAACCATCTAAAGTCACTTTTTAGACTTTTAAAGATGGCAGTACAGTCTACAGCCTAAAAAAAGAAACAATAAATGCTCAACTTGACTTGATTTGAAGCTCAAACTCACACTCATTCAAGAAAGAAAGTGTCAGGAACTGGAGAACTTGCAACAATTGTAATCATAATGTGAACCCAAAACTCCATCTGGAGCTTCTCTATGAGACTCAACACTTGTTAAACACTCATGCAACCAGACTCGCCTCGCCCACATGGCTCTTAGCCCCGCCCACACTCATCACCATAACCAGGCCAACCAATCACAGCTCTTGTGCTATGTAGTTAATTATTTTGAGAGGTGTGTTTTCTACAAGGTGACACTGGATCTGCCATGTGCAGATGTACGCAGGAGTATAGATGAGCCTTTACACTTATACACTGCCCTCACTGGGTGCAATTAAACTCCAATACCCTCTGCTGTGTGTGTGATCTGGCAGTGCTGGAGTGCAGAAGGCCTTTGATTCCAGCGCACGGCTCTATGAGGCATCTGGACGAGCGGGGTCGGAGGTCATGTTGTGTTCCAGTGTGACCCCGGACACACTTTAAAGGGGTTCCGGATTTCCACCTGTCTGCTGGACGGCTCATGGAGCTCGCCGACTCCACAGTGCGGTAAGCTGGTTTCAAAACAGCACAGTTTGATAAACCTTTAATGCAGTGCAAGTCCTTTGAGTCTCTATGTTGAAAGTGCGTCTGATAATTACTAAAGCATGGTTGTATCTTTTCACCAGTGCCTTTACAAAACTGTGGCATTCCTCCAAAGCTGGAGAACGGCGACCACTTCCTTGTTTATGGACCAAATGATGTGCTTATTGCTATACAGTATTTCTGCTATAAGCAGTATAAACTGAAAGGAGCCGCTCAGAGAACTTGCCTGGGAAACAACACGTGGAGCGGGACGGCACCAACCTGCGTCACAGGTACTCAAGAAACACCATCGGTCTGGCTGGTGGAACAGACCTGCTGTATAATAACTTGTTGGGTTTCAAAGCCTTGTTTTGGCTACTGTTTATTAAGTCACCAGGGTCTTTGCAGGAATTGAGCTCTTGACTTATTGATTACCACACTAAGAATTTGCTCAGGATATGGGCCGGATCCAAGATTATGTGACCCTCAGGATAAGGAGAAACAGACTAACATAAAACAAGACGCTCTTTAAATTACAGTGTCTTTTGGGAAGTGTTCACGCTCTGATTGCCCTGATTAATGCAGCCTAACAATCCTTTAGAGGATTTAGGTTTAAAGTTCTGTGTTTATGTGTGTGCTAATGCAAAGAGATGTGTGTTCAGTCTAGATTTACACTGACAGAGTGTGTCTGCCTCCCGAACTGTGCTAGGAACGCTGTTCCAGAGTTTAGACCCCAGATATGAGAAGTATATATGTCCTACAGTTGATATTGCGAGATCCTTGGAATAATCAATGCAAGGTTTCCAATGTATTGTACATTAAATCATTATTGTCAGTTTTCATTGTCATATTTGGTTGGTCTGGCTATTTGAGTTTTATTTGAGTTTTTCCCAAATGTACCTTTGAAGTGAAGTGTTTTAATTAAACATAAATATGTTGTGTTTTCAGAGCCAGACGTGACTCCTACAGCAGATCATGAGGAAAACAAAGGCAAACTCAAACCTGCTGGAGCAGACGATCCCGGCGATGCCAAGAACAAAACCTCACAGGAACAAGAAAACGAGTCCAAACCAGAGAAAGATATTAAAGCACAGAAGCCCACCGCTGGAAAGGACTACGATCTGGTGTTGGGAAAAGACATGGACCAGGAAATTGTCAGTATATTTGTGAAAGAAAAGCCTAAAGCTGAATATAAGGAGAGCGACAGCAGCATCAACACTATTGAAAAGAAAGATCCTGGAGAGGATAAAGACACCCTTAAACTCTTTGATAAAGATGAACATCTACACATCGAAGAGAAAGTCGTAACTTCAACAAAACATGAGGAATTTGTAGATATTGTGTTGATAGACAATGAGATGGAGAACAATCAGACGACGGAGGACAAAACCACAGGGGATAAAACAGAGAGAGGACCTCAATATACAATATCAAGACTGAATGAAGACAGGAAAGAAAACCTTCTCAATGAAATAGACGTCACACAGCAAGAGAATAACACTGGATTCTTGGACAGCAATGACATTGAGGAAAGGGTAGACATGTTGCTGTTAAAGCAAACTGAAGAACCTCCATCATCCACTGCTGTTCATTACAGCACAGAGACCACAACCACAGCCAGCAGAAGCCCAGAGAGAGCCACAGATAAACCTGCTCTACAGGAGGATCCAGTACATGAAAAGACAGCAGATCTACAGCAGGAACCCACAGCAGAGTCTCCGAATGAAGGTGACTCTCACAAACTCCTCCACACTCAAACACGGTCTGCTTCTCTTCTCACAGCGTGTGGGCTACAATGAAACACCTTTATATACGTGCTAAAAAGAATTATAGCGAAGCGTAACTAGCTGCAATCCCACTGTATTTCTCCTGTTCAGAAACGGCACTGGTAATAACCAGGGCTTATTGTCTCTTACTGGATTCTCCCAAACACACCTTATGCAGAGAGTTCCCTGCTGAAAAAAACAGCTTAAACCAGCCTAAGCTGGTTGGCTGGTGTTAGCTGGTCGACCAGCCTGGTTTTAGAGGGGTTTTGTCCATTTCCAGCCTGGTTTTCAGCCATTTCCAGCCTGGTCTTAGCTGGTCAGGCTGGGAGTTGACCAGCTTAAACAAGCTTGACCAGCCAAAATCAGCTATGTCCAGCTTAAACCAGGCTGGTCAAGCTGGTTTTAGCTGGTTTAAGCTGGTCATTTTCCAGCCTGACCAGCTAAGACCAGGCTGGAAATGGCCGGAACCCCTCTAAAACCAGGCTGGTCCACCAGCTAACACCAGCCACCCAGCTTATGCTGGTTTAATCTGTTTTTTCAGCAGGGTTCATACTGCACTATTTCAATGTCATCGAATACCTGTCGTTTGTAGCATTCAATAGCTGATATGTTCACATAACACCTCACATAATTCTGTTTAAAGTGAATGTGATTCTTCAGGATAAAGCAGAAAGGCTGTAGTCTAGTACAGGTGGATTTGTCCTCATGATGTTTACTCTGGTGTCTCTCAGCAGGTGAAGTGACTCCGTGTCCTCCACCGCCTCCGCTCTATCACGGTTTCTCTGAGCGTGTGTCTGGTGTGCGTCCTGAAACTCTGCGCTTCTTCTGTAATCAGTCGTATGCTCTGGTCGGCAGCGACCGCAGAGTCTGTCAGGCTGACGGCAGCTGGTCTGGAACTCGACCCGTCTGCATCAGAGGTACTGTTCATTCCCTGAGCTCTGGGTTTACTGCAGTAATCAATCTGACCTTTTGTTTGTATTTGACTGCAGACAATACGAACACACAATATGTGACGTTTTGTCTGGTTAACTTCTGGGCAATTTCATTTGTAAATATACATCCTTTCCTGCCATTCTGACCTGCAACACATTCCCAAAAAAGATAGGCCAGGAGCAGTTTAGAGCAGTAATCAGGTAATCTTGTGAAATAATGATGGTGTAAAAATAATAACAGGTGATTGTGATGATGATCTGCTACAAAAGCAGCATCTAGAAAGGTCTAGTCCTCTAGGAGCAGAGATGGGCAGAGGATCACCAGCTTGACCACAAACACAAGAGAGAATGACTGAGCTATGTAAACACAATGTTCCTCAGAGAAAGAGAGGAAGACATGTGGATATTTCACCTTCAACAGTGCAGAACATCATTAAAGATTGAAGGAGTCTGGAGGAGTTTCAGTGCATAAAGGACAAGAGCACAAGCCTAAGCTGAACAACCATGACCTCCGAGCCCTCAGGGGGCGCTGCATCAGGAATCCTCATTCTTCTATAAGCCAGATCACCACATGGGCTCAGGACTACTGCGGTAACCCTTTGTCAAGCACCACAATACAGAGGTACATCCACAAACGCCAGTCACAACTGTACTGTGCCAAAAGGAAGCCCTATGTTAACAGTGTCCAGAAGCGCAGTCCACTTCTCTGGGCTCGGAGGCATCTGGGATGGAGCATCACACAGTGGAGACGTGTACTGTGCTCAGATGAAGCAGTGTTTCAGGTGTTTTGTGGAGAAATGGACGCCGTGTGCTCCGGACCAAAGAAGAAAAGGATCATCCAGACTGTTACCAGCAACAAGTCCAGAAGCCAGGCTCTGTCATGGTCTGGGGTTGTGTCAGTGCCCTTGACAAAGGTAACTTGCTTTTCTGTGATGCTCCATTAATGCTGAACAGCACAGAGAGATTCTGGAGCACAACATGCTGCCTTCTTCTCCAGAGACGCCCTGCAGAGTTCAACAAGAAGATGATGAACCACATTCTGCTCACATTACAGAGTTCTGCTGCAGAGGAAGTGGAGAAGGCTACTGGACTGGCCTGCCTGCAGTCCTGACCTGTCTCCAATAGAGAATGTGTGCACAACATTGAAGACCCCATAGTGTTAAGCCCAATTTAAGACTTGTTTGCAGGAAGAATGTGACAAAATGACCCCTGAAACACTGCATCACTCGCTGTCTTCAGTCTCTAAACGTCTTTAAGTGTTGTGAACAGGAACGGCAGCAGAGTGGTACATGCGTTACTGATACAGCTGTTTCTGAAATGTGTTGCAGGAACCAACATTTGAATACGGGTTTATTTAAAAGATTTCTAAAAATCCAGAGGAACACATTAATAATGTTTGTTGTATCGTCTGCAATGTAATACAAGTCAAAGTAAATCTGTAAATCACTACTTTCTTTTTTTAATAAAGCCTGTACTAACACCAGCTTTTGTGGCCTGGTGTGTGTTGTGTTGTTGTTTTTCCCAGCATGTCGAGAGCCGAAGGTCTCTGTTCTGGTCAGACAGAAAGTTCTTCCTCCTCACGTCCCGTCCAGGTGAAAACACACACTTGTGTTTCTGTCATTCCGCTTCTGTGTGTTATCAGCATCTTTATACACTGCAGAAACAGAAATAAATCAGATACAAACTAGAAACAAGTCAATACTTGCAGAGATTCCATCAAATAAGGAACGTTTAAGAACAAACTAAAACATAAAATAAGTAGTTTTGAATCTGTTGTTATGATGATGCACAGCCGTCTGTAGCTCCGCCCTCTTTTGAATCTCATTTGCATTTAAAGCGACCATCATCAAAACGCCACAATTAGGATCACAGCCTGAAATGGTCAGTTTCATAGAGCTGGAGAACATTATCTGTGTGCTGTAGGGAGCTGAAACTTCACACACACTCTGAGACACATTATACGTCTTGTTAAAATGGGGCAGAATAGCTCTCCTTTAAATCAGTGTGTTCTGTCTTTCAGGAAGACTCCGGTGCACAAGTTTTACTCTTCCTCCGTGTCAGCTGTCTTCCTGAAGGATGTGCGTGCGACGCAGAGCCCGCTGGGCTTACCGACGCTCCCGCAGGGTTTCCACCATCTGTACACACACATCGAGTACGAGTGTGTGTCTCCGTATTACCAGCACTCGGGGAGCTCCCGCAGAACCTGCCTGAAGATGGGCAAGTGGAGCGGACGCCACGTCTCCTGCTCTCCAGGTGAGGGCGCCACTGAGAGCAGCATCATTAAAACACATGCAGAGATCCACAACACACACACAACAACCTAAACGTCCACATTACTGCATTACGAGTGCACATATTTATATTGATGATGCACCGCGTTTGAGTATTTGTAAGTGTCTCCATCGGGATGATTATGAGAGTTTATTATAAAATGTGTTTTGCATTATAAATTCACACGTCTCTTCTGCTCAGCATGAGTGCCGTGTAAGAAACTGCAGTGTGTTCATTTGTATGAGAATTTGTGACACGTTTGCTGTCAAACCGATGAAGATCTTTCCGTAATTTGCTGGTGTTTTATGTAATGCATGCGCTTTGTTAAATTGCAGCGCGTTAAGCTCTATAGTTTTCCTCTTGTCTACATGCGTGTGTGTGTGTGTGTGTGTGTGTGTGTGTGTGTGTGTGTGTGTGTGTGTGTGTGTGTGTGTGTCAGTGTGTGGGAAGCTGGCATCCTTCGACCCGCAGAAGCCGGAGCAGACGCAGTGGCCGTGGCTGGCCTCCATCTACAGACGTCCAGCAGGGAAGCTGAAGCTGAAGCTGAAGAGCGGGACGGAGGATCAGACGGAGGACGGAGCTGTGGACGGGTGGCAGCTGGTCTGCAGTGGAGCTCTGGTCAACCAGCGCAGTGTGGTGGTCGCTGCTCACTGCGTCACGGAACTGGGGAAAACACACCCGCTGGACACACACACACTCAGAGTCACGCTGGGGAAACACTACCGCAGCGAGCGCAGACACACTAAAGGCCTGCAGACTCTACGGGTCAGTGCAGTAATGCTCCTGCTGTACTCCACTGCACTTTTGTGTTGTTTCTGCTCCAAATATCTAAAAAGTCCAAAAGAAAGAAGCATTTACTACACAAGCAATAAATAATGTCTCGTTTTAAGAAATAATACAGCAAAATTAGGTGAGTTTTCCCTAAATAATCGAGTTCTGTTTCCGTTTTGATAATCTCGCTTCCCCTAGTATTTAGCTTGTTTTAAGAAAAACTCACTTCATTTTGCCAGATTATTTCATTTTTTTGTGCTTGTCTAGAAAATGCTTCTTTATTTCAGACTTTTTAGATATTTTAGATATAGAGATTAAAATTAGGCCCAATGCCAATTGTATTTGATACCCATACGCCTTCCCCTTCACCTTTGAAACAGAATGGGAAGGGGTGGAAATATCCCACCAAGGAATGAGACACCACTACACACACACACACATCATCATCATCATGTCATTACTAGTGCACACTGCGGAGGGAGCTATTTTAATTCATTGATATGGAGATTAAGCATCATGTGCTGTGAGAGCGTTGATGCTCATCGCTGTATGAATGATGTTTCGATGTTGATACAGGGGTTGCCTGGTAACATAAAAAGCACAGCCAAGTGCTGCATCCCAATTCACATACAATCTGTCCTAAATAGTTTTTGAAAGTTGAATTAGTGTGTCCCAAACCAAAGTATATTGAAAAGACCCCGCTGAAAAAAAACTGCTTTAAACCAGCCTAAGCTGGATGGGTGGTTTTAGCTGGTGGACCAGCCTGGTTTTAGAGGGGTTTTGGCCATTTCCAGCCTGGTCTTAGCTGGTTACGCTGGGAGTTGACCAGTTAAAACCAGCTATGTCCAGCTTAAACCAGGCTGGTCAAGCTGGTTTTAGCTGGTTTAGGCTGGTCATTTTCCAGCCTGACCAGCTAAGACCAGGCTGGAAATGGCCAGAACCCCTCTAAAACCAGGCTGGTCCACCAGCTAAAACCAGCCATCCAGCTTTGGCTGCTTTAAGCTGTTTTTTTCAGCAGGGGAGTACTTCAAATGTTCTCAGATGCTCTACAATTTCCAGTAGAAATGTGAAGTCTAGAACCTGCTAATATTGTCCACAATACATCACGTGCTGGACATGAATCTGATTCAAACTACAAACTCAGGCAAAAAGAGTAAACAAACTACAAACATGGCGATGTGTTGAGATGATTGACAGGCTCGTAACTAAGCAACAGAATGGTCTATTAATGAGGAGGTAGTTTGACCCAAAGCTTACACACTCTTCTGATACACACTCAAAAGTAGGTACATTTTCTCCATGAAGAGAGTACACACTTTTAGGACAGAGTATAAGTATGCAAATTGAGATGCAGCATAACACTTTAACGGTTATTATGAATGTAATAAATCAGATGTTTATTCGTAGTCCTTATTAATGCCCTGTTTTTTCTACTTGTGTGTCTCCTGGTGTGGTTGTGCAGCCCTGCTCCTGCTGTAGTCGGGGAAATCTCTCCTAATCCTTCATTTTGTGTGTGTTTGAAGGGCTACATGGCTGATATTGCCTAATTATACATTTCTAAAACGACACTAGATCTGTTAAGCCCATGAGTGTGAACACTGTGCTCTTCACTGCAGGTTTCCTCCATCGCTCTGCACCTGAACTTTGACCCTCTGGTTCTGGACTCAGACGTGGCGGTGCTGAAGCTGCTGGATAAGGCTCGTATCGGAGAGCATGTGGTGCCGGTGTGCCTGCCGGACCCTCAGCTGACTGCAGACCAGGGTTTGGTGACGGGCTGGTCTCTGGAGCCGGACCCCGCAGATGGGGAGCGGGCGCGGGTGGGCCGTGTGCTGATGGGGGATTTGGTACAGTGCGAGCAGCAGTACGCCAGCCACGGCCTGCCCATCAGTGTGTCTGAAAACATGCTGTGCGGACGGCAGGCGGAGCGCTCCAACATCTGCCCTGCCGACACCGGGGGGATCCTGCTGTCTCCGGCCGGCTCCGCGCACACACCACAGCACTGGACGCTCCTCGGCCTGGTCAGCTTCGGGTTCGAGTCTTCAGTCTGCAGCCCGGAGCTCTACACCGTCTACACACACATCGCCAACTTCATCAGCTTCATAGAGGCCAACATGACATGAAGAGGAGCTTTACTTACTGATACAGCTGAAGACAGAATCATTCGCCCTCCTGTGATGTTTCATTTTCTAAATGATGTTGAACAGATTCAGCAGTTTCTCACAGTATTTCCTCTAATATTTGTTCTTCTGGAGAAAGTCTTATTTGTTTTATTTGGGCTAGAATAAAAGCAGTTTTTAATAGTTTTAAAGCCATGTTAAGGTCAATATTATTAGCCCCTTCAGCAATATTAGTGTTGGATTGTCTCCAGAACAAACCACTGTTATAGAATGACTTGCCTAATTACCCTAACTTTACCCTAATTACCCTAGTGAAGCCTTTAAATGTCACTTTAAGCTGAACACTAGTGTCTTGAAGAATATCTAGTCTAATATTATGTGCTGTCATCATGGAGATGAGGAAAGACATCAGTTATTAGAGATGAGTTATTAACACTATTATGATCAGAAATGTGCTGAGAAGAATCTTCTGTTGAACAGAAATTGGGGCTAATAATAATTCAGGAGGGCTAATGATTCTGACTTCATCTCTATATAGACTCTAATACACTGGACGGTGCAGTGCACGAGTGCATAAGACATGGACTTACTTTAACCCTAAATAATCCGCAGAGCAGATGAACGAGCAGCACTTTCTGTGAGCTGGACATCAGTTTCTCAGGTTTTGTAAAATGAGGCACTTCTAGTTTAGTCTTTAAATGTACAGAAGCTGTAATGTTGTATTTAGCGTTGTTAGTGTCATCAAAAGGTGTATATATTTACATTTATGTGTGTATATTAACATATATTATCAGGGGGGCAACTGGTGGGAATCTTAACTCGTGGACTGCAGAGACATTCAGTGCATCTGCATCACCCTTTGAAGGGCACTTCGGAGTGTACACAATCATGGCCGCCATGTTGAAGTGTCGTTCCAAACTGGAGTGCTCAAAACTGACCACTTTGAAGGGCCCTTTGGAATGAAGGATACTGATGGACACTTTAGTCCCCCGTGATTCTTTGCACAGGAAGGTGGTTTGGTGTCACTCACTGACTGTGTTTCATCAGAAGATCTCATCCCTATGCCCTAATTCTGTCAAAGCAGTCACTACACAGGGCAAACCCTTCCAAGGGATTAGGGTATAGGGATGAACCCTTCCAATTGGAACACAGTGTGTGACACCAAACCACTTTCCAAATGGAACACAAGCAAAAACCTGAAGGTAATATACTTAATAGTATGAATTAAACTCATTCATCCTCCTTCAGCTCAGTGCCTTTATTAATCAGGGGCTGCCACAGCGGAATGAACCACCAATTATTCCAGCATATGTTTTACACAGCAGATGCCCTTCTAGCCACAACCCAGTACTGAGAAACACCCACACACACTCATTTACACACACACACTCATACACTACGGCCAGTTTAGTTGATCAGAGTTCCCCTATAGCGCATGTGTTTGGACTGTGGGGGAAACCGGAGCACCCGGAGGAAACCCACACGGGGAGAACATGCAAACTCCACACAGAAACACCAACTGACCCAGCTGGGACTCGAACCAGTGACCTTCTTGCTGTAAGGGCAACAGCACTACCTACTGCGCCACATTATCGCCACACACACACACGCACACTTGCCATACAGACGCACACACTCAAATACAAACACACATACATGCAGACACACTCACATACAGACAAACACACTCAAACACAATCTCTTGCGCACACACACACATGCACTCAAACACACACACAAACGCAGTCTCTTGCGCACAAATACAATATCTTGCATATGCACACAAACACACTCTCTCTTTCACACACACACACACACACACACACACACACACACACACACACACACACACACACACACACACACAGAGCAGAACAAAAGAGCAGCCCGACTCAGTCCTGAAGATGTGGAAGTGTTGCGGAGCGTTCTGAAGAGCTTAATATAATCTGTGAGCTTAAACTTCTGTCCATGATCCTCTTTTCTTCTGCTAAAGCTTTATATTGCGGCCGTAAAGAAGAGCTCATGACCTCTGAACACAGCTGAGAGATGATCGAGCAGAGGCTGTGTGTCTCCTCACACCCCACTGTAGTGCATCGCAGAACATCTCTGGAGTGTAGAGACGTAAGGTTACAGCGTGACTTCATTTCTGATCCAGAGCTCTAACAGATCGTGTGTAATGGTGTAATCTGTGGTTTAGAGGGTCTGCTGGTCAAACAGGAGGTGTGTGAATCAAACCAAATGTTCAAAAGTCATGTTATATAGTGTTGTATATACTGTAGTGTTGTCATTGCATCGAGTGATACCTGTGTCCTTTCTTCCATTTCTGGTGTGAATTTCCTACACACACACACACACACACACACACACACACACACACACACACACACACACACACACACACACACGTGTATACATGGTTAGCAGGGACTCTCCATAGGCTTTATACTGTAAAAAGCCCTCAGTGTTATATGGTCCTATAGGGCAGGTCCTCATAAAGCACTGTGATAGAGTACAACTGTCATGACAGTATACACATCTGGAGTGTATGTATGCTGTGTATGTGTGTGGGTGTGTGCATGTATGTGTTTGTGTGTCTGTATTCGTATATATGTGTGTATGCGTGTGTGTCTGTGCATACGTGTGCATTTGTGCATGTGTGTTTGTATATGTGTGTCTGTGTGTGCGTATTTGTGTGTGTGTGTATGCATGCATGTGCGTGTGTGTATATGTATGTATGTGTGTGCATGTGCGCTATGTGTGTGCGTATGCATATTTATATGTGTGTGTGTATGCGTGCATATATTTGTAGTCTTGTGTGTGTGTGCGTATTTGTGTGTGTGTATGCATGCATGTGTGTGCGTAGGTGTACATGTGTGTGTGTGCGTATATATGTGTGTGCAAGTCTGTGTTTGTAAACGTGCGTGCGTATATTTGTAAGCTTGTATGTGTGTGTGCTTGTCTATGTGTGCCTGTGTGCGTATTTGTGTGTGTGTATGCATGCGTGTGTGCGTATATGTGTATGCATATGTGTGCATGGTCTTATATATGTGTGCGTGTGTGTGTGTGTGTATACGTGTGCATTTGTGCATATGTGTGTTTGTATAGGTGTGTGTGCGTGCATTTATTTGTAGGCTTGTGTGTGTGTGCTTGTCTATGTGTGTGTGCGTATTTGTGTGTGTGTGTATATATGTATGCGTGTGTGTGCATGTGCTTATATGTGTGTGCGTATGCGTACATGTTTGTGTGTGCCTATCCATATATGTATGTGTGTGCGTGTATATGTGTGTGTTTGTATATGTGTGTGTGTATAGGTGTGTATATTTGTAGGCTTGTGTGTGTGCTTGTCTATGTGTGCCTGTGTGTGTACATGTGCTTATATATGTGTGCCTGTGCCTATACATATATGTATGTGTGTGTGTGTATATGTGTGTGTATATGTGTTTGCTCACATCTGGTTATGGGCTGATGTGTGTGTATTGAAAATTGTATATGTGCGTATATGTTAGTGCATATATGTGTGTGTGTGTGTATATGTGTGTGCGTGTGCATACACGTAAATGTGCATATATATTAGCGTGTGTGTGTGTGTGTGTGTGTGTGTGTGTGTGTGTGTGTGTGTGTGCGCGCGCATCAGTGCCTATATGTGTGCGCGCATGTGTGTGTGTATCCTCGAGCTGAAGGTGGAGACCGGAGGAGGACCGGCTTGCAGTGAGGCGGAGCAGCAGGAGTGTAAACACACACACGCTCACACACACGCGCACACACACATCAGGGTCCCCGAGCTGCTCTGCTTCAGTCTGCCGGTTCATGAGCTCCGAACAGCGGATTACCCGAGCACTCCTTCAGCCTCCTCCGCGCGCGACACCCGAGCACAGCGCGTGACACAACAACAACAAGAAAACACACACACACACACACATTCACCTGCTGAACACACACTCGGCCAGCCTGACAGGTGAGTCTCATCCGCGCGCGCCTGTTTGTCTGTAACAGTGTGATCTGGTGTGTGTTGGAGATCTGTGTGTTTATTGCTGAGTGTTGTGTACGCGTGATGATGATGATGATGATGATGATGATGATGATGAAGGCTGTTTAATTGATCTGCTGATTGACCTGTCCCTGATGAAGCTTCAGGAGGTCTTCTAGTAGATGTGAGAGCGGAACAGGCTCATGGAGACTCTCAGTGGCTCCTGTGGAATCTCTTTGTTCAGTTTTAATGATCAGCCATGCTGTATGTGTGTGTGTGTGTGTGTGTGTGTGTGTGTGTGTGTGTGTGTGTGTGTGTGTGTGTGTGTGTGTTTGAGCAGAGCTGCTTGACTAATGTGTGATTGTACGAGTCTTCATGCAGATAATCCATTATCTTCATCCTGCTGGACTTCAAAAGCCTCATGAGTGACAAAACACTGTCTGTGCGGCTCCTATTCATTGTGTTTAGGGACCCGTGTGTGTGTGTGTGTGTGTGTGTGTGTGTGTGTGGGGAGATGCGTTATGGGCACACATGTGTTCTTGCAGTAATATTGAAATAAATGATAAGTTATTAAATATATAATAAATAAGTTATTTTCGCTCCACCATTCTGATAATGATGAGGTGTTTGATATCTGCACTGTGTCTCTGTAGTGTGTCAGTGTGAGGAAGAGTTCATGAACACACTGATGATGATGAGGATGAGGATGAGGATGATGAGGATGAGGATGATTCTGGAGTTTTGAGAATATTGTCAATTGTGCTTTAGATGAATTCTGCAGGTTGACAGTAATGAGGTGTGTGTGTGTGTGTGTGTGTGTGTGTGTGTGTGTGTGTGTGTGTGTGTGTGTGTGTGTGTGTGTGTGTGTGTGTGTGTGGCCATGAGTGAATCTGTGTATTTATGTTTGTGTGTGTGCAAGCATGTATGTGTAAGCATGAATGTATATGTGTGTATATGCATGTGTGTACATGTGAGTGCATGAGTGTGTGTATGTGTGTGCATACATGTGTGTGTGTTTGTGTGTACTTAAGAGTGTGTGTGAATTGGCATGTGTGTACATGTATGTGTGTCAATTTGTGTGTGTGCGTGTGTGTGTGCATGAATGCATGTGTGTACATTTGTCTGTATGTGTGTGTATATGTATATGCATGTGTGTGCATTAGTGTGTTTGTCTATTTGTGTGTGTGTTCGTGCATGCATGTGTGTGTGTGTGTGTGTGTGTGTGTGTGTGTGTGTGTGTGTGTGTGTGTGTGTGTGTGTGTATGCATGCATGTGCATAAGAATGTTTGTATATGTATATGCGTGTGTGTGTGTGTGTGTGTGTGTGTGTGTGTGTGTGTGTGTTTGTGCGTGCATTAGCATGTGTGTACTTGTATGTGTGTGTCAATTTGTGTGTGCTTGTGTGTGTCTGCATGAATGCATGTGTGTTCATCTGTGTATATGTCCATTTGTGTGTGCCTTAGTGTGTCTGTGTGTGTGTCTAATTGTGTGTGTGTGCATGAATGCATGTTTGTGTGCGTGCATGCATGCATGTATGTGTGTGTATGCATGTGTGTGCATAAGCGTGTTTGTACATGTATGTGCATGTGTATGTGCATGAATGCATGTGTGTGCATTAGTGTGTACATATGTCTGTATGTGTATATGTGCATTTGTGTGTGTGTGTAAGTGTGTGTGTGTACATGTATGTGCATGTGTGTGTACATGTATATCTGTGTCCATTTGTGTGTGTGTCTGCATGAATGCATGTGTGTGTAAGTGTGTGTGTGTACATGTATCTGCATGTGCATGTCCTCCCCCACCAGTGTTACACCAGCGCAGGGTCAGAGGTCAGCAGGGGGCAGGTGTGATGTGCTGAGATTGAGGGGGGGGGGGGGGGGGGGTGTTCATAAGTCAGGATCAATGTGCAGCACATCCAGGGGGAATCCAGTGTGTGTGCTCCGGCGTATCTCACGCAACCCACAGCATCATTCACTCAAGAATGTGGGAATTACGTTGAGGTTGAGTGTGTGTGTGTGTGTGAGATCCGTGTTTTGGGACACTATCAGCATTCGTAACACATCTCCGTGCGTGCTCTCACACAGGTCCAGTGAGGAGGAAGAAATGAGCCTAATTAAAGTGAAAAGCAGGATGCTGAACCGCGAGGATAAATGGTGTGAGAGAGCTTAAGGGGCGAGGGGAGAGAAAGGATGAGGGAAGAAAGGCTGCCAGACAAACAGATCTGTGTGTGTGTGTGTGTGAGAGAGTGTGTGTGTGAGTAAAATCCTCCTGGGAAACACGCCTGCGCTGCCAAAGCGGCGTCCAGCTCCTTTCTGTGCGCTCTTCATCACTCTCCTCTTCCTCTCTCTCTCGCTGTGTGACTTCAGATTCATGTGCTGATGAGCTGCCAAAGGTGGAGCGCGGCTCTTTTAGCTGTCGGATCTCCATCTCAGAGGTGCTAAAATCAGGATTTCCCATCGCCCTGAATCAATGAGGCTGTGTTCACTGGAGGAATCACACATCCACAGTCATTTACATGCAGAAAACACTGCGCTCCGGCGGACAGTTAGAGAGTAGCCATGGGAGGGTCAGCTGCTTCAGTAATGTTAGTTTGTGTGATACACGCTGCACTTCAGCACCGTTATCTAATAATACCTTCAGTTTTCAGTGTTTTGAGGGATATTTAGTGTGTTCTGACCTTAAGAGGTCACTGCAGGTCAAACTATGCATGTCATTGTAGTTTATTCTTAAGCTAAATCTAGATATAAACAGCTATTTTACGAGAAAAGTGTGACTTAAGATGTCTGTCGGTGCTGTAGATCTGCCGCTGCAGACTGAGGGATGAGTTTGTTTCTCATATCGACTGACTGCTGTGGTGATGCATTCACAATGGTATGAACCGTTATAGGGGTGGTCAAATGTATCTTTACATTATATTCATTCATTCTCCTTCAGCTTAGTCCCTTTATTCATCAGGGGTCTCCACAGCGGAATGAACCACCAACTATTCCAGCATATGTTTTACACAGCGGATGCCCTTCCAGCCGCAACCCAGTACTGGGAAACACATACACACTCATTCACACACACACACACTCATACACTACAGCCAGTTTGGTTGATCAATTCCCCTATAGCGCATGTGTTTGGACTGTGGGGGAAACCGGAGCACCCGGAGGAAATCCACACCAACACGGGGAGAACATGCAAACTCCACACAGAAACACAGAGACTTGAACCAGTGACCTTCTTGCTGTGAGGCAATGGTGCTACCCACTGCGCCACCGTGATGCCCCTATTTATGTTATAAACATTCATTTTCTTTTTGGCCTAGTCCCTTTATTAATCAGGGGTTGCCACAGTGGAATGAACCACCAACTATTCCAGCACATGTTTTACACAGTGGATGCCATTCCAGCTGCAACGCAGTACTGGGAAACACCCATACAATCCAGAGCACCCGGAGGAAACCAGCGCAACGCGGGGAGAACATGCAAACTCCACACAGAAACGCCAACTGACCCAGCCGGGACTCGAACCAGCGACCTTCTTGCTGTGAGGCGACAGTGCTAACCACTGCACCACCGCAATATTCGTCTATTAATTTAATTATTAATGTTATTATTTAAGATACATCAGGTCAGAGTAAACTATTCCTCACGGTTAAAGGACTGACCAGCCATACATCTTGTTTTGACGTCCTTCAGAGGGATCAAGTGTTAATTAGAGAGGCCAAACCGCCCTGTAAGTCACACCCTGACTACACTACTCAGTCTACATCAACATTAGTGAACACGAGCTCACTGTAGCTCACTGTTATTAGTGCTACTCTAATCTGTGCTGATGTAAACACTACACAGCAGTGAGGTGAAGCTCTATTAATGCAGTCACTGAACTGGCCAATAAGCAGCAGGTGTCATATTAAATGAAGCACGCATCAAACTGAAGGAGCCTTCACGAGTCTCTGTTATCGCTCATGTTTCCTGCGTCTTTAATTCAGAGCGCTGCTGTTTTTAATGCAGAAGGAATAGCTTGTGTATTGTGTGCGTCAGTGTGACCCTCAGGACCGCCCGCTGACCCCGGCTCACACCACCCAAAACGATGACAGAGAAAATAAATGGTTTCATTCATAATAGATCATGGCTGAGCAACAGCGCATCGATTCATGCTTTCATTTCACAACTCACAGTTTCTCATTGCTGTGAACTGACCCTTCAGATGAGCGGTAAACTGGGCTTTACTTTGGGTTAAAACACAAGAGTGGGTTATTCTGTGTGTGTGTGTTTGTAGGTCTGACTCTGACGGTGTGTGTGTGTGTGTGTGTAGTATTTCAAATTTACTAGTTTATTTAGCAGGTTTAAAACAGCCTCAAGTCTGACCACAAGAGCTTTACATCATACACACAAGAGATACGACAAGAGAGATATACACACACACACACACACACACACACACATACACAAACAGAACCCTACACAAGACACGGAAACAATCCCAACAGGCCAGTGGACACCAGTGTGTGTTTTTAAAAGTGACTTGGACTGGGTTGTGTGTGTGTGTGTGTGTGTGTGTGTGCAATTTTTGTGCATTGGGTTGTGTTTGTGTGTGTGTTTGTGCAGATTTTGCGCATTGGGTAATGTGTGTGTGCGTGCAGTTTTTGTGCATTGGGCTGTGTTTGTGTGTGTGTGTGTTTGTGTGTGCATTTTTTCTGCATTGGCCTGTGTGTGTGTGCAGTTTTTGTGAATTTGCTGTGTATGTGTGTGCATGTTTGTGTGCAGCTTTTGTGCATTGGGTATTGTGTGTGTTTGTATGTGCAGTTTTTATGCATTGGCCTGTATGTGTATGTGTGTGTGTGTGTGTGTGTGTGTGTGTGTAGTTTTTCTTATGATTTTGCACATTGGGTTGTGTGTGTGTGCAATATTTGTGCAGTGGGTATTGTGTGTGTGTGTGTGTGTGTGTGTGTGGTTTTTCTTATGATTTTGCACATTGGGTTGTGTGTGTGTGCAATATTTGTGCAGTGGGTATTGTGTGTGCATGTGTGTGTGTGTGTGTGTGTGTGTGTGTGTGTGTGGTTGAGACGGCGGGCAGTAATTTCTCTCTGGAGTGTGTAAATAAGTGAATGTGTGGGAGCCGCTGCTCTCTGGATCTGGGCGCTTCATCACCCTGAGCGGACACGCATGAGAATCGCACAATGCCAGCTCCACAATGCCAGCCTGTGCCCATCTCCAGCGCTTCCGGAGGCCTCGTCTCTGTCCGGGAACACTGGGGCGCTTGTGTTCACCTCCGGCCGCCGCCAAACCGCACAAAACAATCCCGCTACTGCCTGTTTGTCAGCGCAGAGGCTTTTCAAAGCCCCAGAAAAAAACTGCGATGAGAAAACAATTAAAAGCCCCTCCTGGACGCGGCGCGCTCACATTTTCCCAGCTCAGGGAGCCTGTGAACGGGCCCGAGCCTCTAAACGGAGCCTTTATTCCTGCGCTCTTGGCTGCTGCTGGAGCCTCAATGAGGAGGAACAGAGGAGCCTTTGTGGAGGAGCTGGCAACCCTCAACACTGCGCTTCATTAAGAGCTGTCTGTCGCTCTGTCCATCCATCTGTCCATCTCTCTGTCTGTCTGTCTGTCTGTCTGTCTGTCTGTCTGTCTGTCTGTCTGTCTGTCCATCTATCTATCTTGCATTCTGTCTGTCTGTCTGTCCATCCATTCCTCCATCCATCCACCTATCCGTCCATCCATTAATCTATCTTTCTATCCATCTATCTGTCTATACTTCCCACCATCCATCCTTAAATACATCTATCTATCTGTCTATCCTTCCATCCATCGATATATCTGTTTGTCTATTCATTTATCCATTCTATCCCTCTTTCTGACCTCTGTCCATCCATCCATTCATCTATGCATCCATTTATGTATCTGTCTATTCATCCATCCATATATCCATCTATCCATCCATCCATCTGTCTATATGTCCATCCATCCATTAATCCATCCATTCATCCATCCATCTATGTATCCATCCATCCATCCATCCATCCATCCATCTGTCTAACCGCTGATCTATCCATCAATCCATCCATTCATATATCCATCCATCTATGTATCTGTCATCCATTTGTCCATCTATCCGTCCATCTATTTGTCTATCCATTAATCCATTCATTCATCTATTCTTCCATCTATGAATCCATCCAAATGTCTATCTATTGATCCATCCATCCATCTATCCATCTATCTATCTATCTGACCATCCATCGGTCCATCTATTCATCCATCCATCTGTCTATCCATCGATCCATTCACTCATCTATCCAGCCATGTATCTGTCCATCCATCCATCCATCCATCAACCCGTCGATCCATTGATTCATCTATCCATCCATCTATGTATCTGTCCATCCATCCATCCATCTGTCCATCCATCGATTCATCCATTCATCTATCCATCCATCTATCTGTCTATTTGTCCGTCCGTCCATCCATCCATCCATCCATCCATCCATCCATCCATCCATCCATCCATCCATCCATCAACCCGTCGATCCATTGATTCATCTATCCATCCATCTATGTATCTATCCATCCATTCATCCATCCATCTGTCCATCCATTGATTCATCCATTCATCTATCCATCCATCTATCTGTCTATTTGTCCGTCCATCCATCCATCCATCCATCCATCCATCCATCCATCCATCCGTCAACTCGTCGATCCATCGATTCATCTACCCATCCATCTATGTATCTGTCCATCCATCCATCTGTCTAACCGTTGATCCATCCGTTCATCTATCCATCCCTCTGTTTATCCATTGATTCATCTATCCATCTGTCTATCCTTTCATTCATTCATCCATCTGTCTGTCCTCAATGTCTAACAGCTCTGCACAGTTTAGTGCCAGTCCTGATTCCCTGAACCCTGGCGGAGTGTGACACCTGTGCTTCAGTGCATCACTGTGTGAATAATCAGCAGTGTGTGTGTGTGTGTGTGTGTGTGTGTGTGTGTGTGTGTGTGTGTGTGTGTGTGACTGGTGTATCACTAACACACTCTTTAAAGACAAAAAGGAAACAATGCAAACTTGAGTAAGTTCCTCTTGATGTTCTCCTGTGTTGTGTGTGGAGCTACTGGGCAGATAAGTGCGGTGAGACGGGCAGGTGTATCTGCTTCCAGGTTCACACTCCTCTGCTGATGTGCAGCTGGTGTTTCCTCAGTGTTGGAGAGCAGAGCTTTGTTTTCTGATGGAGCGTGACTGAAGGCCACAGCCTGGAGTCCAGCATCAGCGAGCCAAACGCCAGACCTCCGACAGGACAGAGGAGTTTCAGTTCAGTGTGTCGGCAATCTCAGACAGAGTGTGTGTGTGTGTAGCGCTTCTGAAACCAGCTCTGACAAACTTCCCATCACTGTTATTCTGTTATTGTCATGATCTTTGTTTAATATTCACGCATCACCTCATGTAGGATTGCTTCATTGATCATATATAACCTTTACTCAATCATTTGACCGACATGTCAAAACAATATTTGGGTGAACATGCACGCACACACACACACACACAAATATGCACACACACACACTGCTGTACACACACATTACTATACACACACAAATATGCACACACATCACTACACACACACACAAATATGCACATCCCTTTGCTTAGTCTCTCTCTCTCACACACACACACACACACACACTCATATACACATAACTAAACACACACACACACACACACACACACACACAAATATGCATATCATGCACATCACTACACTCACTTTCACTTCTGCACACACACTCTTTCTCTCTTTTTCTCTCACACACACACACACACACACACACACACACACACACACACACACACACACACACACACACACACACACACACACACAGGGGCTCATTCATGAAACATAAGCAGATTTATTTTTAATGTGAGTCTTTTGTACAGATGTTCTGACATAAATCTTCATATTTATGAGTGTGTGTGTTTATATATTTCATAAAGTGAGTCGGTACAGAAACACACCACACCTGCTCGCGGCCATCTATAAATGATGCAGAAACCTTCATCCTTGTGTTATTTCAGGCCAGCCAATGACGTAAGAGTCTGATCATCAGTTTACCATAATGATGACATGAGTGTAAACTGAACACCGTCAGACTCAGAGTTTATCTTCACGTGTAAATTATCAGCTGAACATGTCCTGTCAA
The DNA here is from genome assembly GCA_903798195.1 of Danio kyathit. Taxonomy (NCBI): domain Eukaryota; kingdom Metazoa; phylum Chordata; class Actinopteri; order Cypriniformes; family Danionidae; genus Danio; species Danio kyathit. The sequence goes on from LR812543.1 coordinate 44,626,778, forward strand.
GCAGAAGGCCGGTTCATCTCTATAGGGTGTCTGTAGGAAATATCAGATCTGTGATCAGTGGCAGCTCTAGACCACAGGCAGCAGACGCTCTGTTACCCATCTGAAGCTTCTTTCAGGATTATTCATCATTGGTAAATCTAAAAGTCATTCATTCTCCTTCAGCTTAGTCCCTCTATTCATCAGGGGTCGCCACAGCGGAATGAACCGCCAACTATTTCAGCATATGTTTTATACAACGGATGCCCTTCCAGCTGCAACCCAGTACTGGGAAACACCCACACACACACACACACACACACACACACACTCATACACTACGGCCAGTTTAGTTGATCAGTTCCCCTATAGCGCATGTGTTTGGACTGTTGGGGAAACCGGAGCACCCAGAGGAAACCCACACCAACACGGGGAGAACATGCAAACTCCACACTCCAATCAGCGACCTTCTCACTGTGAGGCCACAGTGCTAACCACTGAGCCACCCTGTCGCCCTAAAAGTAATTATATTTCTGAGTATTTTATGTACATTATTACTATTAAGCTCAAGTTGCACCTGTAGTTGCTGACTTAGTAGTCCTAAAACCACTGTTAATAGCAATTCTCAAATAAGTCGACAGCTGGGTCATTTACTATGACCATGATCACAGGAGCAGCCCACAGGAACTCATGCATCTCTCATGTTTGACATCTGCTGGTTTTGACCACTTCAAGAGTTCACACTTAGCTGATGATGGATAATAAAGCGTGCTGGCATGCTGTCCCAGGAGAGAGCCCTGAGCTCAGGAGATCCTCCCTTTCATCGGGAGGGAGGGGAGTCTGAGCTCAGCTAGGTCTTGAGAGCTTCTCTCATTCACTCGGCCTATTCCTTTATTATTAGGGGTTGCCACAGCAGAATGAATTGCCAACTATACCAGCATATGGCTATGCAGTAAATGCCCGGTACTAAAACACTTACATACTGTGCCAATTTGGTTTATTCAATTCACTTATACTGCATGTGATTGGACTGTGGGAGGAAACCCACGCAAGCACAGGGAGAACATGCAAACTCCACACAGAAACTGACCCAGAGGGAGGTGGAGCCAAAGGGAGGTGGAGCCAGAGGGAGGTGGAGCTGACAGAGTGAAGGATGAGTCAAGCTCAAGCTAATTGGTCAGTAGGTAAAGGTGCAGTACTGGATCTGGACACTTCCGAAGCAGGAGGCCTGAAGTGTTGCAGATTTGCCATCAGAAGAGGAAAAAAAAGCTTTGGAAAGCTTGGACCAGTGATGATTTAGAGCGAGGTGATTCCAGCAACAGTAAAGAAGACCTTAGGCTGGATTGGAACCGTGGAGGAGAAAGAACTCTGGTTGGGACTGGAGTGTCCAACAGGCTGGAAACGAGAAGCGTCAGGAGTGTGAATATAAGTGCAGGTCAGTTCCAGTATGTCGAGCTCTTTCAGAACCTCCTCCTGCTGGGTATGCCCAAACGCTCTCGCTCCACTGTTGGCCGAGGCTCTGGGATTGCTGTGGGCTCTAATCCCGGTTCTGTGGTGAACATGGGTTTATGTTGTAGCCACCAGAGCTGGTTACCATGTTTTTGTGTGTGTAGTAGTACCTCTACCAGACTCTAGTGTGCAAGAAAGGGGGTAAAGGGGGGAATTGCGGATACAACCATGCTCTCTTTCTACGTTGGTTGTAAAATTGTATGCTCAGTCAAAGGAACTCTTTCTCACAACATAATTTCTTTAATTAAGCATAAAATTTAAGACTCCCCCTACAAAACTTTAGGTCCCCCTAGAGCAGGGGTGACCAACCCTATTCCTGGAGATCTACCTTCCTGCATATTTCAGTTGCAACCCCTTTCAAACACACCTATTTAGGGTCCTAATTAATTGGTTTGATCAGGGTTGGAGCTGAACTCTGTAGGAAGGTAGATCTCCAGGAACAGGGTTGAGCACCCCTGCCCTAGAGCACAGGTGTCAAACTGAGTTCCTGGAGGGCCGCAGCTCTGCAGTTTAGTTCCAACCCTATGAAACACACCTGATCACTCTTGTTGAGTCCTTCAGGCTTGTTTGAAACCCTCAGGTAAGTGTGTTGAAGCAGGGTTGGAACTAAACTGTGCAGAGCTGCGGCCCTCCAGGAACTGAGTTTGACACCCCTGCCCTAGAGTGTGGTGGGGGTTCTACAACACACACACAGTGGGCAGCTGTGGTGGTACTAATGTAATCCTGCCTACCCTCACGTACAGAGGAACAGAAACCAGTTTAAACACCAGTTCAACAAAATCCCCCAAAAGTCCCTTGAGAGCAGGGAGGAGAATGGCTGTCTTCTTGTAATCATTTTGACCAGTCAATAAAAAAACTGGGAAAAAACAAATTAGAGCGCCGTCAGTGTAACGAGTTAAATAAGCATGGCTCAGTAAATCTCTGTTGTGGTCCTCGAGGGAATCATCACCCAGGCCGAGGACGAGGAGGTGACGGCTGCTCTACACATCATATAAATCTCTTCTGGTCTGGTAATCTGTCATGACCAGGATGAAGACGGAGACGAGGAGAAGCAGAGTGGAGAGAAATTACAGATTACAATTTAAAGATGACCAAAACAGAGTAGTTCAACAGTGTGAGAGACACAGACACCACAACCAACACAACTTAGGACTATATAGATAAACCTGCTGAATATATGCATATAACTAAAACAGAGGTCAGAATTCCTAACTGTGTGACAATAATAAAGTGGCCATGGTGGTAAAAACACAACGGACTTGATTATAAACACCAATATTGATCATTGTTAACACCTAATATGGACAGATCGTATCACCTACTGTAGATAAACTGAAATAGCAGCCATTTTCCCATCTAATTTGCAATCTTAAGTGAAGTCTTGCCTTTCAAAGTCAGCGCTGGTCTTTACTTGAACCTTGCGCTATTCAGTTGCATGAATGGAAATAGCTGCCGAATACGTTCCCAAGATGTTGTGTGAAAGGAGAGTGTTTGGGATTGTGCTGCGGGTGACGGAGGCTGTGAGAAACGAGCGAGGTTTGGTTGTTTTTCTCAATTAGCGAAGGACCATCTATCTTCTGCCCTATTGTTTCTTTCACAGGCCTCTCGTTTGCTTGCGTTCCTCGTGCTGCTGGTTGTGATGGCATGCCGAGTGTGTGTGTGTGTGTGTGTGTGTGTGTGTGTGTGTGTTTCCAGCAGAAGTGAGGGTTTGTGGATATTCTGTGTTTCCGTCTTTCTTTCTCCCCGTGTGAGTCGGTGGGGGTTGGTGCTTCATTTAATGAGCTCCTCTGAGGTTCAGATGATCAAATGCTGCTCTTCACCACAGTCACGTGACGGATGAACAGCGTTAATAAAGCAGAGCTCAACACAGCAGCTCTACATCAACACACCGAATGCCATCACTGCCGTAAATCAATGGCAAGGCTTCATTGTGGGAACAGAAAAATAAGATGTCGATGGTTTTTCGAGCAATGCATGTATCGCATTAGTGTTTAGGGCTCATGTTAAAGCCATAGTGTTTGCTGAGTTTGATTGCCACCACACCTAGCAGAATTCCACCCCTGCATGCTTCTGTTGGACTGCTTTGGTATCTCCACTACGTTTCTGTCATGAATTGGGTTTGACAGCTGACGTAAAATGATCAAATTCTGCTCCTGGGCTCAAGTGCAGCACTGGACTCCATTCAGCTGATTATAAATGCCTTAACCATGTTTGAGATCAGCTAAGGACATTGTTTTTTCTCAGTTGTAATGCCGGTGAACTCAGGTGGATCCACATGCAGGGATCTTGTTGAAAGCTAACGAGGCATCCATACATTGATCACAAAGACCTCTAACAGCTGATGAGGGAAAACAAGGACAATTAAGCAGAAATACAACAGAGCTGGAAAGGAAGCAAGGAGCACCTGGAGAACAAATGAGAAGCAATCAGAAGTGAAAGTACAAAATCAATACAAACTCAAGCCGAAACCAAATAGAACTAAAAATGACTCCCCTTTTGTTATGTCAGTGTGCCCCGTTGACTTCCATTGTAGCCACAAATTGTCCTTTTCCCAAACGGGAAACGCAGCAACAATCAAGAGTGCATGATCATCTGCTGTCATGGCTTTGCGATCCAAAAATGTGATTATAATGGAAGTCAATGGAGCAAAAACAACCCCAACATCACCAAAGGGGAGTCATCTGCCCTGAGTGTGTTCCCCAAAAATAGATTTGTTCCCAAAAGTCATTGCATTTGCTGAAACACAGAGAATGCTGTGGCCAAATTAAGACTCATAAATCAGCCCAGAGTGGATGAAAATGACCCAACAGCACACGGGGTTAAGGAGCAGGTTCCAGATGCTCTAAAATAAATCAGTATAACTAGACTTCAGCAGTGTGGGGGAGTGGAGGAGGACACGGGGGAAGGATGGAGGGCCCGACCCTTGTGCTGGAAGAGGGTCTGGAGACTGAAACACTGTCCAGCAGAACACTGTGCAGATCACCAAGGTGGAGTAGGTGGAGCTGAAGATCATTAAGGTGGAGTAGGTGGAGATGAACATAAGGGCAGAGCTGTAGATCACCAAGGTGGAGTAGGTGGAGCTGTAGATCATTAAGGTGGAGTAGGTGGAGCTGTAGATCATTAAGGTGGAGTAGGTGGAGATGAACACAAGGGCAGAGCTGTAGATCATTAAGTGTCCTGGTAACTTCAAACAAAGAACAAAAAAAAACTTTGTTTTAAGGCAAATTGAAGTTGTAAAAGGCTGAGTGATGATACTGTTGTTTTCTAACACTCTGACACTGGGTTGTAAATGTGTCCCGCTGCTTGCATGTACCAATTAACACAATTGGCCGGCAGTTAGCTCTGGTCGCCCACTGAAGCTAAGCAGGGCTGCGCCTGGTCAGTACTTGGATAGGAGACCACATGGGAAAGCTAGGTTGCTGCTGGAAGTGGTGTTAGTTAGACCAGCAGGGGGCGCTCAACCTGCGGACTGTGTGGGTCGCAACGCCCCAGTATAGTGACAGGGACTCTATACTGCTCAGTGAGCGCCTTCTGTCCAATGAGACGTTAAACCGAGGTCCTGACTCTCTGTGGGCATTAAAAAACCCAGGATGTCTTGGTAAAAGAGTAGGGGTTTAACCCCGGCATCCTGACCAAATCTGCCCACTGGCCTCTGTCCATCATGGCTTCCTAACATCCCCATATCATAATTAGCTCCATCACTCTGTCTCCTCTCCACCAATCAGCTGTGTGTGGTGTGCGGTCTGGCGCGATATGTAGTTTGTCCCCAGTAGTTTGCTTTGGTGAGCCGTTTCCAGCTGCTGAAACAAGTCACTAAAACTTTGGCTGTAGTTTGTTGAAAATAGTGTAATATCAGTTCATTTTTTGGTTTCATTTAAAGTATACACAAGCCTTAAAGCACAGCAGGTGTAGTCGAAGAGAAATACAGGGAATTAACAAGATGGAGAAGGTGGATCTGAGCACGAGAGCTGTACACATTTACAGACATTGTCAGCAGTTTTTCAGTGCTGTTAATCTTGTGTTTTTGACAGTTTCCTGATATAAAACCTGCTTTAATATTGATGTTTAGACTGTCCTGGAGTTCTGGGATTCTCTCGCATATTCAGTGAGGCTTCCTGATGCTGCATGTATACAAAGCAGCAGGTTTAAGACCGTGAAAGAACGAGCATCATCAGATGGTTGGTCACAGATGCACATGTAGACCATTCACTTGGGGGTGGTGAGACCTGCTGGATATCAGTCTGCATGCACCCTGACCCGATATCTTTATGTGTGAACCATTTGTGTATGAGTGTGTGTATGTGTGCATGTAGAAAGCCATATATTTAATTCAATTCAAGTTTAGGGCAGCACTGTGGCCTCACAGCAGGAAGGTCGCTGGTTCGAGTCCTGGCTGGGTCAGTTGGTGTTTCTGTGTGGAGTTTGCATGTTCTCCCCGTGTTGGTGTGGGTTTCCTCCAGGTGCTCCGGTTTCCCCCACAGTCCAAACACATGCGCTATAGGGGAACTAATCAACTACACTGGCCGTAGTGTATGAGTGTGTGTGTGAATGAGTGTTTCCCAGTACTGGGTTGCAGCTGAAAGGGCATCCGCTGTGTAAAACATATGCTGGATGGTGGTTCATTCCGCTGTGACGACCCCTGATGAATAAGGGACTAAGCTGAAAAGAAAATGAATGAATATCTGTAGTTTACACCTAGAAGTGTGAAAACACACAGTAACTGAGGCTCTGTCTGCAGCGGGGGAAGGGAACAGCAGCTCATTTGCATTTAAAGACACACACACGCTCAAAAACAGTGTGTTTTTACCTCCACTGAAAAAGGGCTATTTACAGAACGCTATAATGAATGCTCATAATAAATAAGCTTCACAGACCCATTCTGGGTATAACGTGACCTCTTTAATGACACTGATGAAAACTGTTATTCCTCAGCCAAGTGATGCAGTGCTGCGAGCCGAGCGGTTGCCAGGCAACACAGACGCAGAAACACTGATGTAATGAGTTCACAGCCGTCTCCAGTCATTTATAACACGGCCAGAACATCTGATAAATAATGTAGAGCTGATCATTTAAGGTCGCATCGATATTTCATGTCCACATATTAATGAATTCAGTGGTAATATGCAGTATAATGGGATATTCCCTCACGATGAAGCCCCTCGGGGTCAAATGAGCACTGTTGAGGACAGAATTATGGGGCCCTGAGGAGACGAAGGGAATGAGTTTTCAAGCAAACACAGCTGAAAAAGGGGCTCAGACTCCCCAACAACACCCCACCACCCCAGCAGGCTTTATTTAATGATGATGGTCGCCCACTTCATGCCTTCTTCAGGGAAACGGTGAGTTTAAGGTGCCTGGGTGCAGTTTTCTGGGCTATTCTACACTAGCTTTAATCTCATTATAAGTACTTGCCCTCATTTATTATCTATTATTGTTTTGTATTGAGGCGGCGCGGTGGCTCAGTAGTTAGCACTGTGACCTCACAGCAAGAAAGTTGCTGGTTCGAGTCCCGGCTGGGTCAGTGTGTGTTTCTGTGTGGAGTTTGCATGTTCTCCCCGTGTTGGTGTGGGTTTCCTCCGGGTGCTCTGGTTTCCCCCACAGTCCAAACACATGCGCTATAGGGGAACTGATCAACTAAACTGGCCGTTGTGTATGATTGTGTGTGTGAATGAGTGTCTATGGGTGTTTCCCAGTGATGGGTTGCAGCCAAAAGGGCATGCACTGTTTAAAACATATGCTGGAATAGTTGACGGTTCATTCCAGTGTGGCGACCCCTGATGAATGAAGGGACTAAGGCGAGAGAAAATGATTGACTGAATGTTTTGTATGTATCTTGTGTTATTCGTTTGCTGTCTGTCTTCTTGTACAGATCAGTGCTCAACTATTCTTCTGTTTGTTTGTGCTTTAGAAGTCAATGAATTAAGTTCAATGAGTAACTTACACAGACATTGCTAGTGAGGATGATCAGCCTCACACTAACCTGTGTACATAAATGAATCTTGAAATGTATTTAGTAAGCATTAGATCAGATAAATGAGAGAATATCAGCATTTCCAGATAGATGTGTGTGGACACTATAGTGGAATATCCTGACTAGCAGGTGCACCGTGTTTACATGAGCAGGAATGAGGACTAAATAACGTGTGCGGAGCGAATATGTGGTACAGGGAGGCAGTGATGTGTTGCGGCCCCTGAGGGCCCCTGTGTAGATGAATGAGGCCTGCTGCGCCGTCAGGCAGAATGAGCACATCATTACAGCTCGAACCTGAGCTCAGTCCTCTAATCACAGCCTCATTACAGAAAACACACACACAATGAGAGCGTCCATGCAGACTGATGGAGGAGAGCAGACGCGGGTCACTGAAGAACACACATGACGGAGATATGATGAGCTGGAAAACACCACGGTAAACACACTTTACTGGAGAAAAACACTACGGTAAACACTTTACTGGAGAAAAACACTACGGTAAACACACTTTACTGGAGAAAAACACTACGGTAAACACACTTTACTGGAGAAAAACACTACGGTAAACACATTACTGGAGAAAAACACTACGGTAAACACACTTTACTGGAGAAAAACACTACGGTAAACACACATTACTGGAGAAAAACACTACGGTAAACACACTTTACTGGAGAAAAACACTACGGTAAACACACTTTACTGGAGAAAAACACTACGGTAAACACACATTACTGGAGAAAAACACTACGGTAAACACACTTTACTGGAGAAAAACACTACGGTAAACACACTTTACTGGAGAAAAACACTACGGTAAACACACATTACTGGAGAAAAACACTACGGTAAACACACTTTACTGGAGAAAAACACTACGGTAAACACACTTTACTGGAGGAAAACACTACGGTAAACACACTTTACTGGAGGAAAACACTACGGTAACACACTTTACTGGAGGAAAACACTACGGTAAACGCACATTACTGGAGAAAAACACTACGGTAAACACACTTTACTGGAGAAAACACTACGGTAAACACACTTTACTGGAGAAAAACACTACGGTAAACACACATTACTGGAGAAAAACACTACGGTAAACACACTTTACTGGAGAAAAACACTACGGTAAACACACTTTACTGGAGAAAAACACTACGGTAAACACACTTTACTGGAGAAAAACACTACGGTAAACACACTTTACTGGAGAAAAACACTACGGTAAACACACTTTACTGGAGAAAAACACTACGGTAAACACACTTTACTGGAGAAAAACACTACGGTAAACACACTTTACTGGAGAATAACACTACGGTAAACACACATTACTGGAGAATAACACTACGGTAAACACACTTACTGGAGAAAAACACTACGGTAAACACACATTTACTGGAGAATAACACTACGGTAAACACACATTACTGGAGAAAAACACTACGGTAAACACACTTACTGGAGAAAAACACTACGGTAAACACACTTTACTGGAGAAAAACACTACGGTAAACACACTTTACTGGAGAAAAACACTACGGTAAACACACTTTACTGGAGAAAAACACTACGGTAAACACACTTTACTGGAGGAAAACACTACGGTAAACACACTTTACTGGAGAAAAACACTACGGTAAACACACTTTACTGGAGAAAAACACTACGGTAAACACACTTTACTGGAGAAAAACACTACGGTAAACACATTACTGGAGAAAAACACTACGGTAAACACACTTTACTGGAGAAAAACACTACGGTAAACACACATTACTGGAGAAAAACACTACGGTAAACACACTTTACTGGAGAAAAACACTACGGTAAACACACTTTACTGGAGAAAAACACTACGGTAAACACACATTACTGGAGAAAAACACTACGGTAAACACACTTTACTGGAGAAAAACACTACGGTAAACACACTTTACTGGAGAAAAACACTACGGTAAACACACTTTACTGGAGAAAAACACTACGGTAAACACACTTTACTGGAGAAAAACACTACGGTAAACACACTTTACTGGAGGAAAACACTACGGTAAACACACTTTACTGGAGGAAAACACTACGGTAAACGCACATTACTGGAGAAAAACACTACGGTAAACGCACTTTACTGGAGAAAAACACTACGGTAAACACACTTTACTGGAGAAAAACACTACGGTAAACACACTTTACTGGAGAAAAACACTACGGTAAACACACATTACTGGAGAAAAACACTACGGTAAACACACTTTACTGGAGAAAAACACTACGGTAAACACACTTTACTGGAGAAAAACACTACGGTAAACACACTTTACTGGAGAAAAACACTACGGTAAACACACTTTACTGGAGAAAAACACTACGGTAAACACACTTTACTGGAGAAAAACACTACGGTAAACACACTTTACTGGAGAAAAACACTACGGTAAACACACTTTACTGGAGAAAAACACTACGGTAAACACACTTTACTGGAGAAAAACACTACGGTAAACACACTTTACTGGAGAAAAACACTACGGTAAACACACTTTACTGGAGAAAAACACTACGGTAAACACACATTACTGGAGAAAAACACTACGGTAAACACACTTTACTGGAGAAAAACACTACGGTAAACACACTTTACTGGAGAAAAACACTACGGTAAACACACTTTACTGCAGAAAAACACTACGGTAAACACACTTTACTGGAGAAAAACACTACGGTAAACACACTTTACTGGAGAAAAACACTACGGTAAACACACATTACTGGAGAAAAACACTACGGTAAACACACTTTACTGGAGAAAAACACTACGGTAAACACACTTTACTGGAGAAAAACACTACGGTAAACACACTTTACTGGAGAAAAACACTACGGTAAACACACATTACTGGAGAAAAACACTACGGTAAACACATTACTGGAGAAAAACACTACGGTAAACACACTTTACTGGAGAAAAACACTACGGTAAACACACTTTACTGGAGAAAAACACTACGGTAAACACATTACTGGAGAAAAACACTACGGTAAACACACTTTACTGGAGAAAAACACTACGGTAAACACACTTTACTGGAGAAAAACACTACGGTAAACACACTTTACTGGAGAAAAACACTACGGTAAACACACTTTACTGGAGAATAACACTACGGTAAACACACTTTACTGGAGAAAAACACTACGGTAAACACACACTTTACTGGAGAAAAACACTACGGTAAACACACATTACTGGAGAAAAACACTACGGTAAACACACTTTACTGGAGAAAAACACTACGGTAAACACATTACTGGAGAAAAACACTACGGTAAACACACATTACTGGAGAAAAACACTACGGTAAACACACTTTACTGGAGAAAAACACTACGGTAAACACACATTACTGGAGAATAACACTACGGTAAACACACTTTACTGGAGAAAAACACTACGGTAAACACACATTACTGGAGAAAAACACTACGGTAAACACACTTTACTGGAGAAAAACACTACGGTAAACACACATTACTGGAGAAAAACACTACGGTAAACACACTTTACTGGGGAAAAACACTACGGTAAACACACATTACTGGAGAATAACACTACGGTAAACACATTACTGGAGAAAAACACTACGGTAAACACACTTTACTGGAGAAAAACACTACGGTAAACACACTTTACTGCAGAAAAACACTACGGTAAACACACTTTACTGGAGAAAAACACTACGGTAAACACACTTTACTGGAGAAAAACACTACGGTAAACACACATTACTGGAGAAAAACACTACGGTAAACACACTTTACTGGAGAAAAACACTACGGTAAACACACTTTACTGGAGAAAAACACTACGGTAAACACACTTTACTGGAGAAAAACACTACGGTAAACACACATTACTGGAGAAAAACACTACGGTAAACACATTACTGGAGAAAAACACTACGGTAAACACACTTTACTGGAGAAAAACACTACGGTAAACACACTTTACTGGAGAAAAACACTACGGTAAACACATTACTGGAGAAAAACACTACGGTAAACACACTTTACTGGAGAAAAACACTACGGTAAACACACTTTACTGGAGAAAAACACTACGGTAAACACACTTTACTGGAGAAAAACACTACGGTAAACACACTTTACTGGAGAATAACACTACGGTAAACACACTTTACTGGAGAAAAACACTACGGTAAACACACACTTTACTGGAGAAAAACACTACGGTAAACACACATTACTGGAGAAAAACACTACGGTAACACACTTTACTGGAGAAAAACACTACGGTAAACACATTACTGGAGAAAAACACTACGGTAAACACACATTACTGGAGAAAAACACTACGGTAAACACACTTTACTGGAGAAAAACACTACGGTAAACACACATTACTGGAGAATAACACTACGGTAAACACACTTTACTGGAGAAAAACACTACGGTAAACACACATTACTGGAGAAAAACACTACGGTAAACACACTTTACTGGAGAAAAACACTACGGTAAACACACATTACTGGAGAAAAACACTACGGTAAACACACTTTACTGGGGAAAAACACTACGGTAAACACACATTACTGGAGAATAACACTACGGTAAACACATTACTGGAGAAAAACACTACGGTAAACACACTTTACTGGAGAAAAACACTACGGTAAACACACATTACTGGAGAAAAACACTACGGTAAACACACTTTACTGGAGAAAAACACTACGGTAAACACACATTACTGGAGAAAAACACTACGGTAAACACACATTACTGGAGAATAACACTACGGTAAACACATTACTGGAGAAAAACACTACGGTAAACACACTTTACTGGAGAAAAACACTACGGTAAACGCACTTTACTGGAGAATAACACTACGGTAAACACACATTACTGGAGAAAAACACTACGGTAAACACACTTTACTGGAGAAAAACACTACGGTAAACACACATTACTGGAGAAAAACACTACGGTAAACACACTTTACTGGAGAAAAACACTACGGTAAACGCACTTTACTGGAGAATAACACTACGGTAAACACATTACTGGAGAAAAACACTACGGTAAACGCACTTTACTGGAGGAAAACACTACGGTAAACACACATTACTGGAGAAAAACACTACGGTAAACACACTTTACTGGAGAAAAACACTACGGTAAACACACTTTACTGGAGAAAAACACTACGGTAAACACACTTTACTGGAGAAAAACACTACGGTAAACACACATTACTGGAGAAAAACACTACGGTAAACACACTTTACTGGAGAAAAACACTACGGTAAACACACTTTACT